>JAYRBT010000114.1:91245516-91269433 GCA_036023395.1 Myiotriccus ornatus
CCAGGCCTCCCGATTGGAGGCCAGGGTAGACCAATGGCGATGATCAATATGGCCAAGGCTGAGGGATTGTTTCAGGAAGTCCTTGTATCTCCTCTTCGGGGCTCCTCTCTTGCGGCAACCAGTGGCAAGTTCCCCATAGAGCACAATCTTAGGGAGGCGGTAGTTCTGCATCCTGAAAACAGCCTACAGTCCTACACACCAGGTTCAAAGCCCTTTATTCAGTGCAGATGGTCAAATGCTTCTCACAGATAAAGTTTCCATTTTGAAATCTCATTAATTCCTGCGTAAAACAGCCAAAAAAAGTATAATATTTTCAGGGGAGGGATTAGGAGAGAGACATAAACTTGGTTTCTTTCATCAAGTATGAAACTGGACTGGTAACAAAACCCAAAGCTTGAGCATCACCATCTGGATCACTCAGCTGCTAAATAATTCATAGTATCAGAAATCGACTTCTTGCCCCAAGATTCCTACCATTACTTGTGTTTCTATAATTTTCCAACACAGTTATTATACAAGTTGTAAGTATTGTATGTCATATCTCAGATATTTTTAAGCAACTTTTCTAGCACTGTAGTACATTTTGTTCTTTTTTCTTGCCATATGATATGTGTAAAGCTATTTCTTCTTTATTGCTAAACGTAAACTCTGAACAAAAGTTATTTTCTCTTCCAAAACACTAAGTTCAAGACAGTTTCGCTTTTGCATGAGAAAAAGCTGTGGGTGATTGCCCCCATGAACTTTGAATGTTTTTCAAATCCTGACTGAGAACAGTTCATACCACCTATAAATCTAGCTCCTATCCTGTCTGATTAAAAGCTGCACTTCTTAAATTAAACTGGTGCAGTAGGTAGGCTGTAGAATATTTTAGTTTCTATATTTCTGTGCACTCTGTAAATCTCACTTCTCTTTTCCCTTCTTCAATAATTTTACAAGACATTTGTTCAGCATTTAAGCTGCATGTCTAATGGGAAATATTGGGATTTCCCAGTTGGACCAAACCCAAGACAATCTACTCTGGTATTCTATCTCTAAAACTGACCTTTTTCATGCAAATGGGAACAATTTGCTAACCACACCAGAACTCCTCCTGCCCTCTGTAAGACACTGGCTCAGACATTGACAAAATACATAATATGGCTTCCATTAAATTCATGTCAAGAGAATGAAAACTTTTGTAAATATTCTGCATTCTGTGAAGTAACTTTGTGGACCTGTGACATTCTGTCACAGTCTCCTGCGTGAAAAAATGTTATTAATCTCTTTATTATCACATTAAGTGTTCCCATTGTTCTTGTGTTTTAGGACAGTAGAAATTCCTGATCTATCATCTTTAATCTACATCCTATTGTCTATATTCTATATTACCTATTATTATTATTTTATCATCATGGTTAGGCTTCGTGAACAAAGATTTGAGAAGGGCTCTACCCACGCTTGCTACAAGCGCGCTGATGGCTAAAAAGGCCAGTGCGAGATAGACAAGTCCGGTTGCAGAAGGCACAGCAGAAAGACTCTCCAGGTGGTATCGACAAGTCGCGATCCTTTCTGCGTTGTCTTTTCTCCTCGAGAGTGATCCTGTGCGTGTTCTCAAAAGCAGCAGCAGCGTTGTAGATGGTGTGTCTCCAGGCCTCCCAACTGGAGGCCAGGGTAGACCAATGGTGATGATCAATATGGCCAAGGCTGAGGGATTGTTTTAGGGACTCCTTGTATTTCCTCTTTGGGGCTCCTCTCTTGCGGCAGCCGGTGGCAAGTTCCCCATAGAGCACAATCTTAGGGAGGCGGTAGTCCTGCATCCTGGAGATGTGAGTAGGATGAAATAAGCCAGAAGAAAAATCTCTATTCAATGTTTTTTAGACAAAGAATATAGTTCACTGCAAATCCATAGTTTTTAACATTAAAAGTCAAGGAGGAAGGTCTATGTTCATCAAAGGCACAGAGGATAGATGGCTGAGGGTAATAAGGCTCCTATAAAATACAGTTGCAAAAGACTGGCATTGTAATTGGAATATGCTTTTTCAGAATTGTTTAATCCCCTGTTCAAAATGAAGTAATAACTGATTTGGAATACTAGCTGACATCTGTTGAGGACTATGAATCTCAGCATCAATATCAGATCAATCCCATTGAAGTTACATCATATAATATAAATTACTGCTTTGGTTTGGTTTGGTTTGGTTTGGTTTGGTTTGGTTCTCAGTAATTAGGGATTTGCTTCAGTCTAACACCTATTAAGTGGCCTAATGCTCCCTCTGCTTCTTTTTTTTTGATGAACCTGAAGTGCTGTTTGAGGAGTCTCAGGAGTGCCCATCGCTGTTGCACTAAGAACATCACTAGTTATTTCACCAAGTTCATGGGCATGTTAATTCCTGAACCATTTAAACTTCCTCTAGAAGTGGACATGAAGTGCACTCTCTGAAAGCTGGCTGCAGACTGAAAAGAACTTTGTAATCTGGTTTTAAATGTACAAGGTGGGTATTGGCACTCAGTGCTAGCAGTGTAGTGCAGCAGTGTGAAGCAGTGTGTTGACCGACTTCTTAACTATTTATTTGGCTTTCCTGGTCGATTTTGCAGCCTCACTCAGGTATGTTGGCACCATTTGCAGTCATGGAAAAACCAACAGTGTAAATATATCCCGAACCTGAAATTCTATCCTGCAGCCACTAATATCACATAGACAATGTGGTAACAATTCAAATGCAAACAATAGGAGGTTTAACACAGCAGCAATTAAATACAAAAAATTTCATAGTACTGAGCAAGGGCTTCCAGGACATACTACAATTTTTAGGACACATTGTATGACTTACTGGAATGAGGAAAACAAATTCAGCTTTAAACAAATAGAAACATTGGAGTGTTTTAGAGCAGTGCTATAGTCAAATATAGAAAATAATAAAGATTTTAAATTCTTTTATTGTTGTTTTGATGACCTCACTGCCTCCAGAAATAGAATTCTTCTTTGTCTTAAAAAGTACAAAAGTTTTGGAGGAAGTTAAATGCGTTGATAATATATTTAAGCTGAAAGTTACTAAATTGAAATTATAATATTTTGCCTTAGATGTAATGTCATCTACTTTAATACTTTTCCAAACAGTAAATTGGCAAATATCTACATTTATAGCATTTGTTCTGCATGTGAAAGAAGAGACTGAGATTCTCATTTTTTGTTAAAAGAGAACCTGCTTTACATAGAAATTACATGTACCAAGTAAATGAATGTTGCCTGTCAAGTTCTTTTATTTTAAATCATCTGTATATACATTTTTTCCCTTGCCATTTGTATTGTACAGGCCTGCTTAATAAACCTGTAACTGTCCTTAAAAACAAAAAACCATCTAGTTCATCTAGAAATAAACTTGAGAATTGCAGAACTGTATGGGAGTTAAGAAAAGATAAATAGACATAGACTCTGTCACATCAATAAATCTTATTGAACTTTTAATTCATAAGCAATAGTACAAAAAAAAAAAAAAGTAAAAAATACTGGATTCCAGCAGTTGGTGACCTCCACTGAAATCATGGGTCTCATGATGTTTGCACATAAACATGAACATTTTAACAACATGGTAAAGCGAACACTGTTTCGCTATGGACAGCATAATTTTATTTATTAGCCTTCTATGTAGCTTTTAATTTACATGCTATTGCAGATACTAACCCAACAACATGATACTACTTGAGCAAGGTGATGCAATGGTAGTCAAATCTAACAGCACAGAGAAGCAATGGGTAATAGACATAAAAAACACTACTTAAAAGAGACCTATAAATTTTTGTTCTCAAGCATTTACATTAAACCTGTTGGATACATGGGATGACAACACAGGCTTCATTGCTGATGGTTTTCAGATGTAGTTGCCATTTTTAATGGTGCAACTACTATCACTAAAAAGATACCGCAGAGTCCTCAAAAAATTATTTCCTTGAAGAGGAACAGCTGTCTGAATCTGAAATTGTCCAAAATCACTTTTGAACTCTTAATCCGCAATTTTTAGAAATTTTATGACAGAATCACTCCCTTCCTACCTTCTAGAACCAAACTGTTCACTCTAGTTGGTCATTAGACCAATTTTGCAGTTTCTGGCACAGACATCTCATGGTTCTGCATCTTTTATTTGCTTGGAGATGGAGTTATCTGCCATGTAATTTTTTCTTGATTTCCAAATAGATATTCTGGACATATTCGAGGCTTCCAAACAAGCAATGAGGCTGTCAGTGGAAGCCAGTATCTGACACAGGTTAAAATAAGAGCTGTTTTGCCCCTGCAGTTGTCCCTCCTAATGTCTACTGCTGCAACTCTTACAGAATTAAGCCACCATCACTTAAAAACATGCCAAACTGCTTGTAAAAATCTGGAATGTGGTGATAGGAGAGAGAACAAGGATGTGATGTTATCTCCCTTGCCAGTGGCGTTGCAGTAATGCGCATAATGAAGGGAAGTAGCAGCTTGGCAGTATCTGTAATCAGTGCAATAGACATCCCCTGGTAGTTGCTAGAAAAGCCCTAAAGCTGGGGAAGACGTAGCAAGAGTATGGAGCACTGACACCTTCAACATGCTTGTTTTCAGTGCATGAAAGACATACACCAGATTGATGCCATCTTAAGCTCTCCCTGTAGCAAAAAGTGTGGAAAGGAGCCAAGGGTCAGTAAGGCTGGAAAGAACTAACCATCTACCCTCCCCTGACCTCTGCAAACTCATCCAGCAAGACAATTTTATTTGGTAGTGAGTCAGCAGGACAGCAACATAGAGGATACTGTTGTATTTGTATGGCTTAAAGAGAAGTGCAAACCCAGGTCAAGTGTGACAGGATTTGTTAGATTAATTAAACAGTGTATTGGTTAGACCCATGGAATATGACAGACTATGAGAAGCTGACCATCTCTTTAGACACTTTATTTTCCTAACTCTGGGAGCCAGAAAATAGGTATTCTAAATGAGGCAGGAATCTTTTGGGAGGGATATTACCTTTTCATGCAAGCTCATTCTGTATTAGATTGCATAGTAGATCAAGATAGATTTTTGCAGTGCAAGATCACCCTGATGCAAACTATACATTCATTAACAATAGAAGTGGAGGCCTCAGAGCTGTAAGTATCTGATTAAATGCTCCTAGGATTAAAACACATAGGTGCTTGGTTGTGGCTATCACTCCCCCTTTCAACTATTATATCTACATGTATGTCTCACTTCTCAGATGACTGTGTATACCCACATGAACGTGTGTCTGTGTTAACATTCACCATGCTCATTTATATAAGCTTTCAAATCCCTTTTCAGATTTTACTGCACATCCATACAGCCAGAAAGACGAGTTCTTGCTTAAGGCTTCTTCTTCTAGTAGTTGACTTTTCCCACACTCTGGTCCTGTCAGTGGTCACCAGAGAGAAGAGTTGTGTGTCTGCCCCTCTGCTTCTCCTCATGAGGAAGCTGTTGACTGCTATGAGGTCTCCCCTCAGTCTATAAATTCACTGTTGTAATTTCTTTCCACTTGGTATTCTGCCACCAGTTGGCCCTTGGAGCAAGATGGGTTTGACGACGCAACCAAATGAACCAAAAAGAAAACCCATACCCAAGAATTAATATCTGCAGCCTTGAGTGTACACAAAAGTAGTGCCTCTCAAACACCACTCCCTGACTTTATCACTGTAGTTCTTTAACCACCCAAAGATCTCACAGGATGACACTTCCATGTGGTGTGTCACTCTGGGTACCAGCAGTGTGCTCTTACATTTTTTAATGACAGTTAGGTTCTTAGGAATAGGCATAGCACTAGACTGGAAATAAAGAAGGAAGCATCCACTTTAGAGGTCTCAACTTGTAGCTATTTACACATCAAGCTTCAGGATGGTGTATAGTCCTGCTAGTAATCAATGTGATGTCTCATGGCAATAAGTTTGCTGTGTATATAAATTGCTGCTCAGATGAGGGTTGTATCTGATTTAGACTGAAAGTTAATTGGATGTGGATTTTATATGCCTTTATATTAGTGAAATGGAGTACATATCTATGGGTCTATCAGGTAATATAAATGATCTGTGCGTGAAAAAAGGGCGTGGGTAAGTTTTGTACACATCAGGGTGTGGTTTTAATTTTATAAGTGTCTGAGTAGAATTTTGCATATCTGATCACCTCACCTCTGCTTTTATCTTCCTTCTCTTGTTCTTTTTGTTCTGCCCAATCCTTTAATTTTCTTTCTGCTTTTATCTGCTTTGCTTCCTTCCTTCTATCCTACTAGACATCTTTTCTGCTTTTGTCTATCAGATCCTCTTCTGCCTCACTCTGCAGTCCCCAAACACATATCTTCAAACTAAGTCCATTCTTTATAATCCACAGAAATAATCTCACACCCTTACTTAGTTTGGCCTTTAATCCTATGCTTTGCTATGCTAAGGCTGGAGGTTCTTTGAAACCTTAATGCAGTACTGTTCACAATTCACTACAAATATTTTGGAAAAACTACAAGAAATTGCAAATTGATCTTGCACAATTTTGTTTGTATTTTAATCTGGTATTTGTCTTTTCTGTTTCATAACATCATATACTCTGAACTCAGATAATTATTTTTAAAACCAACTGTTACTCAAGAAACTGAGGAAGACCGCTCTTCATAATTTTTGACAAAAATACTGTGTTTATGTTAAAAATAATTATGATCTTGTTTTCTCCTGATGGCATCATTCATAAAGAAAAAAATGAGTGTGCCCATCACGAGCAGAGTGTATCAGTCTCACCTGTAGGAGGTCATTGGAGACAGTTTATGCAGACTTTTGTGGTTAGAGTGCTTTGTGTGGCAGGAGTGACACAAAACAGATGGTTGGAAAGCAATAATATTTTCTTCATGTTGATTTGGCAGCCTTATCTTCTGTGCCAATGTGAAAATAAAGCCAAATTCACCTGCTTTCTAATATACAATCTCTTTGACAGATGATGTGTCCTTTTCTGGGAAAGACTGCTGTGGCACTAAACCTGTATATGCTTTTAGACTACAAAGGAGGCCTTTTCAGGCAGCAGCCACAGTCTGGGTTTGCATATTCTGCCCAACCTCTCTTACTCACACAGTAGGAAATTGTGCCATAGGTTAGCCACCTCTCAACCCCGAGGTTTGAGTGTGGAATTCATATCTGCTTTCTCACTTCTGGCCTCAAGTAGGAAGTCTTCAGAGACCACAGAAATCCTTAAAATGGCTGAAGAGTCCTCATCATCAGAGGAAAGCCCTAGGCAATCAGTGTATTTGAGGCAGGAATGCAAATGCAGAACAAACCAAGCACAAGGAAAAAACGTTTCAACTTGCCATGTGTTATAATGTAGGCTTCCAAAAACTTTGGGCAGGTTCTAATACTTTAATGAGAAATCACCTTTTATTTGTACTATTTATACAAAATTATTATATTCCTTTAAGAAAATTTAATCTAAATACTTCTGTTTTCTTAGAATACATAGGATGAATGTGAAATTATTGCAGACAAAAACAATCAGAAAGAATCTGCATGACTTACACAGATTTGTTTGCCACCAGTCATCGGCTGCTGCTGCTGAAAGAACAGACATCAGTTAAAAATGAGAACTGAGAAATGGTCCACTAACTCTTACTGCTGTTGGCCATTTATCTGAGGTTGTCTGATTCGGAGGCTGTCTCATTCACACACCCCTGTACTGCCCTTTCTAACAGCTGTTTGTAGCAAACTGAGCTCCATTAGGGCAGATTACACCTGTCACTTCTACAGTATCCTTAAGGACAAGAAGTCACCTAAAGAGAGTGGAACGTAAGGGCAGCCGAAGTTATTACTGTCAATCCCTTTGCCAACTTTTTTACCCAATTCTTGGATATGGATCCAGTTCGTACAGGGTATGGAAACACATGTACAGCTGAGTTTCCTAGACATTCAGCAACAGCAGGGGTGTTTTTTTTTTGGTAACAGATGTCTAGTTTTCATGTTGTCATATGACCTATCCATTCTTAGAAGCCATTGCAGCTTTTAGAAAGGAAAATTTTCTGTCCAGAAGCTGAGCAAGTGGAAAATCACACACAAAACTCCATATTAGCAAAAGGGTTATCAGAGGATTGGGTTGCAGTTCTGTTCTTACTTGCAGTCTCAGAACAAGCAGTAGATTTTGCTGATGTCTAAAATTGGTCAGAAGTAGCACATGTTAGTGTCAAAGAATACGCAAATGGAAAGAAATTACTAGGTCATCTTGTCGCCTTGCAGCAGCGAGGGACTGCTCCATACAAGTAGTTTTATCAATAAAATGAGTGTGAATGACTTTAAACATGCCAAGGAATGTGATTTTTCATCTCCTCCATGTTTTTCCATATATGCTTTTGGATGGATTCTTCTGGCAAAATGTCTAAATTTCATTTTCCACCATTTTTTCCCCGTGTTACTAGGAAAGGTTGAATATGCTTTTCCATTTTACTTTTGCAGTTCATCTGTGGGTAGTGAGGCTGATACACATGGCCTACTTTTCACAAATGGCTCATGCAGATTGAAACTCCAGCATTACCTGGAGGAGGCCTGAAAGACTTTTCCACATGGTAGGTAAGGACACAGCTGCTTGGCTGAGGTGCACCTTCTCTGTGCCCTTGGTGCTGTCAGCACATCAGCAGAAATAGGAAGCAAGAGCTTAGGAGACCTGGTTTCTTGGGAGATCTAACACCTCTGATAAATGAGACCTGGTCTCTTGGGAGATGTAAAACGCCCCCAGTGAGTATGTTCTTTATTTATAACTTATGATTATTTTCAGGCTCTTATGTCCTTTATAACTTCCTTTATAACTTCTCAGTAAAAATAAGTCCTTTGCCGTTTCTCTGAACTGTTTCTTGTGAAGGAATGTCTTTTTTTCAAGAGGGTGTGAACTTCAGTGGGCATAACATCACTGTCTTCATCTCCATTGCAAACACAATTACTATACTTCACTGCTCCAGGCATCATTCTCTGACACCTCCAGTCCCCAGGAAACTCAGCTGATGCTAACAGGACTATTCACATGACCAGTGCATATATTTGTGCAGGCTTCCATTGCTTTACATTTACATGTTTACCTGTCATCTGCAGCATAGCTGACTATTTACATAGAATGAAATGCTGGTGATTCTGCAAGGGCCTGTAAGTTCCCATGTAAGCATGGTTCGCTGTGAGGTGCTTATGTTTCTCTTGGATAAAAATAACACTTTTTAAAATCTAAAGAACTACTGGTAGACTGCTGCTTTGAACAAAGTCACAACAGGAATCTAATAGCAAAGGGAAAGTTCTTTTTTTTCTTTCTTTTTGTCCCTGTTTCATCATTCACCTTTATTTTATCTCTCCAGACTCATTTCCCAAGGCAATTTCTCATTTTATCAGTGTATCTGGTGAAGACTGTTTGACATATATGACACCAGGAAAGAGAATTTCCTTTGATGCACCTCATGGCTTTGATGAAGACCTCCAATGTAATATGCATATGGTTATTATTATTAATAAAAAACCACCTTGACACTCAAGTCTCCAAAACAATTGTATGAACAGACACAAATAGTTTATATCCCAATGGATGCAAGGCCAAAATCTGGTTCAAGTTGTTAAAAAATGTAAGACTGTAAGACTTTGTGTATGCTGATCAAAATAATGGCTTTTCAATATCTTATGAGCATCCCTCTGCACAGTTTTATATCCATGGATACATTGCCAACCCTTCCAAGATTACTTCAGTGAACATAAATCAAAAGCTGTAAGATATCAACACTGCTTCTGATCTTTATCTGCCATGGAAATCTCCACAAGATCAGTGAAAATTAAACTCTCCTGCTGTTCTTACAAGGTTTTTGTGTCTAGAAATGTGTATCCTGTTCCCTACTGTATAGGGGTTTTTTCTCACCATTTAAAATTACACTGTTCATTTCCATATGTGTTCTGATACATGGCAATCTGCATCGGGTGTTTAGAAAAGGATGTATAAAGACATGGCCACGCAGGTTAGGAATAGATTTGGCCACTTAATACTATTGTATTTGGGTGGTTTGGATTATAGATATCTAAAAAAATATCTCACTTATTAATTAATTAACACTTGTATAGGATCTGTCCCAGCATAAAGTGACAGGGGCCATATATTTGACTTCAGGTACTACAGAGAATTTGCCATGTCCTTTCTTTGAGGAAACAGAGGCGTTAGTCACATAGTCAGTCCAGTGGATGTTTAGGATTGTACGGAGGCAGTGCTGATGGAAGCGTTCTAAGAGACGCAAGTGGTGGCAGTAAAGGACTCATGGTTCAGACCCATATAAAAGAGTAAACAGTACAGTGGCTCTGTAAACACTGATCTTTGACTTTTCTTCAGGTGTTTATTACACCAAACTCTTTAGTGGAGTTTTCCAAAAGCTCTGTATGCCTTTGCTAACCTGTTGTCTATTTCTTTGTCAATTTTACTGTCCAAGGCGATAATGCTTCCCAAATATGCTGATACTGCCTAGAGAGTCTTTCCGCTGTGCCTTCTGCAACCGGACATGTCTATCTCCCATTGGCCTTTTTAGCCATCAGCGCGCTTGTAGCAAGCGTGGGTAGAGCCCTTCTCAAATCTTCGTTCGTGAAGCCCAGCCATGATGATGGTGATGATGTAATGAAAGGAGTTAAATTTAGACATATTTCAAGTTGCGAGGGGAAAAGAAGCAAACATAGTAATTTACAAATTTATCTTCATGCTTTGAGTTAACATTGAAATTTTTTGGAAGAGAACATAAAAACAAGAACTAATTTGTATGCAAATGTCAGGTTGATTCTGAGGTAATTCACTTGAAATAATAACAATTTTAAGGCTCAGTCTTTTAATTTTTAGACTCCCAAATTATACAATCCCCTATGACTAATAATAGAATTTTAGAACCAAATTAGTTTTAAAGCTGTGCTTAGCCAAAATTATGTATTCACTATTGATTTTCTTGATTTGCCTGACTGTACAGTAACAAAAATCAGATAAATATAAGCACTGGAGTCAGATCAGAAGAGATAAAGATTTAAGGAGTAAAGTGTGCAATGGCCTGATACAAGAAATACATAGGGCTACTAGTGAAAAGGCAGAAGCCCTAGCTTAGAAGCAGCCTTGTATTTCAGTCGCTACTATTGTGAATTAATCCCTCTTTAAAACAGTGTTATAATAACTTTCTGGAACACCCACAGAAAGAAAAGAGAAAGACAATGAGAGGTAATCATATGAAGACATTGAATTTCTCATTTATTGTGTCTCAGCTTACATATAAATGTATTCAGAATCAACAGCTTCTGGTCAGTCATTACCAGAATTGCACAGGATTACACTGTGGTCTGATCTGGTTGAATGTCACGCAGGTACACTGAGCAGATGTGTGAGAAGATACAGTCTAAATTCTAGATACAGTAGTGAGCCACTCTTTTCATCGTGGCTTGTAACAAAGGGTTTCATTGAGTCACAGAAGAACAGTTGTGGATAGGCTATGTCAGAATCCTCACCGAGTAGATTTGAACAATTTGAAAATTCACCTTTGCTTATTCATGGCATCACGGGCTCTATCTCTGAAGAGAACTGTAACAGTTGGTTTTTGGAACTTTAAGCCTGAGCAATATAAAATTAATACTAACAGAAATGTACAAATTCAAGCCCTTTTCAGCCAGCTACAAAATTCTGTGAAACTGGATTTCAGAGTTAAAAGCAGCTTTGGACTGCATGAGAATGAAATTCATTTCAGTCAAACAAGTTGCATTTTACCCTTGAAGCATCATTTCAGACTATCCATAAGAATTTTTCTGTGCGTGTTGTATGTGTTGGTTCAATTAAAAAAAAATGACAGCAACAAAATTATTAGAAATGGTGTGTCATAAAAAACAATACCAACATAGTCGAGCATTTATAGAAATGGATATTACCAATACTGCACCCACAATTATGTGGTGCAATCCCTGGTGTATTTTGTAACTGAATGTTACTGAACTCTGTCAGCACAGTCAGTAAGCTTGTTTTTTTACTGTGGTTTCAACAGAGTGTTGTTTTCCTATAGCAGAGACCCAGTCGGTGTACCAAGCAGCATGAGAAGGGTACCCATAAAATATTACTAATGGAATTATTTAAGTTACTGTTTAGTAGAAACATTAGATCAATGTTAATTATGCATTTTTTTAAATGCTAACTTTTGGAAAAACTTTCTTTTCTTGAACAATTTACAGATACTAACTAATATTTAAAGTTTATGTTTTCACTTCTATTAGTCTGAAATTGTGAAAAAGCGTTCAAGAATACTATACAGACCATGGATGATGCGTGATATGGGTGAGTTGACTTCTAGAGTTATTGCCAGCACAAAATGTTAACTTGAGGTATAAATAGTCGAGTCAGTGTCATAGGATCACAGGATAATTCAGGGCTGAAGGAACCTCAGGGGGTCTCTAGTCAGGCCTTCTGCTCGAACCAGGATCAGCTGTGGTCAGAACAGGTTACTCAGGGCTTTACCCAGCTGAGTTTGAAAACCTCAGAGGTGGGAGACTGCACAACCTTTTTTTTGGACAACCTGCTCTACTGCTGGGCTGTGCTTATGGTGACAAAGTTTCTCCTTATATCCACTCCAAACTTCCCATTTCAGCTTTCAATTTGCTCTCATGCTCCTGTGCTACCCCACTGTGAAAATCCTGACTCTATCTCCCAAGTAAATGCTCTGTAGGTCTCTCCTGGACTTCTGTGTTCTGGCTGAAAAAGCCCATCTTCCTCATCTATGCTTAAAGGCAAGTGCTCCAGCACTGACAGTCTTGGTGCATTTTCCCAAAATCACTCCAGTCAATTAATGATTGACATTTTGTGTAGGGACACAATACAGGATGCATGTTGTCGATGTGGTCTAATGAGTGCTAAACAGAGGGGAGCAAACCTGTCCCTGATCCACTGGCCGTGCTCTGTTAACACAGCCCCAGATGCTGTTGGGCATTCCGTCTGCCAGGGCTCACTGCTGGCACAGGCTCATCTCGCTGCCCAGCAGGACCCCCCGGGTCTCCTCAGAAGAGCTGCTCCTCAGGCAGCCAGACCCCAATCAGGATCGCTGTCAGAAGTTATTTGCCTTTGTCTATCCTTGTTGAATTTCATCATTTGTCCTCAAGGTGTGAGTTAAAGGAGTCATCATGTGTGGTACCATTCCAAGCTGTACACATGACTGGGAATCAGACAAACTCACATGAACCAGGAGAACAGGAACCATTCCCCTTTCTGCTTTTTACCTCCCTTTGGCAAATCATGTCAGCTGTCTGTTTTAATGTTGTCATCTAAAAAGGCATTTATTGGTATATTTATTTCCCTTTGCAGAGCTCCTGGCCAGGTTTATCAGCAATATTTGATTTCTTCCTCCTGAAACCAAGAGGATGAGGACAGACAGGGGTTGAACCCAGATTTTCACCTGCAGAGTCATTTATGAACAGCTGTTCAATAAGTAGATAAACTCAGTATATTAAATATGTGTCATGTAGTGAATCAAATTTAAAAATAATTTTGCTTTAAACCTATTTTTCAAAAATATCTAAATTTGAACAAAAGCACAAGCTTAATATCCATCAGAAGCATCCCAGCAGAACTCTGAGTGTAGTGCCTAAAGGCTAACTCTAGAGTGGCTAAAATAGAATTCTGTGTGATTCATAATTAATTTTGTCTTTGCCATTTTTTTATGTTTAATATTTTATATTTTAGCTCATTTTTCCAGCCTCTGCTATAGATGGTCAGTCATTTGCTGATACTCTTCTGTGACAGAGTGCTTAATAGACATGTCATGATGTTGTGAAATTTGTCTTGGGATTTACTAATTGCAGGAATTATATCCCAAAGGCAATGTTTCTTGATAAGCTGAACATTGCAGAAAAAAAGGAAATCTCCTCCTTGTGTTGTTCCCAAGTAAAGTTTGCACATAATTTTTTCAACTACTGTGGGACGACTGCACTCTGCAAAAAAAAAAAAAAAAATCCAGGCCAAACTTTCAAACTGTCTGTGATTCACTCTGTACGCCCCATGCAGCAGGGTGTGACTGCTCGTTGGGAACATGTTCCTACAGATCCTCTCTGAATACCTGTGAAACACAATGCTTATTTTGGGCAGAGAAATAAACTTGCTCGGTAAGTAAAAAAGACTCCTCAGATATCACTTTTCACACTTAAGTTTTTTGTTTTAAAAGGTCCAGCACTCGCAGGCACTCAAAAGCAATACTTTGGAGGTGTCCACTGAAGACCAGGTGTTCATTTTATGAGAAATACACTAGAAAGTATTGATTCTTTTCACCATTTCATCTGTCAGGCTGTTAGCAGTAGAAGCTGCTACCCTCTAGAAATGGTTTAAAAGGTAATATCTGAAGGGACACTGTTATCCTACCTGATCTCTTGGCTGTCCGTTATTCTTCCCACAACACAGATCATACCTGTGGCTCTACTATAACCTTTCATCTGCAGACTTAGAAGACGTAATGTATCTTCTTTATGTGACATCTCCTTTTGACTTTAGTGAGATCTTATACCAAGAGCACAGTCCCTCCTGAAAGCTATATCAGCACTAGTGTCAAAGAAAAAGACAAAGGAATAATGAGGCCCAGATACCCATCCAAGTTTTCCCTATGGATAATAAAAGGCGTTTAGATGCAAGCGGTTCCGACTCTATCTTACCCACAAACACCGTAATTTCTTTCATATATATAAATACCTAAAGAAAGAAGGACCTGGAATCCTTCCACAAAATTCCTCTGAAAGCTTTGTAATACAGAAGCTGGTTTGCAAATGCCATTACCATGAAAATTCTGCTTTGAAGGAAAAAGAGCATTCACACTCACTGAAAACATACAGCAGCCATTAACCCTGGAAAAGAAGACCTCTTAAAGGAAGTATTGCATGACTGTATTTTTCTCTCCCACACCAAGATGTGCTGTACTGACATTTTATAAATGCTGTAGGTGTGGTCAGCAGTAAATCATCTCTTCTGGGGAGTTCACTCCTCTGCACCTTGAGCTGTATTACGCCTTGAGGGCGACTGTCTCACAGTGTACTCATGTGCAACTCAATACTTAGGCAAAGGATCTTCACATTCATGTTACAACATGGGAAAAGTATTTCTGTAACATCAGTACTTTTCCAATTGAATTTTCTCATACTTGATGATCAGCCTCGTACTTAAGAGCTCTTGAAAAGAAATGCCTTGGCTGTGTATGCAGCTAGAGCCTTTAGGGTGTTGGCATTTCTCAGGAAAATGATGTTTACTTTTCTGAAAGAGTGCCAAGCATTAAAAACTCCCTCCTGCAGTATTATAATTAAAGGAGGCAAGTTTAAAGGGAAAAAAAAAATCAAACCCAACAAGACAACCCCGCCTTATCCATTATCACAGTTTGCAAGCTTGGAAGAAGACATAAACCAGCAAATTGCCAAAATAAACCTAACAAGTTATGCATTTTGGTGTTTCAGTTGGCAGAAAGAAGTATTTGGATACCTAATCTCAGTGGTGTCTGTGTGATACTGTAGTACTACAGAAGTTAGGTCTGACCCAGCAAAATATCTACTTGATGTTGAAGTGCAATTGTATGACTAATACAGCTGAAGTTGTTTTCATTCTTTTTACTGTGTCTTGTTTTGTTAAAGATTAGTGTTCTCTTCTGATTGCCTTTTGTTCTTTGACTAGCCTGACATTTTCTGTGTCCTGCAGCACTGGGCTTAGTTTTAGGAATAAAAATTTGAAAGTTGACTGTATCATGTTGACGTACAAAGAAAGTCTCGTGAATTCATCCAGTAATGAAAATGTAATAGGTCAGAGTGGCTATTCACACAGAAACTGTGAGGAATAAAACTATATTAAATACTTTTGTTGAAGCTCAACCTTTTGTGATTTTGCCTATGAATCAACATTTTTTAAAAGCCGATTAACCCCATCTGCTGATAATATTTTCTATATTTAAAATCAAAACCACAAACCAACTGAAGGGATGCTGTTATGTGATCTTGCTGGTTTTGTCATAATACTATGCATATTGTAGTGTTTCAGCCATTACTGAGAATTCTTTTTTCAACAGTAAAGTGAGTCTGAGGCACTTTTAGAAACAAAACATTGTCACAATTAAAACTCTTGTTTATACTGTTTAAATCAAACAAAACATGTTCCTTCATCAGCTGATTAAAGACCAAAAGATTTTCTTGTAATCAAGTCAATAAAATCTGGTTCAGGAGTTAATTTTTACTATTTAGGGTTTTATTAAGATACACAGTAAAATTCATTACCAAATTATTATAAAAACATTAGATAGTATTTTAATATATGAGTACCAGTAGTGGAATAGGATATTTATAATTTCTCTAACTTTTGGTTACTGTCAGTCTATTTGCATCAACACCAAGTATATGGCTGTTTTTTATTATTCTCCTTCTGATCCTTTCTGTTTCAGGAAATAAATGGAAAGAAGTGAGAACTATTTGCCACATGAATTCTCATGTTGCTAAGTGTTTGGAAGTTGTGCGGGTTTCTTCAGAACTCTTCTGCATTAGCTGGAAGTTCTTGTTTTCTCTTTGCTCATTTTCTTTTTGGTTGATATACCATGAAAGCCCCAAGAGCTTCACCAACTGGCTAGTAAATCCTGTAACCAAGCTCAAGTGTAATCCTTCAGTTCTGTGACAAAAACAGAACAAAACAAACAGACAAACAACAAGAAAACTCAAAATACTAACCTCTCAGTACTGTTTTCTCCCCTCCAGTTTCTGTTTCCAGTGAAGTAGAGGAAAAAAATGTGAGAGACGTGCCACCTCCCAGGATTTGACTTGATGTGATGAGAAGGAAAATATACTTAAAACTAAATAAGGAATATAAAATTTGAAAGTGCTCAGGACTTTTCCAAAATGTTCCTTAAAAAAGACGGAATACTGACCTTGCAATATTTATTATATGCAATCCTTCATATCTGTCCAATTGAATTTGGGGGAAAAAATGTCCTTGTGATGAGGCTGTGAGGAAAAAAAGTCAGTTTAATTATTCTTCTTTAGAGTTATGCTTTGGTGGATGATGAAATCTGGTTTCTCAAATTTATGCAGAACCTAGCTCAGTAGTGTAATCTTAATAGATAATTTTTAGTACTGTTAATGACAGAAATAAGAAATCCAAGAAAACCATGGTTTCCCTGTGTAGGTTTGTTTAGTTTGTTTGGTTAGTTTTTAAAATTAATTTAAGCTTTTGTGCCAGCAAAAAAGGAATCAATATTTTGCATTTAATATTGCAAATGATACTGACATTTTAGTTTGAACAAGAATGAAATTTCATCTTAGATCAGAACATTTTTATTCAGAGTTGCAGCACTCTGAATGTTCAACAAAGGTTAATGCTCTGTCGTTATTTGCAAGACATATGAGTTAGCCATAATGTGGTAGACACAAGGTAAATCACACTGACTCTTATTAGGACCCTGATAACTTCAGATTTCATGGACTTTTCATAAAGTAACCAAGCATAGACCACTTTTAGACTTCTAAAAGTTATCTAAGGCAATCACCATAAATTCTTTTTTATATCATTACCAGAAGGAAAGTTACACTCCACACAGACTCTACAGCATATACTAAAGTAAGCGAAATGGCAGGTGAAATAGTGTCCTAAGAGCTCCCACAGATCAAAGGGAGAGCCAAGGATGGCTGTCTTTCACTTAGGTGAATAATTCTCAAATGTATTGCAGTGTATTGCACTGTACTACAAGAAATGGTAAGCAGTTATTTCCCAGCTACCCTATATAGGCTTCTTGTGCCATTTTTCTCAGAAGACATTTGTGCAGTAGCCAACCTTATCATTATTGGGAAATCCTGTTGGGATGGCAGACACTTTTTTGCCATTTTTTTCACAGTGATAGATGGCATATTTTTTCTTCTGTCTGCATTTTGTAGTACAATCTAAGAATCTCAGTTGAGACATATAAAGTTAATGTCTTCTAAAAAATGTATGTCAAGGCATCCGTTGTATTGTTCCAGGAGTAACTCAGCTGTCTGAATGTTGCAGACCCAGCACAGCTTGACATGCAGGGCAGAGGGAGAAATGGGAGAGCATTGCTCTGCTCATCCAGTAGCACGACATGTCACGGGGAACTTCCAGTTATATAGGTGTGGGAGGTTATGTTATCATGTACCCCTCTCCTTACTTTCATCGTCATCCTCCTGTCAGCTTCGGCTTCATTCTACATTGTCAATGAATGTTTGGAATCACTGCTTCCCATTAAAATCTCCAGGAGCATTTCTCTTGACTCCAGATGGTTTTACTGGGCTCTAATTTGAATCTTTTGCATTACCAGTTGAAAAATGTAATAAACTGCTCATAGGAGAATTAAGTATTTCAGCAGTGGCAGGATTGCTTTGTTTTATTTTGACTTTGGGTTTGGTTTTTGCTTTTTTTTTCTGAAGAAATCTAAGCAAACAACAAACTGTAGCTTATATTTCTTGCATTTCTGTTTAAGCATTTATCACTTGGAGCTAAAAACTAAACTGTAGCACAGCAAAATAAACTGGTCTTATGTTGTAATGCTTCCTGTATTAAAAAGAATTTTCCATTGCTCCTTCAACCTTTAACAAGGGAAAAAAAATCATCTCTCTGTGTTAGCTTTTCACTGGAACACCAGCTTCTCTTTGAGAAAGAGTTTCAGGCAGATAGAATTCACCTGAGATATCATGTTGCAGCTGTCATCCTCGAAGAGATGGGTGTAAGAGAGGATGAAGCTGAAATAATAGTGATTCTTATGCTGCAATTCTGATATCCAAAATATAAAAACCCCCCACCCAAACACAAAAAAAACCCCAAAAACCCAAAAAGAATACACAGACACGAAAAAGAAAACACAAAAAGCAACGAACAAACAAAAAACCAACAAAACCCAGGAAAACACCAAATGGTAAAAAGGACTGTAAATTTTTTTTAAGTTTTGGGTTATATTTTTATCATTCATGATGAAATAAACAGCAAGATAAAAAAGCTATTATTGCTTTGCAGATAATCCTTCCAATTAGCCTTGGTTATTAGACATATGGTCATTTAAATCCCATAGAAGTATTTTTCATAGGAATTGAAGAGATAAAACCCAAATTATGAAAGGATACCAGTTTACATATCTAATATAGCTTCCTCAAAACCTAAGGTATATACATCCTGAAAGAGTTATACTGGAGAGTGATAAGAGAAAGGTAGTGTTGGAGGTAGGTAATAATTTCATTCAGGGAGAAAACACTATTTCAATAAGAAAGATGGAGGCCTTCATACTGTTTAGGTCCTGGTGAAGTTGGAAGAGTAAGTAGCAAGGGAATCTCCATGAACCAGTGCCTTTTCTGGAAAAAGTCAAATAAAAATTAATGCAGTAAGCTAAGGGTCTGTTCTTTATCTAAATTCATCCTTACTGAAAAAGAAAGGTGAGCCCTTTGAGTGATCTTCCTCTGTTACAATTATAATAAGCCTGTAGGATCATTTCTGGCAACAGTGTTGTTTTCCTATCTGACCACAGTGTGTCTGGTGTGGGGATGTAGCTCAGGCATAGGTCTACTGGAAGCAAAAGGACTTTAAGTGTCCCTCCTTTCAGGCAGTATCAGGCCTGAAGAGCTCACTTTGTAGTCACAAAGCCCAGCTGTGGGCACGTGGCTGCAAAGCCCTTCGGCGACATCCTTCCTCAGAGACAGACCCAGCAGGTCTGCCTGGGCTGGTGTCTTTCTTACAGTGTATTCTGATTAACACTTTGTATGTACTGTGGTCTCAAGGGCTCCTTCACAAAATGTAGGAATATGTGTATTTATTTTCTTCAGAAATCCTACCTCACCTGGTTCGTATCAGTCGAATTTTTGGTGAAGCAAGTCATGGTGTTAACTATCATAGAAATGAAATCTGAAAGCTCTGCAGAAGCTACAACTTTTTATTGCTGTTCAGTGATCAGCTGCTACCATGGACGGAAGAAAATAGGCTGTATCGTAATTTGCTGTAACGTGGCTACTTATGCAACACTGGATCCAGTGCAATACCCTAAAATGCCTGCTTGCTTGTATAGCCTTTCTGCTCAGCTTCTCCATCTTGCTCCCTTACACTCCTTTCCTCCCACAGCTGTTGCATTTGATGGTGACAGTGGAAGTCATGGAAGCTTCAACTCCAATGGGGTAAAGGCAGATCATCCCTATGGAGCATGCTGGTGCTAGAGATAAGCTTGTCCTCAAATCTAAATGAGCATTCAAAACCAGACCACTTTCTGCATGTACCTTATGAATGGCAGAGTTGCTGTGGATTATTTCCTCTTGAGGGAGAGATGAAAGCAAGTTTCTCTGTAATGAAGGATTTGCTGTTTGTACTTCAGGTGGTGTTGCCTAGATACTGTAATGACTGATGTCTTTAAAACAGAGATAATCTTACACACGAGAGAACATTATTAAGGTTGCTGAGTCAAGTACTCAAAAGATAGGAAATGCCAGAATTCAGACTGACCAGGAAAGCTTAATTCAGCTGTCTGAATATTTGCTGAATATACTATTACACTGTAGTTACACAGGACACATGCTTCATTAAGCACGAAGAGAGACAGTACTCCAACATTGGGCATTTGTATATTGTATTTGCCTCTCACTGTTCACTGTATACCCCATGGCCTTATTTGCCTCACATTATTCAAACACTGCTGCAAGGTAGAATTATTCATTTCCTCGAGGGTGTCAGAGGGCTTCACAAACATTAATTCATTCAGTCTCACAAAACTCAAATTAACTGACTCTTTTTTTGTAAGAAAACCAATACAGAAGTTGCCTAAGGTCAAAGGTAAAGGTTTCTATCAGTTTGAGGTCTCAGTCTAGGTGATCTAAACCAAGAGCTTTCAGAGTACTTTGAACTACATGTTCAGGAACAGTATCTGTTGACTATAATCACAATTTATACTTATTTTATATGTAATAAAAGTTTGTTTCTAAATACATAGAATTACACATGCACATAAATATAATGTACCTAACAATTGACATGATAATAATATATTTCTGGTCTATTGTGTTCTGAAAGGTATTTTTAGTTTGTATTTTCTGAGTCAGAGATCATCGAGTCAGTACTCCTCATATGCATGTCATTGGAGACTGCATAGTGGCATCATCAGTGGCAGTAAAGCCTTCAAAATGCCTTGAAGACTTTCTGTAATGCAACATTCTGAAGGAGTTGTTTTAGCATAGGAATCACTCATAAAGATATTACCTTTGGACCTTCACCATGACATTATTCATTATCTAAAGGAATTGTGTTTAACCTTTCCAGAGCTTCCATTTAAAATAAATGTCCATTAAATGCATGTACAGCAATTAAATTGTTTTAATGGAAAAATATATTTTTATGCTCTGGGTATTTTAAGAGAATTTTGTCCCCCGTCTACACTCATAGAGCATAAGCTGCATTATTATATGAATTTGCCTATTCTACATATGAAGTTTTGCTCTAAATTTTAGTGTGGGAGGAGTTTCCTGGCATTTTAAACCCCACTCTAAAATGTATTTGGCTGTTCTTATAGTTTAGGATGTTTGGGCTCTGCTTTATCCAAAATAAGTTCCGGTATATCTGTGCCTGTGCAAGAAAATTTTAAGAAAACAAAAGAGGAGAGAGCAAAGCCACCTCTACACAGCTGCACAGGTCACAGCGTCCTTCCATGAAAATGTATTTGCCTTTCAAAGACATGGTGAAAGGGCTTTAGTGCTTGCTGAGCAATACAACAGTCTAACCGTGGTTGTGTCAGGTCTATGGTTAAAAACAAAGATATTTTGCAACAAAGAGCTCTGAAGTGCTCATGCTAATAACAAAGTTTTATATTTGGTTCAGAGATTAAATTGAGAGCTGGACAGTTGGGAAAGGACCCTAACAGGACTTCATTATGTTGAAAGTGTTTTGTGATGAACAATCTATTGAAATAACTGTGTGGAAATATCTCCAGGTTGAAGTTGCTTCTTCAATAAGAAATTAAAATGTAACATGAAAGTAACATTATTTCTGTTTGGTTTGCATATTGGCAATGTTAATTGAAAAAATTATGAAGTCCAGTAGAGGACCTAATTTGAATTCCCTTTTGATTTTAATGGAAATTGGATGAGGCACATAGTTCATAAATCTACCAGTGATGTAAAAACTAGTATGGAGCTTTATTTGCTGCATATCAGCATAAAATTTGTCTTTTTCTTTTTTGTTCAGTTATTAACACATTAATTTGAAAACAGCTGTTAAGATGTATGTGGCTAGATTCAAAACTCTCTTTTTGACTGATTTACCTTTCTTAAATACTATTCTAATAATTTTTAATTTTATCAGTTACTAAGACATTTTTTGTAACTTCCATATTTAATTTTGTTCACTTTAGTTATATTGTATCTTCTGAGTTCATTTCCTGCAGTTTTTCTAGGCAAACCGTGTAATCCATGCTTCGTCTGATGTAAGCTGCCCATAACCACCTTTTGTTTGGTACATCTATAATATAGATATACTAAGCAATACTGGGCCCAGTATTGTTTAATTTTTTCATCAATTGGATGAAGGGGCAGATGCCTCCTCAGCAAGTTCACTGATGACACAAAGCTGGGAGGAGTGGCCAGTACCCAGAGAGCTTTGCTGCCATTCAGAAGGACCTGGGCAGGTTGGAGAGATGGGCAGAGGAGAACTGCCTAAAGCTCAACAAAGATGAATGCAGAGTCCTACATCTGGGAAAGAACAACCCCATGCAGCAGTACAGGGTGGAGGCTGATCTGCTGGAAAGCAGCTCCGTGGAGAAGGGCCTGGGGATTCTGGTAGACAACAAGCTGTTCATGAGCCAGCAGTGTTTCCCTGGGGACAAGACCAGTGGTATCCTGGGGTGCATTGAGAAGAGCATTTCCAGCAGGTCGAGGGAGGTGATCCTTCCCCTCTCCTCAGCCCTGGTGAGGCCAGTCTGGAGTGCTGTGTCCAGTTCCGGGCTCCTCAGTACAAGAGAGACATGGAGCTCCTGGAGTAGGTCCAAAAGAGGGCAACAAGGATGATTAAGGGACTGGAGCCTCTCTTATGCAGACAGGCTGAGGGAGCTGGGCCTGTTGAGCCTTGAGAAGAGAAGACTGAGAGGGGACCTCATCCATGCATATAAGTATCTGAGGATGAAGATAAGATGATGAAGCCAGGATCTTTTTGGTGGACCCAACCACTAAGACAAGAGGCAATTGACAGAAACTGACACACAGAAAGTTCCACCTGAAGATGTGGAAGAATTTCTTTACTGTGGGGATGACTGTGCACTGGAACAGATTGCCCAGAAAGGTTGTGGAGTCTCCTTCAATGGAGCTATTCAAGAACCATCTGGATGCAATTCTGTGCAGTGGATGACCCTGCTTGAGCAGGGAGATTGGACTAAATCACTCACTGTTGTCCCTTCCAGCTTTACCTGGTCTGTGATTCTGTGATATCCTTTGTGATTTATTCTCTTTTAAAAGCCAGTTTTTACAGCGGAAAATGTGTTCTTAACTTCTATAATTCATCTCTTTACTGGAACATGGCACCAAGTCAATGACAACTGTTGTGCACTCAGAAGAGATTCTGCCTACTTAGAAGCTGTATAGCAGTAGCCAACAAGGAATACGTACAACAAAATCACGCTGGTTTCATTCCCACTAGCAGGACCCCCCTAGTCACTTCTGTGCTGATGTAAATGCTGGGGTACTAAACTCATCAGAAGGCGTGAAGTCTTTGTGTTTGGAATTTTAATCCCATACTGGGATGAAAGAGGATGTTCCAAATTCTTTATTATCCTGATGATCCTCAAATAGCAGCATATCCAGATTTTACATTATTTCTGCTTATCAGGTAAGACATCTGGACCAGCATAAGATGATCCTAATAAATAAATAATGGCCAGTCTTCGCGAACGAAGAACCGGGGAAGGTCTTTACACCTTCCAGCCTGCGCACTGGATTTTTTAGG
>JAYRBT010000114.1:91277501-91304226 GCA_036023395.1 Myiotriccus ornatus
AGTTCTTTATGCTGGCCAGCAGGGGCGCTGTGGAATCACTGGTCGTTGCCATGGGGGGTAACACCCTCCGGGGTGTGTTGGAGAAACCAAAAAAAAAAAAAAAGGGTTTACCTTCCCTTCCCACACACTGGGAGAGAGAGACGGGGGGAGAGAAACAACAAAAAAAAAGTCCTTCCCAATGGAAAAAAAACTCACTCTGTTCGACTGGTCGAATCGTGCAGCACAGTCTTCCCTCTCCCCTTGATGTGTACAAGGACCACCGCCAGGAAAGAAAGAAACGGGAACGGGGAAGGGAAAAACTTCGAGAAAACAGTTTCTCTCTGATGAAAAATCCAAGCAGGATCCACAGCTGGAAAGCAAGCTGAGAACAAAAGAACCACTGAGCTTCCACTCTGACCTTGTTCCAGCCTCAACCGCAAGTCCAAACTCCTCCCCCCACTTCCCAGGAGAGGAGAGAAAAAAAGTGAAGAGGAGCTCCTCACCCCCTGTTTCCTAGGAGATGGAATTCTGATCAATTAACCAGAAGGCAGCTTCTTTTATGCCCCTTAAGTGCCCATTTAACAGTCCTGCACACAGTGGGCAGGGGGAAGGGAAAAATTCCTGCCTGGTTTCCAAGAACCAGCAAAACCATTACATTTATAAAACGGCAAAGATAAGGAAAGTGTGATGAAAGAAAAAAATAGCTACAGCCCACTGACACGTGATTATTTTACTGACAACTACATCACATAGGAAATTTAATTAGAATTAAACTGACTTTGAAGTTCATTTCTGGTCCAACACAAAAATAATATAACACTAAGTTTTTCACCTGTAAGAGTGTTTCTTTGCATTTCTCTCTCAATTTATAGCATATGTTTTGTCTTCTTCTTTAGTGACTACATTTTTATGAGGCTTTTTCTGAATGGAGTACAAAATAATAAGTCTTTACCACAATTTATAAAACAAAACAAAAACTTATATACTTTAAAATTTATTTATAAATTTTATTTGTAAATTTGTTTGTAAATTTATTTGTAAATTTCGAAGTGGTTAAAGTCAAGTGTTGCATTTATATCTTACAAAGTCGCTTCCTAGTTTGAAAGTGCCTAAATCTACAGTAGTTATTAATTATGTAGAGAAGGTAACAGGACTGGACTAAGGTAGGGCATGGCAAGGAGCATATTTGCATGTGGGTGGTCAAAGAGAGAGCTGGGAGAGAGATGGTTTGAGCAGTTTTGGGCGAGGAGAGAAGAACTGGCAGGGCAGATGGCTCTTAAAAGCAGGATGGCAGAGGAGACTTCCTTGGGATGTTGAGCAAAAAATGAAAGTCAGAAGGTTCCAGACATCTCCAAAAGCCTGGGTAAAAGAGCAGAGTCCAGATAGTTTCAGAGAGAGATTTCTGTAGAAGATTATGGTTATGTTTGGGGAGAGGCAAAGGCAGGGAATGCTTTTTCTTCCCTCCTTTATTGATCATCTTCCTTCTTTTGTGCTCTTCCAGGGCACAAGAATGATGCTCCCCCTTCCTCTTCTCCTAGCAGTTCCCATTAGGAACAAACTCAAACCGTCTTCCTGGGCCTCTGGGACCTCTTGGCAAGGTCAGGGCTATTTCCTTTGAGACAAAAACAAGAGAATACTGTCATCCGAGTCCACTGGAATGAGTGGCACCAGAGGAGCAGGTCTGGATCAGGGATTATACAGAAAGACAGGAGGACATTTCCTCAGAAAGGGCTGTACCCTTTCCTTGTACCCTGAAGCCACTGCTGCCCTCACCTTTCCTCAGGTGCCTGCCAAGCCTGCGCTCCAGCAAAAATGCTGAAATTCAAATGCCCTGTCTATAGTCTCCATTCCCTGGCTTCCAAATTCTTTCTGCACTGCTAGTGCTTCTCCTCAGGTCCTAGTTCCCTACAGGGAGAAGTGGCAACAACTGCAAAGGGAAAGTAGAAAATGAAGGTGTGAATACTTTTGGGCAGAGGAAAGAAATCTCACTTTGGATGATGGTTTTAAGTACGAGGGTTTTAAAATATTACTCAGGAAGAGGGTAAGTCTTTTTTTTTTTTGGGGGGGGGGGGGGGAAACCATCAACAACAAGTTTTAGATTTTTATGAAAGACAAGATATTTTTAGCACTATAAATCCAGAGTGCAGAAGGTACCTTCTCTTAGCAGGTGACTGGCCAATAAATGTCCCAGACAGACTGCCTTTGAAATTTCCTGTCTTGGCTAATTCCAGATTTCCCCTCATACTGGCTTCTGAACTGTGCTGCTGCAGTAGACTGAAGGCACACATGGTGACTTTTAATCCTGCTACAGCAACCAGAAAAATAAGTCCCTTTGGGGAACTTGGGGTAAGGCAAAGTGGAAATTAGTATATATGTATATAGTGTTTATATATACATAAAGTGTTTATATAGATACATGTGTAAAATCTTTCTGTTAGGGCATATCTTAAAAGTTTTTAGAAAAGGGATTCCTGTAGGTTAGGAATTTCAGATTGCAGCTATTGCGGACAAAGATTCTGAACAGGACCAGAAGCAAGCCAAGACCATTTTATCTACATAGTTTCATTGTCCATGAATATGAAATTCTACTAAGGGAAACCAGCATGCTGGTCTCAGTATCACTTAGGTACTGAGAAAACAACTTTTTTCTATGAACTTCATCCAGTGGAAGCTGTTACCAAAGTAGATGGCATTTAGTCAAAAAAAGAAAAAGCAATAGGGGCCAAGTGTAGCATGGCATGAATCCCAAATTACTTCAGAGTCACAAAAGCTTCCAAGCAAGCTAAGGCCAACTTCCAGCAGACAGCTGTTGTCGAGGAACACTTAGGAACATTAAATGGTAACACTTCTGATTTGAAGAGGCAGTCTAGCAGAAAGGGCTCCACTTAGCCATGCCTCTTAGAGCTACTTCTGCTCACAAGTCTCCATTTTCTCTGTGTTCCCCTTCTTTCTTAAAAAGCATGGTCAGGACAACAGTGTTTTGCTCATTAACCTTTTTTGCAACAGGACCTGCTTGTACTGGGAAAGGTAAAGTGACCTCTATTAATTCATGATAGAAATGAGCAGTTAACTGGTCTAATTTTTTGAAATGGTGTGTATTAGGAAAGCCTTTGCATCTCTCAAAGGGGTCTGTTATGTGAGCAAAGACCTAAGGTATAAGCTTCAAAACTTTCCACCTGCCTGGCTTAGGGTATGAGTTGACAATTTATCACCTAGAATAAGTAAATCTTGATCTTTGTTAGGATACAGACACAAATATAGTTTCTTACAACTTTGGCATGACCTAAACTATATACAGAAACCCACCTCCCTATCTTTCTATCTATACAGGATGTAAGTCTTGGAAATTCAAACTGAAGTTTTAATATAGGCAGATCAAGTTTGAGCATCAGTATGTTTGGGTTTACCTGCAACACCTATCTTCACAATTTATTTCTTTCAAGAGTGCTCTTCTCTGAACCAATTCAGTAGGTAAATCAAGCTGTACCGGCAGACTGTACCTGCAGGAGGTTGTGAGTACAGCATTTTGCTCATGGCAGTGCTGAAAGTTAAGGATCTGTACCACAACCATTAGAATTCATCGAAAATTCGTAGTATTAATTGTGCCACATACCATATATACCTCAACAGAGTTTATAAAAATGAAAATATGCAGGTAGGTTTACAAATAATTGTTACTAAAATATAACCTAGTAAATATAATGTGAAGGGCAATTTCTCTCTGTTGGATATTGTACAGCTCCTTGTGAACATGTGAGAGTCAAAGCAAGCCACCCAAAAGATTTGCTTCAGGCATTCCTTTCTTCTGCATCCACTGTGAAACCTTTTCAGCTCTTGGCAGGAAGTCTGACATTTACATACATACCGAAAAAAAAAGTTACAATTTTATACAATAAAAGAAGGAAGAGATAAAAGTTACTGGGAAAAAAAATTTAAAAAAAGAAAAATTAGCATATATTAGGTTTCAATCTTAAACATGTAACGGACTGATGCTACAAGAAAATGCAGTTCCCTTTCAAAATCATTTGAATGGTCCACTTGAGGATTTGAAAAGATAGCAAAGAAGTCAAATAATTAAACCATTTCAAGTAGTTCTCAAATGTTATTTCTCAGAATTACAGTGTCTAGGGAGTGAAATCTGAATTTTGTTCTTTACTAAGCTGAGTCCTTCAGGACATGCTGGGACTACTTCTCAAAGTACCATGATAAACACCATCTCTCCTGAAACACCAAATAATATCAGCTGGGAGAAGAATCTGAGCAAGTGATGACTAAAGATCCCAATAGAACTGGAAAAAAAAGAAATCACAATAGAGTATTGTTTCAAAATACAAAGTATTAATAATTAGAAAGTGATTATATTCTAGATGTCAAGTATAGAAAGGTCAATAACAAACAAATTTCATTACTTTCTGCAGTTTGTGAAGATTCACAGTAATTTTAAAGATTCAATACAATCCTGACCATCTATATTAACCAAATAAATAAAAAGGGTAACAATAATATGTGAAGATATGAGAGAGCTTGAAGAGTTACTAAAAAGATTAAAACTCATTGGAAGAAGGCAACTAAAAGACTGTGATAAAGACCCTGAAAATCACAAACAGCAGAGATTTAGAGGAAGTGAGTAGGGAGTGATAGTTCACTATTTGCCACAATATTTTGGGGGCAACTAATGAATCCTAGTTTGTTGGAAACAAAGGAATGAAACTATATGACTTACAAGAGAAGAAATAGAAAGAAGAAAAAGAGAAAATTAGAGTTTTCGAATAGAAAAATCAGAGATACATCTGCACTGCACATATCCTTTCACAAAGACATTGAAGCAGCAAATTTTATGGGCCATCCTGGAGGCGAAAGAAAGGAAAGGACATGCAGGAGACTCAAAGGCGTGTGAAAACTGCAAAAATAACAGGTGTCCAAGACAACACCTCAGCACTGTTCTTATCACCTGTAGCATTTCTTACCTGAGTCTCTACAAAGCATGTGACTGTTTACCTCATGACAGCATTGCTGTTGCACTGGCTGAATATCAGGCAGCTACCCCACCTTCAGCCATAATATCTCGAAGTATTTCGTACATTCAAGGTGCAACAAAGAAGATGGATCTTTTTCACAATATATAGATTCCTAAAAGTATTAAAAAATATATCATATAAACAGTCATTTCTGCATCCATGTTGTGTTCTTATTTAAAATTCACAACAATAAGCAGGAGAAAGATAAGCCTCTCTTTGAGCCTTCACCCAAAAATTGATGATCAGCAGAAGAAAATCCTGAATATGTAAGAGCGCTGTACCAACTTTGACACAAATCTTAGTGTAAAAAATGAAGTATTTCTATGCAGACTGACTGGTACTCCCCTTCTTTATCTTTAGGGCTTGGGTCAAAACTACATGCATGACCATTAGGCCACTGACAACCAGACCACTGAGAACTAGACACTGGGTCTATGGGCTCTGTTTTTCATACTATTTCTTTTTGAAGAGGAAAAGTAATAATATCTCCCATATTCCATTTTTGACATCAGGATAAGGTCACTAGGTCAATCACTTCAATCCATGACATGATTTCTCCTTCCTTGTTCAAAGAGTAAAACTGTTTAACTGCTGTCAACTTTTAAATGGTCAACACTACTCACCACTGGGAATGGGTTGATGTGAAGCACCCAGAGCTGCTGCACAGTGTGCATGCCAGGGTTGTCTCTGCAGACCCCTGCTCAGTTAAGAAGAAAGTTCTGTTCTCATCAGAATGGTTACAATTGAATAAAGCAGAATTACAGCTGTGGAATTACAGATTGCGGAAAATCAAGGAGCAGCATCAGAGCTACATGTATGACCAGCAGGTATCAACCAGCCATTTCCAGGAGAGATGAGCACAATGAGAAAAGATACTGTTTATGTTTGTAAGATGAGATCTCGTTGTGAGGTGATTTTTTTAACTAAGATGTCTGTTGCTCTCTTGGGTATGATCGTAGAAATGGACAATAACAATTTAAATGGCTAACTCAGTCACAACCTTGCAATAATGTTAAAGAGAGTAACCTAAACTTATGAAGAGTTCCTTTGACCCACTTATTTCTTAGTACCAAAATCCATATAAAGGGGGAAGGAAAGTTGCATTTTCAATAACATGTACTTGAAGTGGATGAAAATCATTGAATTTGTTAAGAAACATGCCGAGAGTCATACATTCGGATTGTTTATCCCAAAGCTGGAGGACCTCTTTCTCGTATGCCCATGAATTTTGGTAGGTTGTCTCTCTGAAAAAAACACTTACCAACCTGAGAAATAACTGCCTGGACTATCTCAAACTGCATGGTTTTAACTGCTTTGGACAGCTAAAAAAAACAAAAAACAAAACTCAACTGGAAAAAAAACCCAAACAAACAACAAAACAAACAAACAAACAAATGCCAACCTTCCCCCCAAAATGGAGCTACTTTGCAATATGTTTAATATTCCTTTCTACCAATAGGTGTGGGAGAAGTCATGCTCTGAGTACTTTTTATTCTGTGGTGACACAAAATACCAACTCCTAAATAGCAAGCATACAAACCTTCTGATGAAAGAAGTCAGCAGAGTCCCATGCTACTGAGGGAGAGGAAGTGTTAATTAAAGACCTCATGGTTACTGACCTGCCAAGAACTAGTAGTATAACATTCAAATTCAAATGGTGCATTATTTCCTGATTACTGTACATTTAGGTATCTAGACTAAGGTCAAGGTGGAAAACATTTTTATTTTTACTTTAAGAGTGTTTTCCTACACTTCATGTTAAACTCTGTTTTATTTGCAAATACAAGAGAGAACATAAGGCAGTAAAAAACTCAATTCAGGCTTATCAGAATTAGAAGTATTAAAATATCTATAGACCTGTATAGGCCAAAACACAAAAGTAAGCTTGAAGCAGACATACTACACCTAGAGAAACCAGTGCAGCTCCAGACATACTACACCTAGAGAAACCAGTGCAGCTCCAATCAGTGCTATCAGTTTTCATTCACGTACAATAGCAAGCCCAGCTCTGGTTCAGGTGGAAAGTGCTAGTCCCAGTGGGCAGCTGTTGCCTCAAGGTCCAAGGCCCAGGTCAGGTGTATGTTCTACATTGGCAGGATTTATGTGTCAGCCTTTCCTTAATTTTTTTCAGAAATGCCGGTTCATTGCCACAGTAGTTGAAGGCTCCCACATTCCTCTGGAATTATGTGTTTGAATCCATGAGGACTGCTGCAAGTACGTTCAGGAGTGCTTCCCTGTTGACTGCACTTTGAACATGTAAAGGCTTACTCTACCAAAGCCTCTTTGCCATTCAGGTGAGGCACCTCTGTGTTCAAGTCTCTTTGAGACGTCAGTCCTGACTTTGATCACTTCTTATGCTAATTATAACGGCCATGTTAAGTTTAGTCTATATTTAAATAGACTAAGTCTTGTCACTGAAACCCCTTGGGATTTCCTGTACACAGACTGCTTAGTAGTGTGTGATTAATTTGAACTCATCGCAGCCATCTAAAAGTTAAACTTCCCATCTGAGCTACATCACCTCAAAGACACCTCCAGAAGATGATGAATTCCACATATTATGAACACCTCTCAGATGCTCTTTTCTCTTTCTTGATCACAGAAGGAGATAAGGTGCCTCACATAGCCTATGATCAAGGAAAAAAAGAATTTAATGTTAAGGCTATTTAACCTTACACTTTAGATTCTTGTAATTTGTTATGTGTTCTGTATTAATTAGCGGTGGTTTTTTCACCTGTGGTCATTAATATACTTGGATAAGCTGTCATAACCGCAATACTAAGAAAAGCACCTTTGCATATGGAAACTTAAATCTGCGGAGTCTTATTGGTGCTGGTTTCAAATATTACATCTAGATAGAAGTAGACTATTTTAAAGCACAGTTTTTAAAAAAAGCAGGGGAAAGCAGCAGTCAAAACCATATGAGAGAGTACAGTGAGTGGGAAGGATACAGCTTTATGTTGATAGATTCATTTTTCAAGTGACTTGCATTATCCTTTCTGCAACTAAAATTGTTTTTGTTTAGTTAATCAAAAAATAGAAGTCAGTTATTTTCCCCATATGTAAAAGATTTTCTCATGAAGGCCTTTAAGCTTCATGCTAAAATCTTAATGTATTGAGTTAGCTGTTGAATTACCTTGAATATCTAAGCACACATACAAATTAGCTCAGAACCTCTTCTATTTAACAATGGTCACATAAAGCAATTAGAAATTAGTTATCAGAGATTCTTTTTTTCAGTAATTTATTCTGTAATTATTAATAATTGTAACATGGAAGGATTTTATTAGTGCATTAATACAATAAATTTATTAAATAAATATTGCATATGTCATGTAACTGAAGTTCAAGCTTACTTCAGATTTGAATAGGTACTTCAATTCTATTTTTGCTACCACTTCTTATGCTATTCTTCAGAATAAAGTTTTAACATAGTCTTATGGACACAGAAAAAAAAGGAAGATTCAAAATATTCAGAAAGAAAGAAGAAGAATGATTCCCAATGACTTTTTAATAAATTTGATACCTAACTGCTATTTGTATCTATAAAATATTTCCTGAAGTGATTTAAATCTAACAGGAAACTGAATGTTGAAACCCTAGTGAATACAAGCAAACTTGGTGCATGCAGGTCAGGATTTTAAATCTGCATGCTGTTTTCGTACTTGCATAATCTGCTCGTGCATCATATCCAAGCATGTAACAACAGATATGCCCTTCTGGCCTCAGAAAAGAAAAAATCATAGGTTGGGTATTTCTGGTTTTCCTGCCCCAACTCCAGAGTGCTTGGGAAAGCTCATGCTGAGTTTTTGGTTATCCTTATTTCACAGCTAGTACCTGGCACCAGTGAGGGCTGTGCTCCACTGCCCTGTAAAACTACTGTTTTTATGCTCTCAGATGGGGTTTTGGGGGTTGTATGGATGTAATATATCAGTAGGGAGAGCTAAGGAATTAGGACTGCTGACCAACAAAATGCAATTAGGTGCTGTTGTTTGGGAAATATGAGAGCAAAAGGCTTGTACGTTGTTATGTTTTTGTTGCTAGTATCTCCTTCAGTCTGGCTGCCGTATGGCTTGAGATATTTATTCCGTCTCCAAATGTCATGAAGTGTCATGAGAGTTTGGTGGATTCTAGTACACTATCAGAGGTCATGCTAAATCCAGATAAATCACACCTGAACTCCCAAAAATCTTCTGAACGGACTCAAATAATATGGGAAGTATAACTTTTGTATTACTTTATGGAAGAGGTTTGGGAAACCAGACTTACTTCAGCCCCTGATAGCCAAGATTTTACCTGAAAGGAAGTACTTGAGAGAGCTCCCATGTGCCCCAGCAGTTAGAAAGAGTACTGGTTATTAGCAGTTCAGAGTCAACATAATATGCCGATACTCCTCCTCCTGGTCTGCGGTGCTACATCTCAGACAAAAGAGTTTAGGCAGAGCCAAAAGATTTTTTTTTGATTAATTTTGTATATACTAATACATTGATTATTTTCATTCTTCAGGTTTCATTGCAGAATTTTCCATCCAAATGGCAAGTTGATAGATCTGAACCAGCAATCTCTCTTTTTTCTGATAGCTTATATTTCACTAACTAATAAAAGCTAGTAAAAGCTAGTTGGTGTTAGTCTACTGGTAATTTTAAGTGTAAAACCAACCCTCTTTGTGGTCAAGATGTCTGAAATGACAGGAGGAAAAGGGCATGATGAAGAAGAATGAGTTTCCTCGGTCTTCAGCTTCCATGGTAACAAAGGGATTAGTACCAAAGGTTCACAGAGTACATTACAGAAGAGAATATGGAACATCATACAACATTTCAAAGAAAGTTGGAGATGTCAGAAGTGCAATATTAGAAGAAACATGATAAGGGTTAATCAACAGATCATTTTTCTTTCTGATGTTTTTATCTGAGACATTTCTAACAGAAAGTGAGATGTTTTATTCTGTATAACCACAATACCCTACCAAGAGTTTTAGACCCTGCCATGCCCAAGTGGGGCATTGAGATCTGAGTCTTGAAATTCCCCATGTGGTATGTAACAAACTCTTTATTTCTTTGCAAGCTGTCTTGCAGGTACTGCATTCTCATTAGCTATTTATCATGAACTAGCTTCCTGATTTATGTGACTCACTTTATGAAAATTACTTATTTCCTATTAAGTAATTTCTACCAAAAAATGAAGTCAATCATCATACAATTAATTTTATCCAAAGCCTGTGGTTTTGATTACAGAGTGTTTAATCAAATAGAGAATGATATTTCATAAGCAGCATTATTTGAAATTAAGCTGATGTGCTGGAGGACCCAGAAAACAGAGCAATAAATAGGAAAGGGCACTGTGATAAGTTACACAATGAAGTAAAGGCTGTGATGAAAGCTGAGGCATCAGCAGACACTAGTCTAAAATTTAAAGCTGCACGTTAACATTGAGTAGATATAAGCTAGTCACACAAAAGTATTATGACCTGATACTCCCTTCAGTTTCCATATGCTCTGAAAAGTAGGGATAGAACTGAAGAAGAATGGGTATTTGAAGGAAAAGCAGGTAAGAGCTGAAGTTTCAGGGACAACTGAGCCCTTGCAGACCTCTGCTGAAAAACAGTGCCTGGAAAACTGATACATGTTCAAAAAACGAAAGATTTATGAGCAAGGCTGAGGACTGTGGTGGCTGCTGGTAGAGCAAACAAAGAGCTGTTGACTGTCTGATTAGATGAGAGGATTAATCCATGTTACTTCTGACACAACGACAATGAGTCACAGAAAGTCACTAGCTTCAACAGAAATCAAGATGGCATTAATGTTTTAAATTACAAAAATAAGCATTCTGAAACACAACCTTTGTGCTAGCTGATTGTTCTACCATACCTAAGAGGATGGATAGAGAAGGAAACACATTGCATGAACAAGCATGAAAATGCCCCTTAAGCATGTTCTCCTTATATTTTATATGGTTTTTACACTCCTATATGTATCTCCCACATACATTTGATGCCTTTTATTTTTCTGGTTAAATTTCTTTCATTGCCTCTAAATCTGTTGTATATTTGAAACAACAGTAGTAGTTCTATGTATCTTATAAAAAAGCATCACAGATTATCCTATCAAAATATACTTGGCATCAAGTCATCCAGTCTCATGAGTTTTTTCTCAGAATACCATAATTACCTCTTAAACAGCTTTCAATTAAAGAAACTCAACACACCAAGTTAAGTCTGTTAATACAAGATGGATATCTTGTGTCAAATCCAGGTAATTTCTTTCCATCAACTATCCAGTAAACTTCCCAATTACATCTGTCAAGAGATCAGTTTCTTTTTTTTTTTTTTTACTTCCATAGCAACTAACAGCACAAAAGAGAAGATAATAGAGAAATTTGGAGGGAAGCATAGGTTTTAGATCAAAAGTAAATGTGCTTCTCTGGAAGGTCTGCAGGGGAAAAGCAAACCTGAAGGGAGAGAATAAGTTATACACAGTAGTATGGACTTGGAAGCCGATTTGAGTCAATAGAATTCAACAGGAGCTTCAAAGGTTGATTTCAATGATTACCCACTGTCCTGTGAAATAATAATATAGTCACCTGGTTAGTTTTGAAGGATTTATTAGCTGAATACTTCCTGAAAGAAAGTAAGACTTTTCAGACCAAATATATTTGCTGGTTACTGATTCACTGACTGATGACAAAGAAGTGAAGCACACCCCAAACTCATCAACAAACGGGTTGGTTTCCTTGTGAAACAGGAACATAGATACCAGAGAAATATCAGAAAAATTAGATAAGTTTCTTATTTTCTATTCTGACAAAAGAAAGGAAGTAAATGTGGCTTCTGAATAAAATTCTGCTGGCTCTGGTGTTCAAGAAATCTGGTTTTTGCATGCACTGTTGAACTTCACTGCCAAAAAACCTTGGAAGACATCTAAGTTAGCCAGCCAAGAGTGTTGGTAATATGTAGGTTTTTACACAGACATTTGTGGTTTAATTTGTAATAAAGCTGCAGATATTTAAATTACTTTAAAGTTCACTTAATAGCCTGCTTTTTGGCTAGGGCCATGGATCTGCCAGGAATTTATTTCACTGGACCTTTTTTGCATAATACATTAGGTTTGAATGTGACCTTATTATCCTTAACTACCATCCCTCATTTACGTAGAACATCACCATGGACTTTGCATGAGATTCCCACTTCCCTCCTCATACAAGCTGCTTGTCATCTCCTGTGTATCCTTAGATGTTTTCTTTGTTTATATACAGATTTTGGTTCATTATCTGCCAAAAAAACCCCATGGATTTCTCTGTCCTAAACTTTCTACTCTCTTACGAAGTGTTCTGTCAGTGTTTTTAAAATAACACCCTTACTGCTATTTGAAACAATGCCCATAATACTTGTGGTAAATTTCCAGTTGACCATTGCATTCCCAGAGGTATTATGTGCAGTTTTTGAGGGAAAACATGGATCAGTTTCAAGAATATGCAGCATGAGATCAAAATATCAAACTAAGTTGGTCTCAAAGGTGAAGCAGCAATGCCAGATAAATTTCTTCAAAAGAAGCAAGATATTTGTGTTTCCATTGCTGTTTTGTTGAAAGCTTAATTGTTCCAAAAAAGTTTATTACAGCTGAGTTTGGAAGGAGTGATGTCATATGGGGTTTTTACATGTTAATATTCAAACTTTCTGTATGCTGCAATGGAGATTTTTGGCTTCTATGGGAATTTTGCCCTGCTGAGAGTTAGAGACTCATTTCTTTAGCCCAAGTTTCCTAATGATGTCTTCTATTTCCAGTTTTCAAACTTCTTTTGCATCTGTCCCTGACTAATGCTAATTAGGGGAGTCTCTTTAAACTCTCATCTGCGCTACCAAGTGTTTTAAAGTGTGCCAAGCACACCATCCAAATTTTGTGTACTGCTTCTGCCATCTCCTGTATATTTGTTTAATCTCCGACAGCAACAAGCAGGAGAGGAGGAATAAATTAATGTTGATCAGCAAACCCAGTTAGAAAACAGCAACAATACAACCTAGTTTATTCCTCCTTCAGGACAAAAGCAAACCAAAACAAAATATAAAATTCCTATTCATCAAAAACTTATTGTATAGTCTAGATATTTTGATGAAAAAAAAAGCTTTTCTTTTTATACTGTGACGTTTTTACAAGTGGCAAATATTTAACAAAAATGCAAGGTGGGAAATGTTTGAAGAATGTTCTGGTTTGGGAGATCAGCATTGTATTTACTTGTTGCAGGGCATTATGGTAGACAGATTTCATAAAATGAAATGAATAATGACAAAGTTGTTGCTTGCACACCCTCTGAAATATTTACAGTTACTGCAGATGTCTTTCTAGAATTTAGTTATTGGTTTTATGAGACCTTTCCAATTCTATTAAATGAGCTCAATACAGACTAAGGACTAACCTAAAGCTCACTGAAGTGATTATGTTATTTATCTACTCAGGCAGGAAATCTAAACTCTCTTTCCTAGATAGGTTTCAGGTCACCTACAAATGAGTTTTTTCTTTCTTGTTTAAGAGTGTTCTGCTGAGCTTACTGAGCAAAAGTTTTCACTTTCAGAGAAGGCAGCTTTCCCTCCCATAAACTGTCTTACCTCTGTGCTGGGGGAAAGCTCACGTACAGCTTCCTTCTAAGATTTCCAGAGAGACAAGAGAAATTAAAAGAAAATGAAAGGGAGAAGGAGGAATTTGCAGATGCATGAAAGACCTAGTGAACAAATGAGATACTGCAGTCTCCTCTTCTGCTGCTCCTTCCTGAGAACAGGCCGTGTTGATTGGCATTCGACTGCAGATCATCCTGCTGTCCAGAGAAAAAAACATCTAAGCAGTAATTCAAGAAAAAATGGCCAACAGAAGATGCCACTATTTTAGCTAATAAGAAAAGACAGTTTCAAAACGGTTCAGGAGGACTATATGATTACTTATGTTACACATTTCAAGAATATCAGAGGAAATAAAATTTTCCTACATCAGACCCACAATCTGCAGTAAGTTAATCTTTTAAAAAACATTTTTTCAAAAGGCTATATACAGAACAGTGATTCACCACCCCCTAAGTAGTTTAAGAGTAGACGATTAAAGTAAAAAGCAAAGAAACAAACCCAAGCCTACTGTCTAGCCTCTCTCACACACTTCCCACCTTCCCAGGAAAGATTCAGAAGAGTTTATAATGATGAAGAAACATAGCCCTATAAAACTTTAAAGAGGCAAACAGAAAAAACTGCTTTGAATGTCTCCATAGTCCCCTTAAGTTCTTAATTACTAGTCATGTCAAAAGCTCTCTGAACACACTAATTGAAAATGTGTGCAGGAGAAGTGAAATCTTGCCTTACTTAAGCCAGTGGGAGTTTTACCATCAACACTGACAACAGCAGAATTTCACATAGGATGTTTACTGTTGCCATCCTAGTAAATAGCTCAGTACTTTTTTTAAACACAGCCCAGTACACCAAATATTACAGCCTGATTCTTGCTGTGTCATAATAGTCACAGCGAATGTGTGCAAATCTATAGAGACAGAGGAGACAATAGACACAAGCTTGTAAGATTGCTTGGACTTTTACAAATGGGAAGTATTAAGCAACTAATATGGGCATTATTACTTACACCTTGCATACAGGTAACTCCTAAACTCCAGGAAGACTTTACCTCTATGAGAATTCAAAATGATATTTTGAGCTGTTAATTTTTTACAGCTGTCATCCTTCTGACTGTGCAAGGGTCCCTTCTAAGTCTGAAATGCAAGGTAGAAAATTTTGCATTTCTTTTACTGCTTTTTCATATCTACTTACCGTAATTCCTATTCAAATAATATCGAAATAAAATTGACAAGCCAGATTTAATTGTCAGTTTGAATGTTTACAGCTTTAAAAAAGAGAAAATCTGCAAAGGACTAAGATTTAAGAGCACAAAGAAATTGTGACAAAACATTTTGATCAGAAAGTAGATACTGTCAGGTATGAAAATTTGACAGGTCTTTATTAAGTAGAAAATATGCTATCTGAATGAAAATGTACTATTTTCCTGTCCTACAGAGCTAGGCATCAATGTGCTTAAAATTTCCCCCCCAAAACAGGACTAAAGAGCACTAACAGTACCAGAAGCAGTATTCAGTGGAAACACAGAAATACTGGAAAACTTAAGCAACAACTTCCTTCCGTGGTGGTGACAAGTGATAGGACCGAAGGGACGGGGTCACAGGACCCAGCCCTGAGGCTGTGTCAGAGGAGGTTAAGGTTGGATATTAGGGAGAGGTTCTTCACCCAGGGGATGGTTGGGCACTGGAACAGATCCCAACCCCTAAAATACTTTAATCTTGGTGCAATAACTAAATAATGAAAAAATAGCTCCAAGGAGGGACCCCAAAAAAAGGAAACCCTGGGCTTTTATACCCTCACAGTCGAAGCGTGGCAAAGTCTGGAGTCCTTGGCTCCTGCTGTGTCTCTGAGCGTCTGGTCCCCTGGCTGGGCCACGGGTGCCCTTTGTCGTGCAAAGGGTCAGCAGATCACAGGCTCTTGCCTCAGGCTCCACCACCCAAAGCTCACTCTGCAGCTCGAACTGCAGCTGCTCGCCCAGCTACCTGCACCGAATAAACAACAATTTGAATAAAGGTTTTAAGGCCTTGTTCTTCCTTCTCCATTACGATAAATCTTTTTAGGTTTTGTAGCATTACCTTCTTTAATAAGATTTGTTAAAACCTGTAAATCTAAGTGATGCCTTCCTCAAAACCGAACCTGACTGGTTCCTCACTGTTGACCATATCAAGTGTAAGGAACAAGGTTCTTCAAACTTCAGTTTCTCAAATGCCTTGAAAGCAGATACGGTTGATATACTTGAAGGTATTCTATTTTTCTGTCAACATCTTTGGAAAAACAAACAGCAGAGGGGTTAATTGATTTTTACTTATTAAATGACAAGTCTATCAGATTTCATAAAAAAAGGAGTCTGTACTGTGTGTGTATGGATGACACTAAATTGTGTTTTATCATGCTTAGCACTGTTTGAACAAACAACTCTCTAGTGTTCAGTCAGCATGAAGTCTATTGGGCTCCATATTTGTATCAGAATTAAAAAGAAATGATGTATAAAAGAAAACTTCAAGGGAAATTATATTTTCACTTAAATTATACTTCTTCCTGTGCAGGCTTGGAATGCATTACTATATGGAACACAGCACTTCACTGTAGCAAGGCTTCTGTAAATGAGGACAAACGAAATAAACAACAGTTTCCTAAAAGGCAATTTACAAGTAAATATAATATTTCTTAATGGACATTATATTAATATATCTTCATATATATAAATGATGGTCACATGTTACCCATTTATTTATTGTGATAAAGTGAAAACTATTACAAACCAGAATGCATGCCTGGATGAATGAATATATAGCCAGTTGTTTATCTTATAGCAAGATCCAAAACATGTTTCAGGGTACAATGATGGTATTCTGAAAGGGATCATCACTAAGATGGACAAGGAGTGGACAAAGAGACTCTAGAGGAGTCACTGCCTTTGAAAGATCTGTGTTTGTGGCAACATTTATGATGGATCACCAAGATAAGACAATTCTGCCGGTAATTTTTTTGTTGTATAATTACATAAGCTCAGCTTGTCCCATTATATTTTTATTCCATAATAGTCTATAAAACCAGACGCTATTTGAAATCTTCTACGTTGTTCTGGTAATTTAGACAATGTAGTCCTTCAATTCAATTTCTTAATTTTCTAGGACAACAGAAATGTGAACACAGACATCGTTTTTCAGTGAATCTCTACATGATGGGGTCCAAGTGATGAAGGGAAGCAAATTTACATAGTATCCTTCTCCCTTATTGGCAAACATTAAACCACAACACATCACTGATTGAGTTGTCTTGCTACACTAAAATAACACATAGTTAAGAAAGTAGAATAGTTAAATAAAACAGAACCACACTAATCAAACAATTTCATCATAGTGCAAGTAAAAAAAGCTAGTAAAAGCAAATGGCAACATTTCTAGCTACATATGAAGGAGTTAGACTGCTGAAATGTTAAAAGTTTCTCTCATTTTTAAAACCCAGTGTTGTTTTGATTTCTCCCTCTTCACCTATACCATTCCCTTCAAACAGAAATACTTCTTGGGGAAAAGTGAGGAGCTCTAAGTTTCTCTATGCACTTGTTGGAGAAAACAATGAAAGGGAACAATGAAAATTATATTAATTTTCAAATTTAGCAGTTAACCTAATAGTTGATAATTTCCTGCAGCTACCCATATAAAATTTATTCATAAAAACTGCACTTTCTGATTGATTTGCTTTTTCTGTGACTATTTTAACACTGGTCTTGAGGCCAAATCTGCAGTGTATTATTTATTGGACAAATATGGTGAATGCTAGAGCAGAAGAGACAGATGTAAAGTATAGAAATTCTGAATTCTTTCTACTTCTATATCATACATACATTTTATCAATTCTATATACCTACAAAAGAAAAGGAGTTTCAAGTGCTTTGGCTGCAGTATTGCAGAAGGATCTCCTTGTTTATAGGAATAAACAGAGAAGTTGTCAGGTACTGTTGACAGTGGAGAACTGGCCACTTGGAGTGGCCAAAACTAAGAACTACAGAACTGTCTTCTTCCTGAAGCCACAAGAAGTCAAGGTTAGTAAAATAAAAGAAGGAGAAGGAAGTAAATCTTTCAAGGCTTTAAGGCTTACCTGAATCCCAGCTCAGAAGCAGTTAAGTCATAGAATCATACAATCATTTAGGTTAGAAAAGACCTCTAAGATCCTCGAGTCCAACCATTAACCCAGCACTGCCAAGTCCATCACTAAATCACATCCCTAAGTGCCACGTCTGTATGTCTTTTAAATATCTCCCCAGATGGTGACTCAACTACTCACCTGTTCCAATGCCTGGCAACTCTTTCTTACCTACTTTCTCTCCCTTCAAGAGATTAGAACTGTCAAGAGACAATTCAGCAGATGGACCATCTTTCTAAAGCACAGCAGAAAAGCTGACAGTGATTATAGCAAGCAAAGGGACATCACTGAAAACCAATGAATGGCATGTATGTGCCTGCTGGGCCAAAATATTTCCCTGCTGCTCTTTCTGTTGTGATCGACCATGAGTGCTGTTCTAATGCAGGCAGTTGTCAAGGGATACAAACTCTTATTTATAGACATACCAGTGCTGCTGGAACAGAGCAGGCCCCAAGGAGAAGTGAACTGAGCCAGTACAACTCAATTTCAAAATCTTCTTAAATGTCACCCAAGAAAAGCTAATGTTGGAAACCAGATGCAAGTGTGTCCACATAACCTCCTTTCTGTTTCAGTCACAAATGTGAGGCGAGTTTGGAAAGTAAAATGTGAATACTGAAAGTTCAGTAAAGAAACTTCCACATGTTTTTGTCAAAGGACAAGATACTCTGTGTGTTTGTTTGCAGTGGGTTGAGCACAGATGTATTTATTCTCCATGACTTCCTAAATGAACACATCTTTGAAACAAGGATGACAACTTTGCTTGGTTTTTAAAAGAAAGCCAGAGCACTGAGCACTGTCTCTCCTCTGGCTTTCTTTCTTGTATTTTGTGCGTGAATAGGTGGCCTTATGTGCCAATTTAATTCATATGAGAAACTGGTGAACCAGGGGAACCAGTCATAGCTTTATAGTCTTTTGCAAAGGAACAGCTGCCCCAATGGTCTTTAATCATTCCTATACATATATATAGGTATATATGTGAGTGTATGTATATATATATATGCATAGGTGTGTGCATGTATTATATATATGTTTATACACCTATTCTCTATTCTCAAGGAAAGAACTCTGCACAGATAGTCCCAGGCAATATGTAGAAGGCAGGGAAAGGAGACTGAAAGAGGAAGGTGTGGTTCAGTCATGGATCTCCCAGACACAGTGCCAGGAGTGCTTGGGGAGGCTGGAGCTGGTTCAGGTGCCAGGGAAGCCTTGGAGAATGGAGGGAGAGTATTACAAGGAAAACCATGCCTGGGACACAAAGCATTGAAAGCTGAAAGGCAGCAGCTTGTCACTCAGCTGTGGGAGTAATGCAGCACAAGACTGAGCAGGGCACTGGTACAAAGATGAAAGTTCTGTAATTTCCAGAGGGGAGCAGAGGGGGACAAGGTGCTGCAGACATGATGGGTCTGGCCACAACGCCCTGGCAGAGTCTAAGCTACTCAGTGACATGATGGGAAAATGTAACACCAACAAAGAAAGAGAGGCCCAAATTCTATCTGTAAGGGGTGTCTTCAGGCTGCGTGCCATTCTCGTGTGAGATGCTCTGGAGCCCTAGCAGTATACATACCATCCTATCCCATTTAATCCTTTTCTTGAGGTTCCTTCCATCTGCCATGAAGAGCTGTGAGATCTGTTTGACAAGAAACTTACCTTTGCAAAGCCTCTGCAGAGATTGTTCCCTCGAGGTCTCCTGCAAAAATCATGGCTGAGGTCCATGCAGGTTCCTTCAGCTTTCATCTCCCCTCCCTAAATAGCAGATATTCCCAAAGTTTTTATGGATCTGAAGCATTTTCCTGAAGTGGGTTGTTATTGATCAGTCATAATATTGCTATTAAGCCTCCTCAACAGGTCCTGTGTTTTAAACAGTAGTTTCAATCAAAGAAATTGTCACGATTTAACTTGGCAGGAAGTTTAACACCACACAGCCTCTGGCTTACTCCCATCCTCCCTGGTGGGATGAGGAAGAGAATTAGGAAAAGAAAAAAGCAAAATTCATGGGATGGGGTAATGACAGTCTAAAAGGACAGAAAAGGAAGGGGAAAATAAAAAAAATAGCAAAACCAATAACAATAAAATTATAAAAGAACTAGAATATACAAAACAAGTGATGAATAATGTAATTGCTCACCCCTGTTGACCAATGTCCAGCCAGTTCCCAAGCAGTAAACCTGGACAGATTTCCCCCTAGTTTATGTACTGAGCATGATACTGTAGGGTATGGAACATCCCTGTGCTCAGGTTGGGTCAGCTGGCCAGGCTGTTCCCTCTCAGCTTCTTGTGCACTCCCAGCCTCCTCATTGGAGGTCCCTGACTCTGTGTAACCCTTGCTCAGCAACAGCTAAAATATCGGTGTGTTGTGAACATTATCCTAAATCTAAAATATTAGAAAGAAAATTAACTCTATCCCAGTTGAAATCAGGACAACATTTTTACAAATTTTGATTGCTTATTCACTTTTATGAAAAGGGGGACATGGGGTGGGAAGGGAGTCCAGGTGTTAGGTTCCACAATCTGCATTGAGAAGTTTTCTTTTCACTGTATGAATAAGTGTGGTATTTATCTTCATATTAATATTAAATCTTAAGCTCTCCCTAATATAGATTCTTCCATTCCCTCTACAATATATGTTGAAAGGAATGTTGCCCATCATGTTAGGGATGCAAAATAGCATTTTAAAAAACCTACAAGTATATCTTAAAAATAAACAAGGAAAATCTTTGTTAGTGCATAATTTAGTTTAAATCCTCAGAGACTGTGATTTAATTTTTTTTCCCAACAGTAGTGAGGGAAGTGTTTTGTCAAGGTAATTATTTTGCAGTGACGTAAGCCAATGTCAATGTCTAAGATGGTTTCAATACTCTCTATCCAAGAGCTGAATGTAAAGTTGCGCAATTTCTTGTGGTCACCTCTCACAGAGTCCCAATAATTGTCTGAGTTCAGTACACATATTTTCCTGCCAAGTCATTAACTTACCTGATCTACAGTATTGATAATAGACTTCAGTCAAACACAAGCAAAGTCTTACTGCTTTTCTAGGCATTATCTGTCTTCCATCTGTATCAAGTAAAGGCAGAACTATTATTATAGACAAATTATTTTATATCACTATATCAAAATATATATCCATATATAGATATAGATATATATAAATATAGTCAGAGCATACTATCTTAGAAATGCTAATTTCCTGTATAAAACCTGAGACCAGGCAGGTGTCCTGGTGAGCTCAAAAGGTGAGTTTTCACCTCTGTACTAGAGCTGTGAACCTGAGTATAAAGCTTGGCCTAATACTCTGCATTTTTCCATCATAGTCTTCTCTCATGTTATAGAATGTAGTCCAGAACAGGCGTTCCCAAAGGTCAAAAGTGTCACACTTGACCAACTTCTCTTTGAACCCTGACATGAATGCTTGAACAGCTTATTGTAGCTGCACAAGCTTTTAGAATTACTCCCCTTAAATCCTGTTTTGTGAACAGTAATACTCATCCACAAATCTGTTCTCAGGATGCAGTCAATGCACAGAGCCAATTTCCCTTGCTGTGTGCCTACCTGATGAGTCGGTACAATATTGTGATACTGAGGTTGCTTCTAGTAGCTTATATCAGATGTTATGTACAGTGATTAAAAGCTTTTAAGATGCATATTTTCTAATGAGATTTATTTAGTCTACCATATTCCAGTTAGCTTCTAACCTACTGTTTAGAATGATTTCACACTTCTTTTCTCTTAGTCTTTATACACTCACATAATGGAAATTATGTAACTGAGTGGCAACACTAGTGTTTTTTCTCAATAATACGAGAGGTTTTGAAGGCAATTTGGTTATAAGTAATTGTGCCCTGGAGTTTTCTCATTCTCCATAATTTACTTGGACTCTTCATAAGTCTTAAACTTTGTAGTATGCATCACTGCACCCTCATAGATTATAGAGGACTCATTAATTATTTTTTATTATTATTTTCTTGTCCTTCTAGTGACTCTTATTTGCTATTTGAGCAAGTGATCAAGTTTAATGGCCACTTAACAAACCTAAAACATTAGGTTAGTATTTTTAAGTACTCTATTCCTTTTCTAATTGTTTATATCATTACATATAGGATAAGTTTATTTTATAATAAGGCTAGGAGGGCAGAAAGAACAATGGAGAGTGAGTTAACAGTAATAAGAACAATTTAAGCCAAAGGACAATGCTGTAACAAGAATAAATAAACATAAATTGCCCATGAATAACATGAAGCTGAATATTAAGAAGTTTCTAATCTCTTACTTGCTGTTCTATTGTAATCTTCACTAAACACTTTAGCTTCTGCAGGTGTTTATTAGTCTGTACCTGTCAGAAAACTGGGATCTGACAGCATGAGCTGTCACATCAAGATTTTTTTTTTACAGTAATTTGTTATCTCTCTTGGCATTTAATAAGCTTCATAATAAAATAGACAAATTTTTACTTGAGGTAACTCTTTCAACAGCAACATGTGCAAGAAAAATATTACAATTACGAAATGCAAGATAGAATTTTAGCCCACATCCAGGCTGCTCTGATACCTCTCTCTTAAATATCCTTTGAAGTCTCCAAGCATCTACTGAAGGTGCAGGACTCCTGGATATATCCTGCTTTCCTGGTAGCTCCCCATTTCTGCTTAATCCCAACCTGATTTCCTTTAGGGTTGGATTTTGGAAATGAACAGAAGTTTTCTTGAATGGAAACAGGTTATACAAATGCTTAAGTGTAGCTAACCAGCAAGCAGATTTGTGAATTTTATAAATACCATTGGAGAGTTGAACTTGGAATGGGGAATTTCAAATACTTAAAGATTTTTCCATTTGCTTCTGATTAACCTGCCAGTTATCCAAACCCGATCTGAACTATTAATTTATCCCACAGACATACTTGGCATGAGTAATATAGTCAGAATAAATTAATTTTGGTTTTAGCTCACTTTTGTATTTAAAATTGAACTCAGAATACCTTTGATAGCAAGAAACTAATACTTTAGTAGTTTTTATGAAAGCAATAAAAAAGACAGAAAGAAAGAAGAAAAAAGAAAAGGTTTTGCAGACCTTGATTAAACTTAATTCACAGTTCTAAAATTCCTATAAAGTTAAGCTTCTGGGCTGATGTAGTCATGAGCAACGGCCCCTGAACAAAATAAACATACAGACAAGAAGAACTGGTAAAACAAGTGGATGCTAGCAAAATAATGAGGAAAAACATATTCAATACAGTGTTATACTTTACACAAAACTGTGAATCTATGTAACTGATGAGTACATGAGTGAAAGAAACGTAGATAAATAATATTTTAAGTTCCCACATAAACAAAAGTAACTGAATGCTTTAATGATATCAGATAGCAATTTCAGAATTACTAAAATTTCATTATTTGGGAAACATAGTATTTGCCACTACTGTCCCATATGCAGATCATGCAGGCAGGAATAGGTGTGAAAGAGCTGTTAGCCCAAATTAAAATGCAGTTTTGTCCCAGATTTGCAGATTGTTTGCCAGCTTGTGATAAATTTTAACCTCTTGCTTTCTTTATATTTGAATACAATGACTATACTTCTGTGCAGGTCTGTGTACATGCTCCTCGTGGACATTTTCAGATATGACAGCTGTCTTACTCTTCTAGGAGGTTAGCCATCAGGACCACCTGTTTGTATGGCATGTGCTTGTCTTTCCTTAGGATTGTGGTCATCTTTAGGCTTTTTTAGTGATTTACCAAAAGTATTTTCCATAAGTACTTTCTGCGTTGTTATATTATGTAGTACATAGTGTGGAAAACACTGCGGTGACTCCAACATTTCTGCTGCCCATTCCCAGTGATGTCATCTTCCCGATTCTATACACAGCCACTCCACCACAACAACCAGAAAAATCTTGCTATCCTATCAAACAACAATCTTGTACAAGAGATTCAAATAATGTTTTAAGCACTTTCTCCACCCTCCCTTTATTGCCACCTACTGCCCTTCTTACTTGCTTTTTCCAACTTACCTAGAAAGTCATGACCAGTGTGATGGTCTATACCAGCAAGTGGAGCAGGGCTGCAGCCTCAGGATCCTGTATGTCTAGGTGTCCCAACTGAGGCGACTGGGATCCAGGGCCATCTACAGGTCAGACTGCATGTCTGAGCCCAGTTGTTGGAGGAGCTACCTTTCCCTGATTTAGTGCCTGAACCCTGCAGCTGATCAAGGAATATGGTAGTGGAACCTAGGGCTGTAACATCTCTGCTTATAATCTAGGGCAGGGAGGTTGCATAATTCATGATACCTGAGGTCATCGTGATCATAATGACACAATCTGCATGAGATTTATGGGAAAGGTGAGATGACAGCTGAGAGTCTGCCATCAAAATTATTTTTACAAGGCAGGTTTCAGTAACATCAGTGGTATGAATCATTATATGACAGCTTACAAACAGAATGCATGCAAACAGCTAATTGCTTTCATTTGAAGGTAAGAGTGTGACAGGCTCCCAGCTATCACAAAACTGCTGGCAGTTGCTTATGAGATTATTAATATGACTCTGAGAATTAATACAGACAATTCTGCTATGATGTTTACTAAAATTCCCTTTCATTTAGCACTGAGATGCTCCACCTAGAATGTAAATCAAACATCACATGCTTCAGAGGTAAAGATGATAATGAGGCAGATGTGACAGGACCATTTTTGTTTAATCTTTTCGAATGCACATTCTATTCCACCTGCTTACCTACTTCACTTAAAGGACTATAAACAGCAGCTAAAACCAGGAAAAATAATAATAAAAAAATCTTCTGAAAAGTTTTTGAAGTCATTCAGTACCTGGGAAAATATGGCTATATTCTTTTTGAATCATAACCTCCATCAAATCTTTATCCCTGTAATTTCCTATAGTAATACAGTGAGAATTCGTGAGTCAGTTAAAGCTTCTGCATAGTGCATTTGTCAGAGAGCTCATATTTCTTGAGTACAGATAGCAACACTTTTCAGCTCATGATCATAGATGTGTGAACACAATCATTGCTCTGCATAGAGATACAAATTTTAATACTCATTGCTGCTTTTAAAAGTCAACTTTCAAAGACAGAACAATAGAATACTTTCATCTTTTATGAAAGCCTTTGTTTTTATTCCCCAAATCCCTTTAAAAAAGGCTAATTCATCAGCTATCAGTTCAGTTTTCAGCTAAAGGACTTTGCAAACCTGCCTCTGTATCCTCTTCCCCTCACAGGCATTGCTTCAAGGTGAAGAGACAGGACATCATTAGTTCTATTCATTTACTGTATTGCAGGTCATGAGTGATTTGAAGAAAGATATGATGCAGACAGCCCTGTGTGTGAAGAAAAGCATGTCTTTCTACATTTCATGTCTTCATGCTGCATAGCTTCCAGTTGCTCCGAATTTCACAAGTGAATTCTGTAGGCTGTAATTGTCAAGGTCAGCTTCTACCTTGTTTTGGAGAGAAAAACAAGAGAATGCTACTCTTTGTCTTCAAAAAGTCTTCCAAATAATATCAAGTGGATTTCAGCTTTTCATTTAATGTTCTTGCCAAGGTCACCTTTAAGGTCATTTTGTGAAAACGTTCGCTGACCAATGCTGAGAGGATCAAGAGAGGTGAAACATCTAGAGAAAGAGTTTTTTCCACATTAGAAAATCAAGAAAATCCATGACATTTCATGTGACACAGCTTAAGCTCCCTATTTTGTATCTAAAGAATTAAGTGTTCAGTGTGGGCTTTTAATGACCTGGTAGCACAATAAATTCTTACACAAAATGTGGTTTTGCTTGGTTTTGCTCTTTGTTTGCTTGTTTGTTTAACCTGACCCATTGCAATTGTGATTTAATGATGGGGACTTGGCAATGAACCAGAAGCTTCTCAAGATGTGTTATACATGAGGTTGTCCTATTCTTACCAAGTGTGTCTGTCCTTGCCAGCTGAGTTTAAAACCATTCTGTTTTGTTAAATCATGCAAAACTAAAGGTTATATCAGCTACAGGAATAATAATAATTTAAAAAAAAGTATTGCAGTTTTTGCCATCAGTGAGATGGATGTGGAACTTCAGCATTGCCTTCCACAGCACTGTCCAGGATATACTGGCTGCAATATGTATATCCGAATGTAGCATAGAGCCTGCTTATCCAAATTTAAATTCAATCCTAACTGATAGCTCTTTAAATGGTATGGCCATAAGTCCACGCAAAAGATTATAAACATAAAATTCACCCCAACTTGTCTGTATGGCCATAAGACCTAATTTCCCTGAGACAAAGGAGGGAAAAAAGATGATAGAGCACTGCTGTGGTTTGAAATACTCTGTTTGGAAGTCCATTGGTTTACATTCATTTTTTCCACTTCTAGTTAAGCTCTGGGTATTGATTTGGATTTTTTTTAAGTATTGCACTGGTGTTTTAGCTGCAAAAGCTTCACCCCTGTTCAAACACGGAGTATGAGATTGTTTATTGGTAGTATGGGAGACTACGTCCAAGTCCCTTCCATGATAATGCTGACATTACTGTAGCTAGTCCTAGGAAATGCTCATCAGTGGTGCACCTGAACTGTTGCCCAGTTCTGGAATTCAGTCAAGGACTAAAGTATTTTCTGCATCAAACCCACATGAATTCGAGCTCTAGAAACCCTAAGCCAGTCAAAACTACAAATATCAGCAACAACTCTTTGAAAGAACTAATTAGAATTGGTCCATTTTTGGATTAGTGTGTGTAATTATCTGGATGGAAGGGGAAGCACAGCTCCTCAGCTTTTCCTACTTTAGTCAGATCCAACCTTCTCCTTCTTCTTGCATCCACAGGTGCAAGAGGCTGTCACTCTCTGGCTGGGGCACCTCACCCCTTTCTGGACAGAGGTGCAGCATTATGCTCTGCAGAGAGCAAGACTGGTTGTACTAGGAGGGAAGAGTACTGATTCTGTGAGTGTGCTGGATGAATTTGGTCCCTTGAGAATTTAGGTGCAATGCCATTAAGTTGATAGAGTCTAA
>JAYRBT010000114.1:91304326-91327662 GCA_036023395.1 Myiotriccus ornatus
CTGATTCTGTGAGTGTGCTGGATGAATTTGGTCCCTTGAGAATTTAGGTGCAATGCCATTAAGTTGATAGAGTCTAAAAACATGGATCTCTTAAGCCAGACTTGTTCTGGGCATGTTCACATCTGTCAACACTTGGGAATTTCAGTCACTTTGGTGTAAAAAACTCATGTTCTAAATTAAGTAGCTCATGAGTTATTTTTCTGCAACACAATTTTAGATATGAATTCCTGTAACATTTTTAGGTTCTACTTTAATAAGTGAAAATCTTTATTTGGATTTGGCCCCTTGTTTCTTTAGAGTTTCCAGCAGAAATTGTGGCATATTAAGTTAACATTGTCTCAGTAGGAAATAAACCTTGCAAAAGAATTTTAATCAATATTCTGGTCATCAGTATTCAAGACTCCTATGCTTGTTTTATACTCAAATATTGACTGAAATGATTTACTAGAAGAAAGGCACTACTTTCAATGCAACTCTACACATAAGTTTTGATAAAAGATTCTGATCTGTATTCTGACTACTATATTTAATACATATCAATTATTTGTAGTGAAGTCTGGTGGTTACCTGATCATTAAAAGACAAGAGGCAGACAATGTTCTGATTAACTGGAGATTGAGGAAGCTTGTATATGTATTGTTTTGTATTTTCAGATTAAAATTTTATCAGTTTTGTACCCCCAAAACAGGTACAATTTTGACATTTATCACCTTTTATATTCTAAGATTTTTTTAATTTTTGAATTTTTATATATTAAGTTTATTGTTAAAAAAATTATAAACATAACCCTTATTTGTTCTTTAAAACAATTTCTAAGTGAAATGAGAAACATTAGAACTAAAGAAGAAATTGGCATACCTTAGAAACTCATTGACTAGGACACAGTAATTTAAATGCTTTATGCTGCCCCAAAGGAAAATCTATTATGTATTTTTGAGTCTAGGTCTTCAGCTTTCTAGATGACTGGGATGTTGTAGATGAGACAAGAGATTATACATGCATCTTGATACATTGCTGTCAAGTAGTTGTACAGAAATCAAATGCAGGGCAAAGAAAAACTAGCTGTTGCTTTGTCTTTGTGTTAAAAATAGGGTAGAAAACTCCATCTTGCAGAAAAACAAGGCAATATTCAACGGTTCTTTTATCCTTTAGACAGATTTGTGTCTTTGGAAAGGTGTCAGGGAATGATTGCATGGGTAACATATAATCTAAATTGGGTAACCCTTCAGTTGAGTTTGAACTGTCTCAATAGTATTTGTATGTGCATTGTCTACTTGAAGAATGAAGGAAATTGCCTACTGTGATTGATACCAGTCTAGTCTCTTTTCAAATGGGCATTTTACAATCTAAGCAGCTGTCATTTTCCAGCTAGATGACACAGCAGGCAGTGTGTGAAATGCGATGTGTTGTCCTTTTCCACAAGATGTAAAACCATCCCTTATAAACTTAATCCATTCCCTTATAAAGTTTGCTTTCCTGGCTGGATGATTAGGTCTGTAGAGAGCGTTGAGCAGGCTTGGCATCAGCCTGGCTGAGAACTGTTTTATGTCACTGCTATGGCTTCTCCATCCCCCTGACTGCAGCCTCCAATACCGTTGACCACAGACCCTTAAAAAGGGAAGGCCAGTATATGCCAAAGCCCCCATCTTTTATTGTTTTCTATAGCCTCTGTCCTATTGCTCTTAACAAAATTCAGTACACCCCAATTTCTCTGCCTCCTCTCTTCCGCCTCCTGACAATTGTCTGGTTTTATCTGCATTCCTGAAATTGTTCCTGCTGCTTTCGTAATTTTCCCTTTCCCGTCACATTACTGTCTATGACACAGACATTAACTTCTATGACATTAACATGTATGTTAATATGTATGACAGGGAGGTGAGTAAAAAGATGCACATAGAAGACAAACTGAAATAAAGTCTCACAGAAGAGAAGCAGGAAACAGCTTAAAACCAGACACGGGTAACCAACACCAGTACTGGTCATTGGAGTTCATGCAATGTCTAGAGTAGAAATGGCAATATGAGTGCCTGTATGTTTAGTTATTTAATCCCAGTTACCTAATATCTTTGGCATTTATACATTTGTGTAGCTCATTTAGCTCATTACGCACTGAGAATTCTTCAACATGTAAGGTTCCAGAGAAAAATACAGTCCGTGTAACCATAATAATTCCTCCAAAAGATGTTGCTGAACTCAGGGCTGGTTGATAACATAAAGATATTTTTGTTGCTGCTGAGCAGCATTTACACAGGGCCAACGTCTTTTCTGCTTTTCAAACTCCCACACTGGCAAGGAATTTGGGGATTTGCGGGTGCATGGGAGGTTGGGAGGAGGCACAGCTGGGACTGGTAACTCCAACTGACCTAAGGGATACGTGACAACATGCTCAGTATATAAGGTGTGGGGAGGAATAAGGAAGGAAGGCACATTTGAGTGATGGTGTTTTTCTCCCAAGTAACCATCACATGTGGTGGGGCCTGCTCTCCTGGAGATGGCTGAACACCTGCCAGCACATGGAAAGCAGCGATTGAATTCTTTGTTTTGCTTTGCTTACATGCATGGCTTTTCCTTCCCTATTAAACTGTCTTTATCTCAACCCATGAGTTTTCTAGCCTTTACCCTTTCTAGCTTTTACTCTTCCAATTCTCTCTCCAATACCACTTTTGGGGGAGTGAGCAAGAAGCTGTGTGGTACTTGGTTGCTGGCTGGGGTGAAACCACAACAATGGTAATATATTATTCTGTGGATTTCTTTTTTGCAATATAAGTTGCTGCAAAAGCAATACTGGTGTTCAGTAGTTCAGAACAATCTTTTTGCACACTGCTCACAGCACTGAGCATAGAAGAAAAATGGAGCTATTACAGTTACGTTTTTGGTATATATAGAGAGAGATAGAGAGATAGATAAAGTTAGATATATAAATACATATATATACTCTCCCTCTTTAATACACATGTCAGTCCTGCCAAAAATTTATATTATAACTGACTGGTGCCTCATATCATCTTCAAAATCTTTGCTGCACCCTGTCTGTCTCACAGTCTGAGAGGAGCTGTTTTCCTGAAGGGTTTTCATTGCAGGCTTTATCCACACAAAATGATCTGCACAGGGTCCTGGCAAGCGCAGCTGCTCCGTCTCAGGTGTTGAGGGGTTATCTAAAATCTGAGACATGCACAAGCAGGCAAAACTGGACAGCAGCGAAGGGACAAAAAATACAAGACAAACTGAAGTAAGCCACTATGCAGCTCTACTTTGTGCAGCTTTTGTAAGTGGAGCATCTGCAGACATAAAAGAAGTGGAGGATGCTTGATAATTAAAAAGACAACCACTTGAGCTTTGGTAACTTATATGGAAAGACGTAATCCAGAACATAGGAAAAGGGACTTGGAAGTTAAAAATGTAATCAATTACTTTTTAAACAGAGGCATTAAAAAGTAGACAGTATGCTCAATTGCTAAGATTTCATTAGTGCTTAGAGACTCCTATCACACTTAGGTTCTTTTGAGCTATGTGTTATGTAGTCTGGCAGTAAGAAATATTACCTTTTCCTCTTCCAAAGATTGTGCAGAGTATCTAAGAGATGATCTGGCAAGTCTGAGACAAGCAAAGGTAGTGGGACAGAGCTGTGTGGAAGACGATGTGGCGCAAACAGTAATTGACAAGTATCTTGGAGAATATGATGTTAGATACCTAATTACTAAGCTTGCACCCACATCACTCATTTTCTTTTGAAGACTGGCTTTTTGCAGTAACCTTTCTTATTCAAAATAACGTGGTTGTTCTGGGTTTAGTTTCAAAGTGTTTCTCTAGGTAACTTATAACTTGGATATATAGTTCTAATATAGTTTCCAGATCAGGAAATCAATTTTCTCTCCTGCTCCAGGAAAATAACCTCAAATTAAACTTGGCAGCAGGATCTCTTCTCTACCCAAACCCACTCTTTTTTCAGTGATGAATCAAGAGAGCTCTGTTGTTTTTTGGGCTTTTTACCTTTCACTCTGGTATGCTGAGTTCTGGGGCTGCCTCACGGGCTGGTATTTGCCATGTGCCAAGGGGTCTCAAGAGCTCAGCCTAGCTGATCTCAGAGGCCCTCCTGGCCCTGAGGTCTCTGAAGTGCTCCATCCATCAAAGGAGTAACTGCAGTTGTTTCTTTCAAGGCTTTTTTCAAACTTCTAAAGTTGAGCAATATCATCAAAATAACCTCAACAAGTAATACTACTTGACACCTGTACAGAGTAGTACGAAGGTATGGTTTTAATCCAGTGTGTGTAATATTTTTAAAAATACTCCCATAATTGTAGCAGCTGTTGCTGCACAATCACTTGTTCCACTATACTGTTAAGGTTAATTTCTACAGTACACACACTTTTCAGAACAAGAAAACAATCAAATCTTACAAAAGTATTTAGGACAGTATTTAGGACTAGACTGAGTATTTAGGTAAAACAATGCTATACAGTTAAATGTCAGTTTCTAATCTCTAATTTTTTCCTAATGCATTCTCTAATCATGAGGATTTCTGATAGGAGTAATATCCAGTCAAAATTATGGAAACCTAACATGAATGATATTAAAATTAACTACTTCAGAACAGCTAGATTTCTAAACAGTCACTGGGAAATCCTGGACCATTGCCAGCTTCTTCTTCCCCTTTCCCCCCAGGGATGGGGCATTATTTGCTTTGTGCTTTAAAAGGGTGAACTGCAGTGCAAGACAGCTGCACCTAAACCATCTCGGACATTGTTCGCTGTAACTGAAAGGAAGAAGAACTGAAGATATTCAAACCTCATCCAAATTCCTAGATTTTTGGTTTTCACTTTAACCAGCAGTATCATCTATTACTTTTTTAAGGAATATGTAGGATAGGAAAGTTCAGGTACATGTTTACACATGTCAGACTTGATCCTGAACCTGTTGCTTGAGGTACAGTCAGACTGAGCCCAAAGCTGATCGTTGGTGAGAGACCACTTCCCATCTGAGAAGGTGGTGGGTGTTTTATAAGAGAGGTTATAAGAGGTAAAATCAGGAAACACTAGGCAAGTAAGTTACTACAAATAATCAAAACACTGGGAAAAAAGAGCTCTTGATACTTGTCAAACTGCAGAACAGAACTAAACATAGAATGACAAGGTTGTTTCAGCAATGATACATGTGCTAAAAAAACCTAAATCAAAACTCAGTTAATGTATCATAATTTGGGTTAAGGATTTATGAAGAAAGCAAAATTTTAAAATTTAAATAAATGGAAAAAAGTCTACTGAAGAATTCGACCTTTTTTCATTTGTACTGCAAATCCAGAGTGCTAAGGATAACTGAGAAATCATGATAGGAATCACAAGAGGGTATTAGTATTAAGAAGAGGGAAAGGATCATCCTCTGAACTTGCTGGTGCAGCCCCCAGTGCTGTTGGACATTTCTGCTGCCAGGGCTCACTGATGGCTCTCCTTGCAATCCACCAGGACCCCTGGCTCTTCCTCACAGAGCTGGTTGCCAGCCTGCTGTGGTGTGAGGTGAAATTCCTGACTGCAGGTCATGGGCTCCTGTCAGCCCATTTCTCGAGCCTCCACTTGCTGACCATTCCCTCTAACTTGGTGTTGTCCACAAACTTGCCAAGAGCGGAACCGTTCCATTCATCTAGCTGTTAATTAAGACATTATACAAATACTGATACCTGTATTGTGTTTATTCCTGAATACTACCTTATCCTCTTTCCCTTTCTACTGCAATCTAGCAGCTATGTCCATGGTGTTTTTCCAGTTTTGACTGGGTATAGTAATTGCTTTGCATTTCCTGATTTCATATCACATCCCTCCTATAAACCACGATCATCTGCTCAAATTGGAATAGAGACATATTATGCACAGCCTGACTTTAACCATCAGTTTTGCTGCTCAGAAAAGACTCAAATATGATTGAAAATACACATAACCAGTTATCATTGCAGAAAATGTACATGAACCAGCAATCACCGTATCCTCAGCAAGACATTAGATATGGAGGAAAGTATTAGTGAATATGACTTCTGAGAAATATTTATGCCAATGGAATCACGAATGTACCCTTAAAAACACCCAGAATTTATGTGGGGATCATTTTCAGAGTTATCAAGGCATACAAAGCACAAAGGTTTACAAATGAACATGCTGAGAATACAGAAAAATTAAGATATGGCCAAGATCATCCTGCAAGGCTATGATGAAATGAAACATGTTTGAAAGCATCTAATCCCTCTCAGTTTCAACAAAGATTGCTTTCCTACACAACAGCAACCATTTAATGTAATAATAATGTAGTGTAAGGTTTCTTTTTTTTCAAATGTTAAAAAGAGATACTTCCTCATATTGTGCTTTACAAAGCATGTATTTGAGGTCCTTGACAAGAAATAAATCTTCTTTTCCTAAATTACAAATCAATACATATCAGTCTTGTGGTATAAAGAACAATATGCTGCAAAGGAAATAAACTTTATTCAGAAAATGTGAAAAGCACACACCTGTTGAGTAATTGATAGATCTGCTAAATAACTAGAAAGATTTTATTGTTTCCTGACAAAACAATACAGATGCCTGTCAAAAAGCCTCCAAACATTGTGCCATATTTAGAAGAAATAAACACTTCTATCTTTTTTTTTTTTTTTTTAATGCTCACATCTTTTCACAAAAACCACCACGATTCAAGAACACATTTACCGAGTAACAGTTATCAGGGAAATCCACTGGGTACAAGTGAAAATTAAAAGGCAGTGTAAAGATTGTGTTCATGACACTAGAGCATAATAAGGTGTGAGTTCATTTGACATCCTCTCTCTGACAACTCACACTGTTTATATTGTCGCATTCAAACTGGAGAAGCAGAACCACTCACTCAAAAGTATACAAAAATTTTAAACATTAAACTGATGCTTACTGAAACAGACACATTGGTGGCTATTTCTAATCTGAAAGACAATAGGGGGCCTTTGCCAGGCAAAGCATTCTCAATGGTCTACTGTGTCTAGCAGTGCGTCTGAATGTGTATTGTGCCTGTGAAACATCAAAAGCCATAACACAGCTTAAAATCAGAGATTTGTGGTGCTGAAAGGCTGTAAAATAACTTCATGAGCTGATTTGAATCTTTGATTATGTTTTCTGATCAGCATTACCAAATGTTTAATTGTGCTGCTCTTAAACAGCAATGAGAAAATAGTCTATTTCAGAGCTCCACTGCATTGTCCCTTTAAAACATCTCCTAGCATGTAATGGATGTTATGGCAAAGAGGAATATTTTATTTTGAGTCCTGCTTGGGCTGTCTATGATTGACATGACTGGACAATGCATCCTTTTTAATATCATTGCTCTGAACCACCTGGCCTAGTGGAAGGTGTCCCTGCCCATGGCAGGGGGTTGGATTAGATAATCTTTAAAGGTCCCTTCCAATTCAAACTATTTCGTGATTCTAAGATAGGGAAAAGTTTGAAATCTTGTTCACATTTTTCACTCTTCTAACGCTATTAAATATACTGTCCCAGTTTAAATGAGACACAGGTGTTTTGCTGAGGATGAGTTATAAGAAAAGACCCAAACTCCTCCCTCTAAGCAATTATAAATCTGAAATTAAGAGGCTCCAGTTGAGGGGAAAAGATTATGGAAAAGGAAAATAACAGCCCTTTATTAAAAGGTGTGTGTGTATTGGCAGAAACAATGAAAAAAAACAAGTAAAAGAACCAAACAATACTCCTATACCCCCAAATAATCCCCTTCAAAACAAATCAATAAACAAGCAAAGGAAAAAAAAGTGAACAGTTCAGTTTGTGCCTTTTGGTGCAATTCTAACCACAGTCAACAGGTGCCGCCATTGGGTCACCGGAGATGCAGAGCTTGTAGTGTCCTGTGCCAGTCACCAGGGGCACTGTTGGATCACTGGAGATGCAGAGCCTGCAGTTCTTTACATGGGCCAGCAGGGGGCGCTGTGGAATCACTGGTTGTTGCCACGTGGCGGGGGGGGGTGGTAACACCCGCTGGGCTGTGTTGCAGAAACAAAAAAAAAAATGGGTTTCCCTTCCCACACACTGGGAAAGGTGAGAGGGAGAGGGGGAAGGGAAACAACAACAAAAAGAAAGTCCTCCCAATGAAAAACACCAAACTCACTCTGTTCAGCTGGTTGAACTGTTCAGCACAGTCTTCCCTCTCCCCCTGATGTGCACAAGGACCACCGCCAGGAAAATAAACAAACGGGAATGGGGAAAGGGAAAAACCTCCAGGAAAAAAAACAGCTCCTCTCTGATGAAAAAATCTGAGCAGGGTCCGTAGCTGGCAAGCAGGTCGAGAACAACAGGAACCACTGAGCTTCCACTCCGACCTTGTTCCAGCCTCCAGCCAGCACTAAAACTCCTCCCCCTGCCCCGTTTCCCAGGGGATGAAAGAAAAAAGTAAAGAGGAGCCCCTCATCTCCCCCTTTTCCTAGGAGACTAAGTTCTGAGCAATTAACCAGAGAGTCAGTTCTTTTGTGTCTCTTAAGTGCCCACTTAATAGCTCTGCTTGCAGTGGGCAGGGGGAAGGGAAAAAATTCCTGCCTGGTTTCCAAGAACCAGCTAAACCATGACATATACAAAATCTGGTTTTTTTGCTATAAAGGCGTACTAGGCGTAGGTGTCCCAGTGCCAACAGCAGCAGGGCTGCAGGGGGGCTCTGTGAGGAGAGGTCAGGGCTTCCCCATGCCAGACACAGCCGATTTCAGCTGGCTCCCACCTACCCACTGCAGGGCATGGCTGAGGAGAAACGTGTTTTAATGCTTGTCTTTACTTTCTTACTACCTGAATCTATTTAAATTGGTAATAAATCAATGTTCACAAGGTGGAGTCTGTTCCACCAGTGACAATAACTGGTGAGCAGAGTCTCTCTGTCCTCATCTTGGCCCATGGGATTTCTTACCCTATTTCATCCCTATGCTGCTGAGGAGGGGGAGTGAGAGAGAGCAGCTGGGTGTGTGTTTGGCTATCGGCCATGGCTAATCCACCAAAAAAGCTTCTCACAAAGAAATAGTTCTGAAGATACTTCATTTCAGGGGGAAAACAGAAATTCTGCATCTAAAAACAGAAATTTTGCATCTAAAGAAGATACAGTTTTTGAATTGAATTTCTCATTTTTATATTAATTATTACTGCAATATTTCATGGCATGTGTTAATGCTGTATAATATGATGTCTCCTCTCACATTCAGTGTCATGAAATTGTGACACATTGTACCAGGAGTAGTATAGATCAGTTTATCATTATATAATCAATACATACTATGGCAAAAAAAATATATTTTTAATTTATTTTTTAAAGTATTTTGGTTAAGTGCTTGCCAATACAGGATGAAGATAGTATTTACTCTGCTTGCATTAAACATTTCAGTTTAGGTTTCTAAATTGGCAGCCTGTTTGTCTCATGATCTTTTTTCAGTGAGTAGTGGGCTAAAAACATTTTAGAGTTTCAAGGTTCTCCTGTTACTGACTGAAGTTACGCATCTCTGACCATAAACTCCACTGACAGAAAGACAGGCTAGACTTGTAACTCAGGGGTTTAATGCTACACAGCATGTACATACACTCCACTTATCCTGAAGGAATTGAAACAGCTGCTGGACTGTTTTCACTCTAAAAATAAAAAAATCCTCCCAACAAAAGGTATTGAAAGTTGCTGGTCATGTAATTAGTATATTTTGAGTTTATCGTCTTTTCTGTTTGAAGACCCAAAGTGTTTTATTACAAGAACACAGGAGACATTATCTTCTAGAAAATCAGTTGTTTCAGTCAGTAGTAACAGCTGCCCTTTAAAATATGAGATATGATAAAGTCCAACAATATTTTTATGTTATTGTGAATTACTGCTGATTGATGCTGTAAACTGTACTGTCATGAAAAACAGAAAGATAAAATAACAGAACAGAAATAAAATAAATACAGTGATTTTGAAAGGATAATCCCACTTAAGAATGTCATTCTTTAAAATAAAACAACAAATATTTTAATCACAGTGAATTTCTGTAAGAACAATTAAATTTACGAAAGAAGAATTAAATCAATACAGCTTTCTGAAGAATGATGGAATTGATGATAAAAGGTTTAACAAAAATTTTACTTCTAGGTTTTGTGCAGATCATCAGTCAGGTTGACAGCTCAAATAAATAATCTAGGTTTTTTTTAAGAATATGGGATCCTAGTCTTTGAAATGACGTATAGTTTTTTTGTAGTATCACGACATTTTAAAAGTATGTGCTTTTTATTCTTGCATTCAATTTATTTATCTTTTCATTTCCTGTTTGTCAGAATGTTAATTCTGTGCAAATTTGTTTTTTGCATGCTGTTCAACCTTCTAAAAAAATATACTTTTTATTGTTCGTGTTTGTCAGGTTTTATAAATAAACTATTTGAAAAAAAAACCAACTCACACATCTGCTTTGGTTTGACATATTATAGAGCAACAAGATACACTTAAGAATCCGGATTTTCTTTTATATATGACTATAAAATGCAGCAGCTTATTGTAGAACTGGAAGCACGAAGTGGAGTAATATACAGAAGCTGCATTAGGACACAGATATTGACTTTCCAGTACTGTGCAACAGAACCAATGCAGATAAAATAGGCTGTAGGATTTCCAGGTCACTAATCATCAAAAAATATTTGACAGATCCCACTCTATTTAAGAATCTGATACAATTGTTTTTTTCTCCTTTCAATTTCATGCATTTATTGTTATTTATTTTCAACAAAATATGGTTATTGTATGAGACCATTCTATAACCTGTCCTGGGTTTTGTTACATCCTTATTTTATCTTTCTCTTTTTTCGCCTCTTGGTTGTTTCTTAATTTTTAAAAAGTATGAGATATGAAACAGATCATAAAAATAGTAATATTCTCACTTTCCCTATAAGACTTACTATTTTTGGATTGTTCCAGAAACTGCAACATCTTTTTTTATACTTGTTTTTTATTTTCTTCTTTGCTCCTACTCTTCTCCTCTTCTCATTCTGTTCATTACTAATATATAAAAAATAGAAATCCCAGGGATGTACACCCAAATAATTAGTAAATCATAACATGTCATGTTCACTGATCCTGAACACCAAGCACACCTTATATAGCCACAGAATATTATATTTCTTTGTAAAAAAAAGCATACAGTATGAAATTACACTTAAAAGCGTCTGTTTCCTTGAAAAATTGGGTTATCATTGTTTCGTATTTATTTATTATTATCATATTCTTTTTCCTCTCCCCTCCCCTCCCCTCCCCTCCCCTCGTGGGTTACCAAGGAGGGTACAAATCAGCAGTTCGAATACCAACAAACTTGGGGGCAAAAACACAAGTGGTAGAAAATAGAGGAACTATAAGTTTATCATTATAATACAATGCCTAAAGTGTGTTCTATAGACATACACTACAAAATATAAAATAAGTGGCTTTAATTTTATTCAGTTTTAGTCAAACAAAATTTTGAATTGTAAAAAATATTCTAGGTAAAAATATAGAAAGGGATACTATTGAGCACAGTGAAGAAAATTTAAAAAGTCATCATAGCATCCTTGGTTGCACATTAACACTAAAATATTTAAATAGCAACTCCTGATGAGACACCACCCTTGGCTAAGGAGCAAAATGCATGTAAGAATGACTTTTGGCACATGGTAGTGCTTCATTTTGTCTAGAAATTGTAAGAAAGGTTTTTATAAAGGACTAAGTTATTTCAGAGAAAGCAGTAGAAATTTCCCACTCGTATATTGCTTGGTAGCCCTTGCTGTTAGGCATAAGAACACAAAGACATTTCGATCCTAAATATTCTCAACAAGTTGCAAATGTGTCCTGTTTGCAAAGCACAGGCATTTGTCTCTGAAGCATGTTTAGAGAGTGCAACCTGCAATCAGAGCCAGTGTGTTAGTCAGGAGTGTTATTCATGCTCCTGTGTGTGCCCTCTCATCTCTCCTTCATGTGCTGTGCACACCTACTGGGTGGTCTGGCAGACATGAATAATTCCCACCAGCTCTCTGACCGTGCCCAGCTTTGTTCCAAATGGAAAGCTGACTCTCACAGCCCTTTTTTGTCTGCTCAATCCCCGGTTTGGTGTTTTGACTTTTCATTATGCTTACCAGTCTGCCGTGGAAATTTCAGAAAATATCTTATCTTGTACTTCACACCACTGAAAACAAATAGAAGTTAAAAACAGAGATTACTATGATCTCCCTTCTGCTTCTGCAGCTGGAAAGGTGGATTTTTGTGCTGTGGTATAATTTTCTTTCAGGAGAGACTGTCTCTAGTTCCCGTGGTTCTGTGCTCTTTGGCAGAGACACTGTCAGTCAGCACTGCTGCCTTTCAGCTAAATGCTCTCTGATGGGTGACCAAATACCAGTCACAAATTGTCTGCACATTGTAATGATTTTTTCTAAAATGCAAGATTTCACCTTAAAATAATGACTGTTTTTATCATCATTCTTTAGTGAGTGAGGCAAAGAGTTGTAAATGTGTCATACTGTATAATCTCACAGGTCAGGGCTGTGTGAGCTGCGTGTCAAGGCACAATTTGACCTTTGAAATGTCTAAACATCCGAAATGCAATGTACCTGGGGAAAAGGGCATCTATAAGGGAAAGAGAGAGCATATTTATTTTGTTAAGAAGGCAATGACTGGCAGATCCTTAGACAACAGCAATTTGCTCATGCTCATGTCCTTGCTTAAATCTCTACCAGATTATACTTCAACGTACTCAGTGACAGGAGTGGGGAGCCTTGAAGGTCCAGTTCCAGGAAGGAAGGATTTTTATAGGACTGGACTTGGTTTCCACATATAAATAAATTAAAGAGATAAAATAAAACAGTCTTAAACAGAATGAGAAAAGAAAACAGAGAATTTGGATTATTAGTAACCAACCCCAAAAATACAGGTTTTTGATGATAATAATATTTACATTTTGAATACCTATTCAAATCATGAACACTCTGTATGTACCTGTGAAGCCTACAGAACTTCATGCTCAGATTTCATGTGTAATATAATTTACAAATATATGATATAGGTTATTTTTAGATCAAGCTTTAATTCTGTCATGAACTAGTTCCTATGGGTTAAAAGATCAAATCTCTAAGATAATATATTTTGCCTGAAAATCCTACCTGTCAGAAAGATACAAGAAAGAAGGAGTATAAAAATGAAGGTTCTAGCTATTTCCAGATCCTGAAGCAATATTTGATTCGGTTCTACTGTTTAACGTGGATAAAGGTTGAATATGGCATTAATAATTTTAGATGGATTTAGCCAGATTATGAAGGCTTTGATATTAATAACTTTTTATCTCAAATATAAAACCAGTATCTTCCATGAAAAATTCATCTAATTATTATATCAGAGAAGAAAATGAAGTTAACACTGAACATATTTAATGGCATCAGTTATACTGTGATTACCAGTATGTCATAAACATTCCAAAAGGACTGTGAAAGCATTTTAACCTAGGAAAAACCCAAAAGGTAATAAACACTTTGCCCAAGCCTCAAAGATATTTATGCCCCCTCAGTGAGTGACAATTTATATACTACATTTATATATTGCATGTGAAAACATAGCAAGCCCCTAGTATTCTCCCAAACTGTCGGTCAATTTTTTCTGTGAAAATGTTTAAAAGAACAAACAAACAAAACCGAACACCAGAACAACATTGAAAAGGTATTGTCTTAGTTCACAGAGTGCAGTCACTTAGAAGGCAAAGTTTCATTCTTTGCAGACAAAGACAAAAAAATAGGTCATTAAAAAAAACAAAACAAAAAGGATTAAGTGATCAGATAAAATTAAGATTAATGGGTTTATTCATAGCTCCATGAAGTCCATGGTTTTCCATTCATTTTAGGCCCTGGGATGAAACAGTCAGTAATATAATCTTATACAAATTTGATCTTTATACTTACTTATTCAATAAATAACATGTAATTTTTTTGAAAGTGTATACCAAATGCATTCAGTTATTTCAGAAATGTGTTAAATGGCTCCAGTTCTAGCTGATGTCAGCACCCAACCTTGTTTAGTGCTGTAAAATCAAAAGGAAATTAATGAAGAGCTCTAAACAGTCACTGAAAAAAAGATAGAAGTGACCAGGTTTCAGTAGAAATAATATATAGAAAAAGGATTTAAAGCAAATAATTAAACTAATAAAAACCAGAGTACCACTACCATCCTACTTAGATTCTTGTTTATTGCTGTATCATATTCCACGTCTTTACAGTGGAAGGGGGAAAATGTTAATAGAAACACTGTAAGATGTGTTTTATCATTTTATACCGTATTTGACAAGCAATCCCCTAGAAATTAAGAGGTCATAACATTCACTTAGTTTCTTTCAGAGATAAATAATGTCTGGCAACAACAGGGGTGAATGCCAAGAAGGCTTGGAGCAAGGATGGGAGCTGCCCAGGTTCCCCACAAACTTGATATACAACTTCAAAAAGATAAGTTTCTTGCTTCTGCAAACCTACTGTTGCATCAATACCAAAGAACTTTTAATATCTTGATTGAAAACTGCTGACCATCTTGTTGGTAATTATCTTAATATCCTTAGTTAACAACATGATAAATGATCTAAAAGATGTCATATGAAGGAAATAATTTCAAGGTGTCCTTTCTCTCCTAAAAGAAACATGACTTCAGTACCGTAGGCAGAAACAAAAGAGACTGTTGGCATTTGTGTGCCTGTTGAGCACATGTATAACTTGTGAATGTTAAAGAAATTTTTGCAGAAGGCAAAGCTGAAGACCTATGTTAAGTGGTGAAGAGAAAGTTAAATTTTTTTCTGTCTTACCTGCTTGTAGTTTGTACTTATCCCTCTTTCTTTTGTTGAATTTACAACTTTGATATCTCTGTTAAGATATATTTAAATTTAAATCTTGCAATAGATTTCCATTTGCAGTTGATACTGCAGAAAGGGTTTTTTGGAGTGCAATGATACAGTCATAGACTAATGAACTGAGGCAGCTACTAACAACCATACAACAGTCCTAAAACCAGCCATTTAAGCACTGAAAACAAAAAAACAACATGAAGAATAGTCACTAAGGGAACTCCATCAGTGTCCAGAAGAGGCCACAAAGATGACCGTAGGGCTGGAGCACCCGTCTTTTGGATACATGCAGAGAGAGCTGGAGTTGTTCAGCCTGGAGAAAGAAAGGCTCCAGGGAAACCTTATTGTGGCCTTTCGGTAATCAAAGGGTACTTATAAGAAAGATGAGGACAAACATTTTAGAAGGACCTGTTCTGATAGGATAAGAGGTAGTGGTCTTAAACTAAATGAGGGCAAATTTAGACTAAATATAAGAAAGAAATTTTTTACATTGAGCATGGTGAAACACTGAACAGATTGCTCAGAGAGGTGGTGGATGCTCCATTCACGGAAATATTCAAGGTCAGGCTGGACAGGGCTCTGAACAACCCGGTCTAGCTGACGATATCCCTGCTCATCGCAGGGGATTGGACTGGATGACCTTTAACGGTCCCTTCCAACCCAAACTATTTTATGATTCTATGATCTTGGTTCTTATTTTGGTCTTTAAGTATTTGCTTAAAACTTGCATATATTGATCTTTATACATTTCAACCATAGTAGAATATTTAAAAAGTGGGAAGTAGCACAGCAAGTTTGAGGAAAGGGAGCACCATCCTTGATACATCAAGCAATAGGAATATGAGTGCCAGACTCTTAATTACCAGGAAACCATTTTCACTTCTTGTTTATCAGTTTTGTAGTTCACATTTTGCCTTACTTTTTCTCTACTGTTTGAGAGTATTTAGTGGGTTATTCAATTAATACATGTGTCAAAGCAAATTGCAGTGAATTGCAAATGGTTGCTTATACAGTTAGGGACTATTTGGTTAGTTGTGAACCAACAGCAAGGGCATCTCCCAAGGCAGCAAGACAATGCCACACTGGAAATATGTGAGATATCTAGCTCAAGTGATAGTGAGGAGATAAAATTATAGGGGTCTGCCAAATGATGAAAGTACTTTATTTTTTTTCCATATAGAGATGTTAATGACTTATTCAGGGGGGTTGGGTTTTGGTTAGGTGTTTTGTGGTTTTTTTAGTGACAGTATGAGAGGTCAAAATGATAAATTTTTGTCACCTATTAAGTGATAACAAGTAAAATTCGTAATAAACATGCCCCAGCTGACATTATTTTATAACTCAAAAATAATCTGGAATAAAAACAAATGAAAAAAATTATAGTTTAAAGTGCTAACTAATATTTCCTTTCTATGCCTTATTTAGAAAAACATGCACACACTGATTTTTGGTTCTCTGAAAGGCAGGAAATTAATCAGATTTTAATTTCTTTATATGAATGGCTTGCCTACTCCTAAACAATCTCAAGAATGGGTTTTTTTTTAAATAATGGCTTTTCAAAGCTTATTTTGATGTCATAGATTCAGGTAAGATCAGCATACTTCTCCCCATTACAAATCCTTTTAAATCATCCATAAATATTCAAAGCAAAATTTTCTAATCCTTACTTAAAACTATTTCCCTATCTGTAACACAGTAAGGTAACAGTCAACATTAATTTATGAAATAAACAATTTCAATGCTATTGCAGAGGGGGCCATCCTAAAGGAATATTATCCATCAAAGTTCTTAAAGCAGAAGTAGCAAAATGAGACTGTAGCCAAATGAGACATTTTTGTTACCTACTCTTTTGGGTTGGCTCTTCATTTGGATTTTCTTTCTTAAACATGGTCAGTAGCTTCAATGACTGAATTTATCTGAGTGGAGGTGTTGTCCATAATTTGAAAAAGTTCTCCCCAGGTTACAAGAGGGAGCCTTATATTAGCAAGAGGATTATATCGATTCCCATTTGCAAAGGTTAATTTCATGTGGAAAAGATCCCCAAAAATGACTCTGCTATCTAAATCTTTAGATGAGTCACAATGATTCTTTTCCCTTCCCTGCTGGCTTATGGTTTTCTATGCAATTAAAAGCCAGACGCTCTGAACCAAATCAAAGCTGAATCAGTTATATAATAAGTCTGGTGTTACAGACTCAGTGTGCTGCAGGATCTGGTCCAAGGCCTGTAGGTAAAATTCCAATACTGGTACTTCATTTCAAACAAACATTAGAGTGTCCAATTTGGACAAACATCTTAGTTTCTAAGTGGAGGTAAAACAGAGACAAGGTCTTAATCTTTTTTTCCTCCTCTGACATAATGAAACAAATCTGAGCAAGAATGAAAAGAGAAAACTGTGAGCTGCTACTCACTAGATACAAACACTAACAAGGGTAACTGACACATTATCATGTGGTCTCATCAATGTTTTTTGAAAAATGATGGAACCTTTCAGTTTTTTAAAAAATGTGAAAGTTTTCATGAAAGTGTTTTGATTTTGTTGTTACTTTGTTTTCTTTTGTCCAAAACCCAAAGATCTTGCTTTTAACAGGGATACTTTATTAAAATATTACAGATCTGGAAACCAATAACATATTGTGGCAAGCTGCCTTTAAAGTAAAATATATGAATTCATGTGCTATTACCAGTATTTGTAAAAGCCAGCACACAGAACGACAAGTGTGAAGAAAAAAGCATACCTTTCAGAGACATAATTTCCAAAATATTCCTGCTGTGGATTTGTAACTTAAACTCAGTTGATTTCCTAAGAGAAAAAAATTTATATGGGTGGAGGAATTAATACTAAGGAAAGGAGAATCTCACTAATTTTCAGATAAACCGAAGAGCAACCATTAAAATTTTCACAAGAGACAGACACCTAAAAACGGGCAACGTTAGCAGGTTAGTAAGGATGTTCTATAGATAGGATGGAGGGAGCAGTATGATCGAGCTGGGCCCTTGCAGCCAGTAAAGGCCTCCGAGAAATCCCTTCCTGCAATAAGAGCATGTTGAGATCTTGTGCATTTTGAGTTTGCAGATTCTTGTGTTTCCACTGGATCAAAAGTCAGTTCAGGTCAGAAGGGACCTCTGATCACCTACTCCACCTGCACATTCCTGTTTTCTTCATTCTTTACAACTCTCTTTTAAGTTGGTGAATAAGGACTTGGTTTTTTGCTTTCCTCAAGTAAATTTGTCATTTTTTTAAGCTCCCATCACTGTGCAAAAATGGGACAGTAAGTGGCAGGGCACAGAATCACAGAGTCACAGAATATGCTGGAGGGAAGTGACCCATAAGGGTCATCAAGTCCAACCCACAGCCCTGCACAGGACCATCCCCAAAAGTCACACCATGTGCCTGAGAGTATTGTCCAAATGCTTCTTGAACTCTGTCAGGCTTGGTGCTATGACCACTTCTCTGGGGCACCTGTTCTAGTGCCCAGCCTTCTCTGACACAACTTCAGGCCATTCCCCTGGGTTCTGTTCTGTTCCTGTTCACACTGGGAAACATGAGGTTAGTCAGAGTTATACTCTTGCAGAGAGTAATTTTACAGAAACATCTCTTATCACGTTTATTTTCAACAGAATTTACAGATTCTCTTCTGTGTGGTGTAACAGTTAAGATGACAAACAGGAATACTTTATGAGAAAGTATTGGAATAACTGTCACTTCCCTGGCTTTCAGAAATGTGTGATTGCAACTAAGTGTTTTGGTTTTATCTTCTTTTATTGGTACATAGACATTTATAATGCTAATTTTTACTACATTGCCCCATGCAATTTAAGCCCAGTTTTCTTCAGCAGCTAGTGTTGACTCTAAGTGCTAATGTTGACTCTAAGCTCTTCACTCAGAAGTGAGAAAGTTGTGCTACAGTGTTGCTAAAGGGACTACGAACTGGATAAAACCAATTCCCTTTTTCAGCTTCGGATTTGCAACTCTCATTTTCCCAGGATGACCTATTTCTTGTATTATAAAAGCCAGTTCTCACAATGGATGATTCACGTTCCGTGATTTGTGACTGTTTTATGTACCCATATCCCACGTTCTCTTATTCATCAGCTTTACAAAACCAAGCAGTGAAATCCTGACCTGATTGAACTCAGTGGGAGTTTTGACATTGTCTTCAGTAACACTGGGATTTCACCTAAAATCTTTGTGGCCTTGAAATGAAAGAGCCTTTGGTCTTTTCTTTTTGGAGGAAGAGGAAGAGTGCTGAGACACAGTATGATGGTATTTATGATTTAATTAGATGTATCTCTTCCATTTGTGAGACAAAGCAGTCAATAGAATCAGAGAGGACATAAAGGTGAAGTAATCAGAATTTTCTGAGATGGGAATATATTGGCAGAAATCTGCATAAACCTTTCTTTTGCCAGGACCTGTAAAGACCTGGACTAAAGAGACCACATTGACTCATTTGGCTTGCCAGCTTATTTATAAACATAAACAAATTACAAAGAAAATGTAATTCTGGTCTCTATTAAGGGAAAGCCAGACCTGGTTAATCAAAGTTTTAAATTAATCAGAGGTGAAACAAAGTTATCCAGAGCTTTAATTTTAGCTTGAAATAAATGTAGTTTCCATTCTCCATTCATTCTTTTATGTCACATTACTGATGGATCACTTTCTTTCCTCCCAGTGAGTGGGAGTCTCTCTCATGCTGGGTTACTGTTAGAGAGCTTTCTAATATCCATTCCAGTACTTTGTGCACTGGACTCCAACACAGAGGCAGGGAAATTTATATATGGTTTCAGAGATGGAAAAAAGAAAGTACAGCTTTATACTTCAAAACTAGGAAGTGCAAGCCTAATGTGACCCAGCAGTGTTGGCTGCATGCTCAGCACATGAGACTTGGCCAGTGCAAACATATTCCTAATATTGATGTCATCACCGGGATCACACTCTAAAATGCCCTGCTGGGGCATGCTAACAGAGGGACCTGTTAACTGCTGCACTGCCTATGTGGTGATGGAAAATTGCTGCTTGACCAGTCCTACGACTGATTCCTTATTTTCACTCCCTTTTCAATTTGTAAGTGTGTCAAGAAGTACACTGAGCCTGAATAACTGTGCTCTGTTGTTGAGATGACTCCTAAAAGTCTCGTATGACAGTAGTAAAGAGGTGTCAAAATTGAGCCTTGGAACTAGTACAGAAAAGTATGTTTTCAATATCTCTTCCCTTGATTCCCCACAGTCAGAGGAGTTATAGCTTGACTGATTAAACAATGAGCAGCATTCAGCATGAGGTAAGCAAGCTGCCAGCAGCTCCCTGAGCTGAGCAGGTTGGTCTCTATTCCTTCATCTGCTTTGTTAAATTACATTGGTCTGTGGCTCTATCAGTCATCCCATGCTCTCACTCCTCTCTGTTCCATTCCACTCACATTACTTTTGACAATTATTTTCTCTCAAACCACAGACATATGTATATAAATACCTCACTACCTTTATTAAACTTAGCTACATACTATGCCTCTGAAAAACTAAGATTTTCCTTATGTTATAGAGAGAAATTCACAGATGACAGATTTTGCTTGCCTCCCTTGAGAGCCAGGACAATAATATGCTTCACAAAGCCTCTTCTCATTGTGCCTTGCAGAACCCAGGAAACCTTGAATTTTGCTCCTTCTCTCTCAGACAAGCTGAATGAAAAAAGAGAAAGTCCAAAAGAAATACTGAAAAAGGCCAAAGGAAATGCAAACCCTCAAAAGAAATACAAAACAAAAATTTATTTAAGTTCAATAAGGAAGATGTTTTCCTGTACTTTAGTGAAGATTTCTCACAGTGACATAAATGCCAAGCCTAAAAAAAAAAAAAGTTATAATCTACTTACTAAAAGAAAACTCGGCACTATTTTCCATCTCTTTTGTCATCAGACTTTAGCAAAATATGGATACTATATTCCTCTGCTCCTTTTGAAACTATTCCACTGGCCAGTGACTGAAAAAGTCCCAGATGAGATATGTAAAGTTGTGAGAATAGGGTCTTGGTTTTGGGGCTACTTGTTCTTGAATGACTGCTCAAACTCTTAGGACAGAAAGTCACACCTTTCTCTTACAGTCAGGTCAACTTTCCCTCCCCAGGTAGAGATACCACTCTGTTGCATCTCACTGCTGGCCCTATGGATGGGTGCAACAAATGTGCTCTGGCAGCAGCTCAGAGGCTGCTGACCTGTTGGACCAGGGTGAGAGCCCCTTTTCTACAACTACAGAGCAGGAGGAGGCATGGGATCCAGGCACCCAACCCCTCAGTCCTGTCAGCAAAGACAACACCACAAGTAACCAGAAACAGACCTTCTGGCTGCTGTTAGTTAAAGAGTTCAGCAGTTTGGTTTGCCTAAGGAAGTCAAAGTGTTTGTCTTATTTAAGTACCTTCAGGGTCCAGCAGCAGCTGAAAAAGACATTTTCAGGATCAGTTTTTGAGCCTAAATCCAAATTCAACTGAAATCCTGTACTGATCTTGGTCTCTTGCTTAATTTATTCTTCGTGATGTCAGAGAAAAGTCTTCACTGTGCCTTTACATTTTCAGAAGACATGAAGTAATTGCAACACAACTTGTAACCATTGTAAAGGCTTGGATCAAAGCCCTATGGTTAGTTAGAAGTCTTTTTATTCAAATTCAATTACATATGCTTCAGTGATTTTTAATAACAATTCAGCTCTTTCCCCTAACAACTTCCTGATTAACATTACTTGTAAAATTGAGATGTTGCCTTTAGAGCTTATAACAAACCAATGCTTTTTGGCTCCCTGCAGTGCTTGGACAGCTTCTATACTCATATTTCCCTCTCTATTAAACTCAGGATTTAGGCACTAACACTTTGCACTGCCCAGTTACCTGGCTTTCTTGGAGTAGAAGCATGTAGGGTTTTTATTGGAGGATGTGCATATTTCATCTCTCTTGTTGGGGTCCCTGGATGAGGAAGTGGAGAGCACTCAGTGGACTATGGTAAGCCTCAAGAATTTTCTACAGTCAGACATCTCTGCTCACAACTGCAGATTCTGTTCTGGAGAGTTAAAAGTGGGTGGTGGTGATAACAGGGAGAGGGAGCAAGAATCAAGGAGCCCTGATCCTTTCTCTGGGATACATTTCACATTAAGCGTGGATGAAAAACAAGAAATAGTAATGACTATGGGAGCTTGACCTGTATGCAAGACTCAACCTTACCATCTCAGAGCTCTAACCACTGATTCATATTCCTCGCTTGTTTTTCCTCTAAGTCCTAAGTATGCTTTTGAGTCTGGCTCTTAGATCAATAAGACATACTTAGTAACATAACAGCTATCTGAGGGGCTCAAAATGATAATTGTTTTGACCTATATCCCAGTGATGGTAGTAGTTATGCAGAAATCACTACAGTAAGTGGCTGCAGTAATTTGTACTTTCGATGTATGCCTGCTGAGCATAGTCCTTATCTTTGGCCTTGGCATCAATGAAGGCATGACAGATCCCAGAGGTTTTAAGACATAGATTAGCTAGTTTGAAATTATTACTGCACTGACCTCTATTTCCAATAAAGAAGCATATTTTCTGTATGCTGTAATGTCAATGAATGTTTTACATTGTATTCTTCATCAGTTACAAGTAGCTCTTGTTAATTTTACTATGCATTTTCCTTGGCTATATTCAGTATTATCAGTTATGACATAAAAAATTACAAGCAGACCTGCATCTTATTTTATGCTTGTGCTTCTATTTTGTAAGGAGGAGTTGAATTTGATTAGACCTCAGGTTCTGTTACATTTTTTTTATATCTGTTACATTTTGTTTACACTGTTTTGCTCTCAAAACCAAAAAGTATTGCACTTACTTTAATGCAGTAATCCTTACTATAGTCATGAAGAAAAACTAATCTAGATTCGTAGTTTCCCAGGGAAAAAACTACTTTCTCCCTCCAGCCTCATATACAATACAGTCTTTCATCATAACACTTCCAGTGTGGTTCATGATGTTACGCATTTCCATCTGAGTGCTTATCTAGGTTACCCTAAATTCCTTCTCAGTAGCTTTGAGGAGATGCATTTAATTTTTTTTATGTACTGATCCGTCAACAATAACATCTGAAGCAAGCATTCAAGTTTGCAAAGATGCCAGGAGGAAGAAGCAAATTGGCTGGGTACTGCTGTATTGTCAGAATGCCTTCATTGTGACAGAGTGATAATCCTCAGACTGTATTCTGGTCTGTGCTTTCACAAAATGTATCTTCCACTTTCCTGCCAAGAAAAAATGTCAGGGAGGTCACCTGGTGTGATAGGTGTCTTGTATTAGATTGATTAAGTGGGAGAATTTGGATGATTGAATTAGGTTAATGAGTTTCAAGGAAGATCAGGAGCTTATAATGGCCAGACTTCACGAACGAAGAACCGGGGAAGGTCTTTATACCTTCCAGCCTGCGCATTGGATTTTTTAGGTGAGTTACAGTGTGCGCGGAACTGAGCCCACCCTTTAATCCTAAGG
>JAYRBT010000114.1:91346735-91360813 GCA_036023395.1 Myiotriccus ornatus
CTAAACCCGTGCTGGCTTGGTCTGATCCCTTGTCCATCCTGTAGGTGCTGTGTGATTGCACTCAGGATGATCTGCTCCATAACCGTGCCAGGCACTGAGGTCAGGCTGACAGGCCTGTAGTTTCTTGGGTCCTCCTTGCAGCCCTTTTTGTGGATCGTCATGACATTCGCCAGCTTTCAATTGTCTGGGACCTCCCCAGTGAGCCAGGACTGTTGGTAAATGATGGAGAGTGGCTTCTCAAGCTCTTCCAATAGCTCCTTCATCACCCTTGGGTGGATCTCATCAGGTCCCATAGACTTGTGAGGATTCAAGTGGCTGAGCAGGTTGCTAACTGTTTCCTCCTGGATTACAGGAGGGCTATTTGGCTTCCTGTCTCTGTCTACCAGCTCTGGAGGCCAGTTGTCCTGTTGAGGCAAACTGAGGCAAAGAAGGCATTAAGTACCTCATCCTTCTCCTCATCTTTGATGACTGTGTTCCCACACGTGTCCAACAAATAACGGAGGTTTTCCTTGCCCCTCCTTTTGCTATTGATGTGTTTGTAGATGCACTTCTTGTTATCCCTAACAGAAGTGGCTAGATTGAGTTCAGATTGTGCCCTTGCCTCTCTAATTTTCTTTCTACATGACCTAACTATATTCCTAAACTCTTCATGAGTAGCCAGCCCTTTTTTCCATAGTAAGTATGCTCTCTTTTTATCGCCTTATTTCCTTTAAAATCTCCCTGTTTAGCCAGGCTGGTCATCTTCCCCACTAGCTCACCTATCAGCACACTGGGACAGCCTGCTCCTGTGCACTCAAGTCTTCCAGCTTGAAGCATGTCCATCCCTCCTGGACCCCTTTGATTTCAAGGGCTGTTTCCCAAGGTACCCTCTGAACCAGTCTTCTGAGTAAGCCAAAATCCGCCCTGTGGACATCCAGGGTAGAAGTTTTATTGCTGGCCCTCTTTGCATCCCTGAGTATTGAAAACTATTATTGGATGGTCACTGTGCCCTAGACGGCCTCCAATATCTCCCACCAGCCCCTCTCTGTTTGTGAACAGCAGCTCTAGCGGAGCCCCACCCCTGGTAGGCTCATTTAGCAATAGCAGCAGGAAATTATTCCCCATACACTCTAGGAATCTCCTAGACTGCCTCTTCTCTGCTGTATTGAGTTTCCAGCAGACATTCCGCAGGTTAAAGTTGCCCACAAGGACAAGGGCTTGCGATTTTGAGACATCTGCTTGTAGAATAATTCATCACCCTCGTCATCCTGATTGGGCGGTCTATAACAGACTCCCACCAGGATGTCAGCCTTATTGGCCTTCCCCTGATTCTGATCCACAGGCACTCAACCTTATCGTTACTGACTTCAAGTTTAGAGTCAGGAGACTCTCCGACATACAGAGCCACACCTCCACCTCTCCTACCTTGCCTATCCCTTCTGAAGAGCTTGTAGCCATCCATGGCAGCACTCCAGTCATGCGAGTCATCCCACCATGTTTCCATGGTGGTTAACTACATCATAGCTTTCCTGCTGCATGCTTAAGGCAGTAGTTTAAATTAATGAGTTACTATCCATGTGTTTATGTGGCTGTCACTGTTGGTACAGCTGAGTGAAACCTCCAGGTAAACCTAAAATATTTCATACAGAGCCTGAGGCAGTCCATGACTTCAAGTACACCAAGAACTCTAAAGCACTGAGTATTCCAGTGGTGAACAGAATCTGATCTGCCTCAGGCTTCTCACTCAGCTGCCTTGTCCAGGAACAACTTTGTACAGTGCTGCTCCATGATCAAGATTTCCAGACACAGCAATAAATTGTTATAGATGAAGTAATAACATTCACTGACATAAGCATTACAGTGTGTGTTATTTTACAGCTAGACTTATGAAGAAAAGTGAAGATTTATTCCTTTCTTTGCATTCATTTTGTCTCTAATATGCCCTAACAAGAAGTTATTTTTATACAAAGCAGAGGTCCTTGGTCTGCAGTCCTCACTCACTGACCTTGGCCACCCTCCTTGTCTCTGGGTGGCTGCTGAACAACGTGTGGGACCAAGAAAATTTCAGGAGATGGGAGTTCCCACATTGCCTAGAAATAAACATGGTAACTGGATATGTGTATATATTGACTGAGGGGATGTAGGAGAACTTTAGAATAAAGCAATGTTACAATTTGCTGTTAACTCAGGCAAAGACACAGTCTCCATCCTGTTAAAGGCTTGATCCTTGCAGTTAGGAATGGGTGCAAAGATGTAAGTCAGTTGTTCATATAGGAAATAGTTTTCAAATGGTAGGTGCAGCATTAAGTGCCCAGGTGCAAGCTCTCATTACATCCCTAGTAAAACATTAGGCTAAAAAGATTTACAAATATATCTCCCTCTAACTGATTTCTATAAGTGTAGCTCCTTTTCTTCAGGGTTGCTCTTAGTCTGGCAACTTTCCTTGATCCCTGGAACTACAGGAAAATAGTTTCCTTGTCATTCCTCTCAGGGTTTGTCTAGTCCCTGCTGCAGATGCAAGTTTCTTACGTTTCTTGGAATTTCCTTTCCTATTGTTTTAGGTTGCATTCCCATAAAACTTGTCATTTGTTGTACTAAACTACACATAAAGCTTTGCAGCTTTGAGTCCCAGTTCTGGCTGCCAGCTTTGAAATCATGGAGCCTCCCTAAGCTCTCCTTCAGCAATCTCACTCTGGGCATCCAGGACAAATCAATAACCCCAGATAAAATCTTTTTTTCCAAACCATAGCCTCCTTGGGAAAGGTAAAGGCAGCAAGCAGCAGACAGGCAAAATTCAAGCCACATATTACATCCCCCAGCTAAAGGAAGGGTAGAAACAACACTGTGCTGGTGATATCTACTCCCTCAAGATTTAAGCCAAACTTTGCAATTCTTTTTGTTGTTAATCAGTAGCTATAGCTAAGAAGTATGATTAAGCAAGTGCATTGCAAAACTTGTAGAAACTTGTATGCTTAAATAATCCTTTGTTTTTAGGAAAACGAAAAACAATCCCAAGATGAAAGGGCTGTCTGCCCAATAGCCACCAGGAGTGAAGTCAGCAGGACTGAGCAGTAACTCGGGGAAGGTAATTCCAGCAGGGCAGATGCTGACCAGCAGCTCACTGACCACATGCTCAAATAGAGGGAAGAACTGAACATGAGGATTAATCACACAAAATGACAGAATATGCTTAATTGGAGGGAACGCACAAGGATCATCGAGTCCAACACTTAGTCCTGCACAGGACCATTCCCAAGAGTCACACCATGTGCCTGGGAGTATCATTCCAAAAGCTTCTTGAACTTCTTCAGACTTGGTGCTGTAATCACTTTCTTGGGGAGCCTGTTCCAGTGCCCAACCACCCTCTGGGTAAAGAACCTTTTTCCAGTATCCAGCTTAAACCTCCCCTGGCACAGCTTCATACCATTCCCTGTAGCTGGTCACAGAGAAGAGATCAATGTTCCTCTTCCCCTCGTGAGAAAGTTGTAACTACAATGAGGTCTCCCCTCAGGCTCCTCTTCTCCAGGCTGAACAGACCAAGTGACCTCAACCTCTCCTCATACGGCTGCCCCTCAAGGCCCTTCACCATCTTCATTGCCCTCCTTTGGATGCTCTCTAAGACCTTAATTCCTTTCTTATATTGCAATGTCCAAAACTACACACGATATTCAAGGTGAGGCCATCCCAGTGCAGAGCAGAGCAGGACAATCACCTCCCATGACCGGCTGGTGATGCTTTGCCTGATGCACCCCAGGACACAAATTAAACAAGGGAAGCAAAAAGCGTAACTAGCAAATAAAAGATTGAGTACTAATCAGTGAAAAAACTATGTGATGTGTAATCAATGAGTGCTGATGCCTTTGTTTGTTAAAATGTGTAAATGATATAAAGTTTACATGATTGGGGAGCTACCCTTTTGTGGATTACCCCCTAGATCCCTACTTTGTCAAACTAGAATAAACAGAATTATCTTTCCTCAGTGTGTGAATTGACATTGCACATTGGTTAATGAGCTCTTGTTCAGGACAGCACTGGTACAGGGGCTTCTCAGTTCTCTGAAGACACCACTCAGGAGGATGTTCAATGCCCTACTTCTTTGAAGTGTTTAAATATCACACCGACAAAATACTTCCTCTTCTCCAACCTAAATTTTCAGCCTGGCTGCCTTCAGCTTTTTGTTCTCAAGCAAGTTTGCTCATTAGGCGAGATGTTCAAATGCTTCTCTTTTCTCAGTTAATTTTAGCAGGACCATGCACATACTGTGATTTAATAGGTTTGTATGGCTATGTAAAAGTATTTTCATCATGCATGATTCTGAAATAGTAAAATGAAATTAAACTCCCTATTTGGTAAGTGTCACCAATTTTTCAGACTTCCTAATGGTGATGAGCAAGCTCATCACTCAGCTGGAGAAAGCTGGTCTTGCCAAGTTGTATGCAGTAACTGCTAGTAAGGTGGAGAGGAGTTTTCTGTGCCTTTCAGCACTCTAAAAATCTCTTACTGGGGCCAGGTGTAGAGGCAGTTGCCTGTGACTCAGTCCCCTCAGCAGAGCAATTGGCTTCAGAAATTCAGCAATTACCATGCACCCCTATCTAAACAAAATTACTCAGAATATTAATGGGTATTGATAGTGCTTTCTGTGGAAATCTTTGGAGTGAGATTTACTATCATTTAAAAAATAGACAATGTTTCCATAATAATAGGATAGCAAGAAGGCAAAAATAGTGTGAAAATAACTGGGTTCCTTCACTGGTTATTTAGCTGTTTTAATTTTAAAATGAATTTCACTTAAAACCATTTCAAATGGTTTTAACAGTCGTCATCTCTTAGATACTATCCCTAAAATTTAGGATCTGATTGTAGGAAAGCCCTGGTTGATCAATATAAAATTTTGAAATACAAATTGAAATACAAACTGCAAAAGGCGCCTGTTCTGTTCAGTTAATATTGGGAAGATTCAAACTCTCTCCAAGTTCATAGCTATTTCTATTCAGAGTTCTGTCTGAAACTGTTCCTAAATATATAGGAATTTAGACAGAAAGTTTTACATTAGCTAGCATTCTGTCAGGTTCCAGGCTGCAGGACATACATTCCTCTAGATAGACCCAGATTTAATATTTCTCCATTAGACTGACAGCTATTCAAAACTTCATATAGCATATTTTTAACAGGACATATTCTAATGTGTAATCTGTGTGGAGATTTATTTTTTTGCTTACTATAAAAATGTTACCCTCCTAATTTTATGGAAAAGGAAATTTCCTCTCTGTCACAAACACAAAAGTTATTCCTGCACTGTCTTGCCTTCCTGGAGTTTCCCTTCCTTTCTGCATTTCCCACAGACCATCAGTAATACTGGCGTTTTAAAGCTGATGAGCTCTCTACTGAATTAACCTGAGCCACATATTATTCCTTTATACTCATCTAGGAAAAATGTCTAGGCTAGATGACACTTTTAGTCCATGCTAGGAGGCGTAGCTGCGTATTAGTGATAGAGAGGTCAAAAGTAAAAAGAATAGAAATGAGAGAGGTGGCATCTTAATGAAGAGCGATTTTCCTCATACTCCAACCAAATAGTGAACTAGAAGAAATCAAAGCCCTACTGATATTTAAAAATCTATCTTCAGGTAGTCTGTGTGAGGCAGAGCCCCTCGTGGCTCCAAGGCCCCAGCGTCTCTTCAACACTGTGAGAAGACCTGCACTGGCAGAAGACCCTTTACTTGTGCTCTGAATAGTATCCTAATAGCTGCCATAGAATCAAGGTTGTTTTTAAAGAGCAAATTGGCTTCCAGATGCAGATTTGTTAAATTCCAGGTGCTGTTGCACATCCACAGATAGCAGCTTTATGATACTGAGGAAGTATGGAAAGGGCACTGAACTTATACATTACTCAGAGTATTGTCCCAAATATGGGTTCTTTCAACCTCTGTGCAAGAAGCTGATCCAGACACAAAATCAAGGTCAATAAACATGATTTGTTTATTTTATATCTGCACAGAGATGGGTGCTAGGTTGTGAATCCACAAAGCCAGAACCCTGTCAGTATGCCAGATGCTCATTTTTATACACTTGGAGTAATAAAAGAAAATGGCATATCCCATAAATATAACAACCTAAGGTTATAGTCACAGAAGGTTAATCTGAGAAGGTGGGTAGAGAAACATCACTTTTCAAACCATTCAATTGCTTTGATATGGTTGGATTTGTTTTGCTTGTGTACAGTGTTTTGTTTAAGCCAAAATGATCATTTGATCAGGTAAAAATCTAGGAGAGTAGTTTTGAAGATTTTCCTCGCTGAAGAAACTTAAGATTAGATTTTAGGAGGATCTTGCAAGCAAATCAGGAGTAGCAACAGCTGCTGACAAAAATAAAAGCCAAAGCAGTGCAAACCAACTTGAAGTTGAATTAAACACACATCCCGCTCCCCAGAGTTTACTGGATATGCTTTTACAGTGCCATTCACTCCAATGTTAAATTCCACTCTTTTAAAATCTTGACTCTTATGGAATCAGTACATACCAAGAGGTTGGGAAATAGCTATGTAGATGGCTCAGTAAACTTTGTTCTCAAGTACTGGCTTACCTCACTAAAATTAGAAGAGGTCCCTCAGAGCACTTAGAGCTTCTAGAATTGTTTGCATTACAATTCTCTACAAATTTCAACAGATAAAGGTTTTCTTGTGGCTTAATTCAGTTTACTGTATGGCACCAGAGGCCACAGAAGGCTTGTAAAGCAGCATTATAGTACTAAAACTTTAATAGCTCCTTCAATAGTAATGCAACATAAATTGTGACCCAACTTCAGTTTAAGAGAATTATTTCAATGGCAAGGGCATCTGTTGTACGTCAGCAGCAGTTCTTGAAGGAACTTGCGGATGATATTAGAAATCAAGTTCTTAATTTTCTAAAAGGAATGAACACATTCTATTAAAGACACTGAAGGTGTTGCTGGAAATTCTTTGTTCATTGAAATTTCATGGCATGTGTTTTGCATCACCTGTTTAACATGCCATATTTTCTTTCATAGATAATTTTATGACTGATAATTCCTGTTGGCATCTGGCCTTTGGATTAATTGAAACTGAGAGGGGTAGAAGTAGTTAATTTCTTCTTATATCAATACCTGCAATATCCGTATTTTAATTAACAAAATAGGCAAAACAGTCCTCAAGCCTACCAAGATTTGCATAATGCTTGTAGGAGGGGATGTATTGCAGAAAGCTGCTTCTTCAGACAGAAGCATCTATAAAAGCATTAGTAGTGAAAGTGGTTCAGTGAGTCTCATCTGCAGTAATGATCTTGATGACCAGTACCAGGAACTGTGACTGGACTACAGATATGTCAGTGGAGACAGACAACAGAATGTCTTCTCCATCTCTATCTATTGGAAACAGTCTTCTGGGAATGGTGACACATGCCTGATCCCAGGTTAAACAGGGAATGGAAGGCAAGCAATTAATGAATTAGTCTAGTCTAGACTGAATTAAGGAGAATCTACATTTTCTTCTTTATTTTATTTTGATTTGAAACATACTAAAATTGTACAGTTTTGGAAGTGGTTGTAGGAAGAGGAATACACTGTTTCACTGCAAGTTATTTTTTTATTACTCTGAATGCATTAACTTTGTGGGACCTAGTGGAAAATGAATTAATTTCCTGGAAGAGATATTGATACATAGATACAACTTACCAACTTAGTTGTAAGTAAGATGAGAGGACATAAGTCTTCAGCTACAGGATCAGAACTCTATTCACATTTACTTGGACTTTATTATCCAGTACGACCATGAGCTGTGTTAGCCAATTTTGTTTGGAAGAGCACATAATATTTCTGAAGTGATTTGGGATTAACAGTGTAACTCCATTTATTTCAGGTACTGTTCAATCAAGCATTAGTAACATAACAACGTAGTGGTGAGATGGAAAGAACAGAGGAGGGAACTTCAGGTCTGTGAGACACCACGGGCTTTTAGTATAAAAGGGTGTTTGTACCAGGTGAGATCTGAGTATGATGTGATGTCTGCAGCGTGTTCATGTCAGCAAGACCTAAGGAGGGCTAATTTCAGAGAAGACATTTTATTTCTCTAGAAAGACTCAATATGCAACAATGAAAAGAATAGATACATCAGTGTATGATACAGACAGACTATGGTTACCCCAAAGTAGCTAAAATCAGCTTCTCAATATCACATTCATTTTGTCCACGTAGAATCCTAAAATAACCATTTTCTCCCCAAGATTTTCCCCAGGAATTTGCAGCAATCTAAAAGTAAACAAAGCAGAAAAAAAATTATCAGCTTTAATTTTAAAGTAGTATTTAAAAATACAAGGTGTAAAATGCAAAATTAATCTTTTCTGTTAGTTTCCTGTTTAAGAAACCGAGTTTATCAGATTTGGTGCACTGAAAATCAGCATGTATCTTTTTCTGATTTCCAATAATTTGTTCCATTTTGCTTTGATCAAAGTTTCTGTTTCGAAATCAGGGTTAATAAAAATGGAATACTATTTCTACAAGACAATTTGATAAATTGAAGCAGAAATTATAGGATGAAAATTTGACTATCGGCTGCTGAAAGTGGACATTGAAACAATAATAGTCACAATACCAATTACAGCTAATCTGTTAGAGACCAAAGATACAAAAAAAGGTGACTTAATAAATAAAGTTTTATTCAGGTAGCTATTGACATATTGAGAAATTTAGTAGTTCTCACTATTTTTTGCCAGTGAAATTACCTACCATAAGCTCTGCCATCAGCTATGTAAACTCCAAATTACTTTTTGATGAACATAGGAATAATGAGATGAGCTGTTAATCTAAGTAATTAAATTTGACTTACTCTAAATGGCTTAAAGGAAATGTTCCTTGTTTGGTTGGTTTTGGGTTCGGGTTTTTTCCTGATAGCTGAATAACAATTACTAACACTGTTTAAATAGACGATTTGTCTTTTTTAAATGCTTAAACAAATATTATTGATTACTTTTATTGACTCTCATTTGTAGACATCAAAAAGAATAGACTCTTCATAGAAAATTTGAATAACATTGAAGCAGAAAAGACAGTGTAGGAAAAAACACAGATATAGGTGGGATGAAACAGGCTTTGAAACTGAGGTAGATGATGCCTCAAGGGTCAGCATGATAGAAGTTGCCATAGAGGGAATAGAATTATGCAGGACACTTTCAGGTGAAGGAAAAGAAACAGATGCAGAGAGAGTGAATGAAAGTAAAGAATTAGCTTTTAGACGATCTGCGTTGTAAAGATCTTTTTCTTCTCCCTCAAAACACAGTCCTAAGGATTCACTTACCCAGAACTTCTGTTTCTGTCCATTTTTGTCAGGTATTGATCCCCACCTGTTAAGAAAAGAATGGTACTTTGATGAAACAAGTAATCAGGGGAGAAGAGCTTGTCTTAGTGGTCCTAATTACCAGTATCAGAACAAAGCATGAATAACAAACTCTGATAATGATGAAAATGAAGACAAGTACCCTGCTAAACCACAAGTCAAATTGCTATTAGGGATTACAAAAACTTAATGCAAGTGTAGTTTTAGCTTGTCCTTCCAAAAACCTGTTTTCATTGATGGAATCTCTCCTCTGGAGGACTTGTCAGCTGAACTGAACTCTGCAGGAGTATTGAAATTAATGTGAACACATTTCTTCAACTTAGCTGAAGATGCTTAGGAACATTTTTTTAAGGGTCTCATCCAACACTTTTACAGAAATAGCTGGTGAGTCAGGACTGAAAATGTACCCAGCTTTTCTTAGATCAAATTGAATTGCTGACAGCCTAATCTATTTTATTGCACAGTGGGGAGGGGGGTGGGGGGTGACCTCTAAGCTTACTTGCTGCTTTTGACATTTTGAGGACATGCTAAATTTGGTGGGAATATCCATGAAACCACATGAGAGACTGTCCCCACCCACGAGGTGATAGAACTTTCATGGTTGTGTCATTGTAGCTGAACCACATAGTACTCTGATTTCTAGGCCTCACTTTATGTACAACCTGATCATCTGGAGGTATTTCAATAAGCAAAAGCTGCATTGCACACCTTGGTAGCTACAGCATGTTTACTGGATGCTCAGAGATCTCCGTGTTGTTTTGAATTTACACAACGAATGCTTGTCTAGTTACTATGCACAGTTCATGATGCTTGGGTGCCTACGAAAAGGCACAAATAAACAGAAAAATAAAGACATTTGCACATTTTCCCAGAGTGTAAAGTTAATCCTAGGATATATCCAATGCCATTAACAGGGTGTTTATCAGTTTATATCCCACCAACACCACATTTGAGCTGTATTTGCAGTGCACCGTTCACTCTGAAAGAAAAGCAACAAAAATATAATGAAAAATCCCACACCAGGAATGGGGAAATTAAGATTTTTCTGTCATATTTGTATTTGAACAGTCACAGTGGCATCAATTCTCCTTGCTTAACAATGAACTCTCATTTACATGGAATACCCGCACTTTCAGCCAAAGAGAAAAAGAAAAGCAAGACAAATTGGTGACTAGAATGGAGGTGAAGTGTGAGTTACAGTTGCAAGCACAAATTGTAGCTACTGCTCATTTAATGCAAGGAATCATAAAAACAATGTTGGTCATAATGACCATGGAATGTAATTGTTGCTTTTTAGAGGGCCTTATGATGCTTTTTATTTCAAACTTTCAACTTTCATCAAGTGAAAGTTCAAGTATTATTAATAATCTTTGATATTTCTTTGACAAATATATTTTAGATAGTCTGTCATGATCAAAATTTAAAAAACAGATATAGTCTATCAGATTTCATGTCAGATTCAGATTTACTTTTTTCGTCATGACTACTTTACTAAAAAAATTTACATCAGCTGTAGTGTGAAAGTCCAAAATTTATATCAGTCTTACAAAGTAAAATTGTCTTGAATTTATATTCATGTATTCCTGCATTCTGTAGTATGCTTTATTTCTCCCACTTGTTTGAGCAGAATTATGACCAGTTCTCACAGATGCATATTTCTGTGATTAAATGCTTTTCTAAAATTTGTTAAGTTCTAAAAGAGTCAACTTCTAGTTTCAGACACTGATTGGAATTTATCGATTCTCAGAAATGTTTCCAAATTAAAAAAAAAATTAGAAACCAAAATGGAAAAAGGTCCTTTTTTTATCTTGACTATAACATATCCATGAATTTAATTTCCTAGGTTTTGTTTCATCAGAGTCTGATACCTAGTTACTTGGCATATGCATTTTATTTACAGTTTAGAAAGAACAGCTGCTTACTCAGTAATCAATGCCTATGGGCATTCCTCAAATACTCTAAATTAAAATGCATTCAATTAAAATACACAGGAGTGTAGCCAGCGGGTCCAGAGAAGTGACTAATACCATTTTTACGGGATTTTTATGGGACCTACCGTTCTGTGTCCAGTGCCCAGTCTTGGGCTCCCCCATACTCGAAAGACATTAACAGGCTGGAACAAGACCAGCAGGAGTCCACAGAGATGTTTGGGATCTTGAGCACATGATGTATGAAGAGAAACTGGGGGAGCTGATTTTGTTTAGCCCTCAGGAGAGATGGCTCAGGCCACATCTGTTTGTTGTCTTACATCTTACACAGGGTGGGCATAGAGAAGATAGAGTAGACCCTACGGATATATTGTGATGGTGCCCCCCTGCCCCCTTCCACATCTTCCACTTGAACCATAACCACCAGAGGTGGTCGTAAAAGATGGCTGCATCCAGCTTACTCTGGACTTTGGGGGACAGATGACAACAGGGTCTGGAACAGAGACCTAGATGTCTTATTGGCATGCAAATAAGATTTAAAGTCTATCATCTTGATCTATTAATAGTGGACAGCCCACAGACCACTGAGCTTCCCTGCACAGCACAGGTCACTGGTCACAGCCAGCACGACTGCTTATCAAACCTGATTTCCTTTTATAACAAGGTAACTCACCTACTTGATGTAGGTTGACAGTTGATGTAATCTTTTTGGATTTCAGTAAAGCTTTTGATAATGTCTCTCAAAGTATCCTTCTGGACAAAATGTCCAGCACACAGCTGGATAAACACATCATGTGGTGGTAAAGCAGCTGGCTCATGGGTCAAGCACAGAGGGTAACAGCGAATGGGGTAACATCAGACTGATGACCTCTCACTAATAAAGATCCTCAGGGCTGCGTCTTAGGTCCTTGCTCTTCAACATCTTCATAAACAACTTGGATGCAGGACTGGAAAGAATACTAAGGCAAGTTTGCAGATGACACAAAACTGGGAGGAGGTGTTGACTCCCTCAAAGGCAGGGAGGCCCTGCAGAGGTCCCTTGACAAATTAGAGCACTGGGCAATCACCAACCATACGAAGTTCAACAAGGGAAAGTGCTCGATTCTGCATCTGTGTTGGGGCAACCCTGGCTGTATGTACAGACTGGGGAATGAGATGCTGGAAAGCAGTGCCACGAAAAAGGACCTGGGGGTCCTGATCGATGGCAAGTTTAATCTGAGTCAGCAGTGCCCTGGCAGCCAGTGTCAATTCACACACTGAGGCAAGATAATTCTGTTTGTTCTATTTGGACAAAGTAGGGATCTAGGGGGTAATCCACTAAAGGGTAGTTGCCCAATCATGAAAACTTTATATCATTTACACATTTTAACAAACAAAGGCATCAGCATTCATTGATTACACATAAAATAGATTTTTCACTGATTAGTACTCAATCCCTTATTTGCTAGTTATATTTACTGCTTCTCATGTCCTGGGGTGCATCAGGCAAAGTATCGCCAGCCATTCAAGGGAGGGGATTGTCTTGCTCTGCTCTGCACTAGAGTGGCCTCACCTTGAATATTGTGTGTAGTTTTGGGCACCATAATGTAAGAAAGATATCAAGCTCTTAGAAAGTGCCCAAAGGACGGCAATGAAGATGGTGAAGGACCTTGAAGGGAAGCTGTATGAGGGGTAGCTGAGGTCACTTGGTCTGTTCAGCCAGGAGAAAAGGAGCCTGAGGGGAGACCTCACTGCAGTTACAACTTCCTTGTGGGGGGAAGAAGATGGGAGGCACTGATCTCTTCTCTGTGGTGAATAGTGACAGAAGCCAAGGCAATGACCTGAAGTTGTGTCAGGGAAGGTTTAAATTGGATATTAGAAAAAGATTCTTCATCCAGAAGGTGGTTGGGCACTGGAACAGGCTCCCCAGGGAAGTGATCACAGCACCAATCCTGACAGAGTTCAGGAGGTGTTTGGGCGATACTCTCAGGCACATAGTGTGACTCTCGGGGACAGTCCTGTGCAGGGCTGAGGGTTAGATTCGATCATTATTGTGGCTCCCTTCCAACTAAGCATATTTTGTGATTCTGTCATTCTGTGAAGCTGCACACCAGTATCTACTCTTGAGCAGGGATGCCTCCCAAGGTTACTCCTGAATGTTGAGAGATTCCTTGACACATCAAATTCTTAGTAAGGGATTCACAGCATGTTAAATTTTGAAATCTTAGCTAAGTGGTATAAAGGATTGATGGTGTGCATATAATCCTTCAGACCATTTACCAAGTCTAGGACTAAGAGTGGATCCAGCCTCACCAAGGCTCCTCTCCAAGAAGGAGTTGAGAAAGAAAAGGGGTCCTTTTTGAACCTCATGAATCAATGGGAGAGTCTCCCTAAGAGTTTTGTCTGACCCCATCATTTATGCAGCAAAAATCAAGTGTACCTTGGCATCGAATCTTGCTAAACCACTGTCACATTTACTATTGAACTTTGTTGACTCACTACCTTACATCAGTAGAGTATATTGTTGCCTCTCACAAGGGAGTTGCATCACTCCATCTGAGACATACATGCACAGACAATGGCTAGAAGACAACAGTCACAGTTTTCAGCAAGGGATATTGCAACCAGACGTAAGGAAAAGATCTATTTTACAAGAGTGTTTAGGCACTACTGCCTAAGTGAGAGGTTGTGAAATATCTGTCCTCAGAAGTATCCAAAACTCAAACTGAGAAGTCCTATGAACCTGAAGTATGTAAGTAAGGAAAAGAGCTATTTTACAAGAGTGTTTAGGCACTACTGCCTAAGTGAGAGGTTGTGAAATATCTGTCCTCAGAAGTATCCAAAAC
>JAYRBT010000114.1:91375574-91394495 GCA_036023395.1 Myiotriccus ornatus
AGAGCAGGCCTGGTGGGTTGGCCTTAGCTTGTGGGGGAATCAACCTCAGACCTAGAGAGCAGAGCTTGACTAACATTTAATTCCTTCTACACAGCCACAAATTACTATTTCACTGATGACCGAAGAACTGTCACTGGAAAAAAAAGCACATTTTCTGCATGTAGATTTTGCACAAAGTTTCAACAAATCCAGCTGAAGGTCATTTCACTCTTTACAGACTCTGAAGCAGCAGTGCTGCCTTTAGGGCTACTGCTTGCACACCAAATGTCCCTGGATGAACTACAGTGCATGTGACTGGTTTCTTCACTGTGGCATGTAATTTCTGTTTTCAAATATTTTGATAAAAGGTCATTCCATGGTCTAATTATTTCAATAACATTATCATCTTCCAAATTTACCATACCTTGCACTGGTCCTTTGTCCATGATTTCTTTCATTATATCAGTTTCCTGAGAGGAGGTGAGAGCAGCAAAGAAAGGGCAAGGGAAGAAAATACACTTATTAAATAAAATTAAAACTCATACTAATTTATCTTTGTGTACATATATATAGTATAAATACATCATTTTACTTGCATTTCTGCTAGAGAATATTTGGTTTACCAAATGAACAAAACCTTCAGAAACATGTTTAAGAAGCACTAATGCACCATGATGACTACATACTTTCTTTTCTATCTCTAATTTATATAGGACCACAAAACGTCAGCTTTAAAGAGAAACTGTAAAGAATTTAAACTCTTATGAGAATACAAAGACAACATAAAGGAAAAATCACAGTTCTAGTATTGAAGTGAACATATTTTAATATACCAAATAATATTGAATCTCCGAAGGAGTAAAATGACTGAGACAGCAGGTGAACACCACGCCATGAACTTACTTTTGAGGAGACCCTGTAGTGAGAGGCACACCGGTATAACCGATTGGATTTTTCTAAAACGTTGGGACACGGCCCGTTTGTATAGTTTTTTCCATATTCACTTGACACATAACAATGATTTTCAGCTGATGGCCCCAGATGACTGTTCCAAAACGATGGATAACAAGCGTAGGACACAATCCTGTCCAGATATTTAAAAAAAAAAAAAAAAAAAAAAAAAAAAAAAAAAAAAGATGATAAGAAGCTTGCTTATACATTTTTGCCATTTTATTTCAAGCTTTTAACTATTTTGCAACTGTCATATTTCAAGTAATGTTCTTCAAAAGTATGAATGACTCATACCTTCAATGGGCTGGCATTTACTTCAGCTCATATACATGATATTTACATTTCAATTAGAGTAGTCCTCTCCCAACCCTTCTTCAAAGAGAGATAAGGCAGAAAAAGCGGCTTGGCACTTGTCACCTGGTACAATCATCTTATTAATGATGCATGGAAGATCAAGAACTTACCAATGTTGTCAATGGGATTCATTGGCAAAAATGGCTTGTGAAATGGGCATGGAATACTGCTAGGTATTTCCAAAACAGTGTACACATTTCTGCGTTAATGCCATGGAAGCTTATAAGATGCTTTTTTTTTTAAAAGAGCATAATTAAAGAATTCAATGAAGCAGAATATTTTAAAATAGGCCATCCTATAAAAAACATATGTATTTAAGTATCATATGTACAATCATCAATTGTACTGAACTTTCTGAATCTGAGGAAAAGAAAACTATTTCTGTACAATATGGAGTATAATTATGTTTGCCTGCATATACTTAGTTGTCAGGAGTTTTACAAGGCAAGCCCATATATGTTTCAGCTGTTTTGAATAAGACAGCATTTCCCCATAGCATTTCGTGTTAGAAAAAATGACCCTGAGGAGAATGTCTTTTTCTTATCAAATTCTTTCTGCCCAAACTAGATCACACACATTCAGAAGCTTCAAAAGTAATTCAGCTTAGATGAAAACGGATTGTCCACCTAAGGTTGTAAGGTTGCTAGTCTGTTATTGCTTAGATCTGCAACCTGCTCACTGACAAACCCTTTTAATCCCTTCTGAATATCTGAAAATGTTCTGGATTCATAGATTTTCAATGGAGACTGGGAACGCCAAACACACAGAGGTCTTTATTACTCATTTTTACATTTTATTATGCTGTGTTTCTACTGCTGGGTAGAACTAAATCTTTGGTTTATATATGTACATATCTGTAAATGTTTATAAAGTGTATCTTTCACTATATACATAATTATTCACTTCAGCAGGGATGATAGATTTCCAGAAGAAATACAGGATTGCTACTGAGTGCAATCAGGCTTGTAAGGCAAGTAAGATGAGCAAATACAGTCCTCAGAGCACGATCTAGCATAGGTAGGGCAGCAGTAGGTGATGGCAGCCCAGTAAAAAGAATGGTATGACACCTATTACTCAGGTGTATTTAGAAACACCTCAGAGGGAGACAACAGAGGAGAAATTCCTTCCTGGGGTAGGGATTTTTTATCCCCTCCTTTCAGTTGGATTGTCCCAATGGACTTTCCACAGGTTCTGAATGGATGGGTCTTATTTCTATGTCAACACAAGTGGAGCACCAAAAGATGCAGTAGCACACTGAAGCTGTGTGGTAATCCTGACATGATTACTCATTCTGAACTAACAGTCACCTTTTCACCAATCATAAATTCTGCAGTTGTAACATAATTTCACAGCTTTTTTTCACAGATGAGAAATGAGTTTGTATCTGCGGAAGCAACAGCACAGCAGTAAACATTAAAAATACTTCAAAGTGAAGACCTTGCTGGAAGAGTCATAGAATCAAAACAGAAATAGATGTAAACATGTTTATGTGCACAAATATAGATATACATATACGAAAATAATATTAAAAACAATCAGGATCCAAGGAGAAGCAGAAAAATTCTGTGTTACGTTCATACATTCTTAGCAGAATTCATCTGAAGTCATGTTTATGTGTTCAATCTAATGAAAGGTTTTATGTATTTATTGCATTTTTATATTTAAATTGTGAGATAAAAAATTAATCCAAAACATTAGACCATATTATTAGCAAGTTGGCCAAAAAAAAATAACAATAATATCTTTCTCATTCCCTGCAATGGCTAAGAGCACAAGGTTCAAATCAGACTAAAGTCTGATCAAAAGCAATGTTTGCATCCAAGTGTATAACCTTCATACTACCTGAAAATGAAACATTTCTTTCTCATTCTTGAAAAACATAACTTCTTAATTTCCCTAAGTAGTTAAAATAGATGCTTTAAAAAAACATTGATTTATCCAAAATTATAGCTTGTAACTAAAATACCTAAAATTAAGAATAATTAGAAACAGAATACATATTTATTCTTTAATGAAGGAAGGCAGAGAGAAAGAGTTAAACAGTGTTAAACACTTATAGCAGATTTCACTGTTAATCAGGTACTCAGTGATTCTGAAAAGTCAGGTCTCAGCACTAGTTTAAGCAGATTGAGCTTTATGGAAGTCTTCTGCTGACTTCACTGGGGATAGTTAGGCCAGCACTCGATTTTCCTGAACATCTGTCAAAAACCTGAGATAAGCACACTTCAGAAATCAGAACACTAGCAACTTTAAAACAGCACTGAAAGCCTGCTGTGGAAATTTACAAGCCCCCACAGAAAATCAATGTGTTTTCTCCCTATTGCAGGATATGGAGATAATGATAAAATTATTGCAATATAATGCCTCATAAAAATAAAAGTTGCCTGAAAACGTGAGGAAGCAAGCACTATTTAACAGGACTTGTTCAAAAGCCACTTCAGACTTTTATGCCATAAATTTCCTTTTTTTTCATTGTCAGAGGTAAAGGGTTATGCATTTTGGGGGTTTAGCTACAAAAATTGTTCAATTATCAATCCAGTGAACAAAAAAGTTTTGCTGTTGTTGTTGATATTACTTGCTCTTGGCCATTGTCAGAGACAAAATACTGGGCTAGATGGACCCTTGCTCAGACCCAACATAGCTGTTCTTGTGTTCTTCCAGTATCTGTTTTCAAAGATATTTGAATGTTTCACTTGAGATGTTAATTTGTGTCTGGAATGGTTGGACCAGAATCTGAAATATCATTTGAACTTGAGGAAAGAAAATCAGGATATAGAAACATTTGTAAAAACACTTAAGTAGAAATACTTTCTCATGTGGTACTTTGATGGCACATCAATGACTGGGGACAAGAATGGCTACCAGGTAAAGGTCTGTCATAGCACAGTGATGTTGTACATGTTAGAGCTAGCTCCATGGGAGAAAAAAAGCTTAATAAATTACTAAGAAAATAATCTTGTATTGTCGAGATTTAGTGGAGATTTAGATAGTTTCCAAAAAAATTCATAATGGTTCTCAAAACTCCCCTTCAGATTCTTCATTCAGTCACCTGCAAGAGGCTGGTGAATACCATGAGGCTGAGCCACAAGCAAGTACTTGGGACTGTGGAGGTGAAAAGACCGTTCACAGGTGTGCTCTGGTGAGCTGGGGTGCTGTGGCTGTGTGATTCCAGGCTTCTGCCTCTGCAGAACAGTCTGTTTCATTAACTACAGTGCTTAAGGTAAAAATAGTACTACTTGCTGGTATAGGAAGAACCTTATTATGGCCTCATGGTGGTTATGCTCATAGAGGGATAACAGTCAGAGGGAATAGAAGACTAGGAGATTGTCCTGCTGCTGCATTCTTTACAGCTTTTCCTCTAAAAATAACTTGCTCCAACTGTTGTGGAGATAATGCTCATAAAAATTAATCTCACCTCTTCTTTTATCTACACCAGAAATTCTTGAGCTCCTTAACAGACAAGCAAACAGTCCAGTGAGAGTTGAAATTACTCTTTTAAGAACATGAGCTACTGATTAAAAGGAGATTGTTCTTCTAGTTACAGAAAATTATTGCAGTTAAAAAGTGTTTACAGTTAAATGTCAAGTTAGAACTTTCATTTCTCATAAATGAAGCCTTCGCCTTTACCCCCATGAGGTGTTGAATGGCCTTTCCTGGATAGAATCACTCACCTAAAGGCTCTCCCGCTCAAAACCTAGATCAAAACTAGTTTAGGATTTAAACCCTGAAAGAGAAAGATCAAGTAGTGCTTGATGTAAACTCTCCCCATAACTATACAAAATCTTTGTCAGATCAGAAATAGTTTGATACACTTGCAGAAAGCAGAATGATCGCTTGTACACTGTGTCCATGTGAATGACAGGTCTTCATCTGGATCCCTAGGCTGCCTTGTCAACTAAGATGCATCACATCTGATGTCCTTTTGCTCTTGCCATGGTTGGTTGGTTTGTTTGTTTGTTTTTTACCTAAATTAAAAGTTGACAGAGAGCACACCTGAGATCTCTCTGTCTGCCAGTTTCAGATATATTAAAGACAGAGTAAGGGATGAGATTGCATGAAAACGAGAGAGGAAATTGATTTTGGTATAGAACAGAAAGGACAAAAAAAATTCTGGAAATGTGAAAACCAGCAGGATTTAATTATATGATATATAAAACAGGGTTATTGAAATTCTCCTAGAAGCCACTTCCAGGCATACAAATTCTAAGGAGCTGAATGAGAACAGGCACTGCAGATTTACCGTGACAGGTAATGATGACATGATGAGATGATCTGACCATGATGAAATAACTGGTTCCGTGGAGAATAAGAAAAGCAGTAGATATAATTTACCGTGCCTTTAGCAACATTTTCAGCATGGTTTCCTGTGGTGTTCCTCTAGTTTATTGGATCAGATGAGTTGCTTACAAGGTCAGTTGTGGACTGGCATGCTGAAAGGTTGACAGATCAAAATGACTGGTGCCTATTTCCTAGCGGCATTCCTCAGGAGTCAACACAAAAGCAACACTTTTGCATCTCTATTAACAATCTGGATAGTGGGATTTAAGGCACCCTTAGCAAGTCTGCGGAGAATGCAAAACCAGAGGGGAGTGATTAGTGTGCACAAGTACTATTCATAGCTGTGTTCATAGGCTGGAGAAATGAGCTGATAGAAATATCAAGAAATTCAACAAAGACAGATGGCAAATCCTGCCTCTGAGCCAGAACTGCCCAGGTACTGGCAGGGCACTGCCTGTGTAGAAAGCCATTTTACAGAAAAGGACACAAGGTCCTGAGAAACAGAAAGTTGACTGTAGGTCAGCAGTGAGCCCTCTCACAAACAGGGACAACCAGTACTGGGCTATATTATCAAGAACATAGCCAAGACACTGGGAAAAATTATTATTCCCCTCAAATTACTACTCCACAGATAGAATAATATGTTCACTTATGTGATCTACAGGAAACATGCTGATAAACTGAGCAAGTCCAGTGGAAGGCACTTAGGGGACTGGAATTGAGACAACTGAGACAGCTGGACTTGTTCAGTCCAGAGAAAAGAAAGTCAAAAGAGGATCTAATTCCTGTCTTCAGCTATATAAAGAGAGCTATTGAGGAGACAGAGCATAACTCTTGGAGATGCACAGTGAAGAGCTGAAAGGTACCAGTCATAAGTTGTATCAAGCAAAATGCTGATATAAGAAAAAAGTGTTTGACTATGAGTGGTCAAACAAAGTGACCTGCTGCAGAAAAGGCATCATCCCCACTCAAAATGTGTTCAGGGACATGACCTGAACAGTCTGTTCTAATTTCATAGTCGTTCTTTAAGAAGAACACTGGACTAGGTGGCTTTCAAGAGTTTCAACCTAAATCATTCTGTGAGTCTATAAATGATTACATGACATTTTAAAAAAGTATCTAGTTCTATGTGTGGAATTTGACAGCTGTTAACTGTGCTTAGTCTGACCTGAAGGAAGAAGGATCTAGGTACAGTCCTTGATAGAGTGTTGCTTTCTGGAATAAACCTTGGGATGAGATGATTACAGTTTGCTTTGTAGGGAAAAAATATTTGATTCTTTTGAATGCTCACAATATAGTCTCATGCAACTGGATGCTAACTCAAGGTTGTTTAACATGAAGAATCTGTACCCCAAGAACCACAGAAGTTTTGAGTCCATTTATGGTATTGTCTTATCGTAACTTAAGCAACTGTTTCAAGTTTAAATAATCTAAACAGCTAGATGAAATATTTACCCGTGTGTTTTCAGATATCTCCAAGCACCATCAATACTTCCACCATTACATCCATGTTGATTCCTGGTATCACAAGAGATCAAATTCTGAGCGGAAAGGTTGTCTGTGATCTGACCCTTGGAATGAATTGCTATTCTATCTGCTGCAACACCTGTTTTGAAATAAATTTTCTTTTATAAAAAAAACAAATAATTACTCACAAGTTCACATTTGTCATTGTGAAAAAGGACTGAAATATGATCCCAAAATTTTTTGCCTGTGTGGATATCTTCACTAAACAATACCAATATAATCTGTGCATACTTTCAAGAGAGAGGATCATGAAACTGCAAAGCATCATGAGCAACTTTGCTGTAATATTTCAAATCCGTAGGTTTTTTACTGGGTATTTTAAAGTCCTACATATCTAAAATCAGATGAGACACTGACATAATTTAGTCTGATAGTCTCTATGATGTTTGTAAGTGCACACACTCATATCGGCTTTTCTTCAGCAGAAGATACAAATGCTTCCCCACCTCTCTGCAGCTGAGTCTCCAAATCTCTTCACTTTCTTTTATACCTTTCTTTTCTTTCTTTGAGAAGGGGGAGGGGGGAAGCAAAAATGAACAGTCCTTTGAAGAAGAAAATTCAAGACTGGAAATATGTATTGGTTTTATTAGAAAGAATGTTCATATTAAAGTGTAAATGTAGTATTCTTTGTACTTCCCTTATCACAAAAAAATTTTCTTCTGAGATAGACCTTAGATGTCTGAATTCAATCAGATAGTAATAATTCTTAGTACTTATATATTTATGCACTGATTTAAAGGCAGAGTAGGTTAACTAAGCTGTGGTTGAAACTAAGCTACTTCTATTTTCTTTATTGAATGATGATGAAACAACCATGAAGCCCCAATCCCAGTCATTACCTGTAATTAAGTTATATTTTTGTTACTTTTAGCCCCTCATTTTTGAACCTGAAAATAAATTTTTTAAAAAATATCTTGAAATCTAACGCTCCATGAAAATCAACACTAACTTTGGTGAATTTGGGGCAAGACTTCAGAAAAGTGAATCTGCTCATGGCAGGTGACAACTGTGTTTTGTGCTTTCATGAGGTGTCACACGATCATTTATTTTCACAGGTATAAAAGTCTTCTAGTGAATAGTTTTGGAATAGTTATAGAAATTACTCATGATAAGAAAAAATTATACAGCAGTGGTTTTCTATTCACTGAACAACAATTAATCTTGCAAAGAAAAATTGAAAATTGTTAGATGCACCTAAACAACATGGGAAGGCATCTTATAATATTTAGCTTTGAAAATAATAATGTGAACTAAAATTAGAAGATTTGCTTCCGAAAGGGAAAATTTAGACATAATATCTGGGAAGTCTTTCCCTCAGTGATCTCTGTACATCTCCGCAGTAATCTGTCAGTAGAGCTGTTAAAAGCTCTCTTGGTTTTCTCTTTCTAGAACTGCAGTGGGCAGTACAGGGAAAAAAGTTTGTTCAGTCTGGCTTTTTGAGAGAGCTGGGGTCAGCCAGCCTAAAGATTGATTGTGTAATTTTTTTTCCTCTAGCTTTATATAACTCAATACACACTGGGATTTATTGCAAGAAAAATATACATAGGTGATTTTTTAGCCTCTTTGGAGAAAGCGACCACTGTGTCCACTTTTCATAAAACCAGAGCTTGTAGCACATGAGGTTGAATTGCATTACAGAACTTGAAATACTGTTTTTTCCACAAATATCTGAGCAGTTTCAGGGTTTTCTTCTAATAAAATTTGAAAATATTATACCCAATTTATTTGAGTAGCAAGGGTTGGACACTGTTAAGTGCAGAAATATATACATATATATACATATAAAGAAATTGAAGCCTACCTGTTTTAAGATTTCAAGTCAAGCATGTAGTTCCACAGACAAGGGATGCAGATTTTTTATGTTAAAAAAGTTACTCTACTATTTACAATGAAGTGCATCAGAGTCAATTAATTTTCTACTTTCTGTCACAAAAAAATTCTCCCTATGTTACACAATCTTATGAAAATTAAACAAAGAGCTGCAGCTTAGATTGATTGTTTAAGAATTTGGGACAACGTAGAGGGAAAGTTGTAGCAATTTCAAATATTCCTACTTGTTAATAAAAAGTGAAAAGCAAGATGAAATTGTTTAATTACTGTTCACCATAAAATTTTCTTTACACATCTAACATCAGTGATACTTTTAAAGGGAGAAAAAATTCATATTACTTGCGGTTGAAAAAGCCCAGGATGCTCCACAGTTTCGTTGATCCAAAGGATCATGAATCCACTCAGGCCACTCATAAGTGGCTGAAAAAATTGCAGGAAACTTTTCTTCTGGAAGTGACTTTCCCTAAAGCAAAATGTAGAAGATCTGTATATGCCTCAATTCATATTTTTATATTAAATTTTATAGTAATTTTTAAAATAAAATTCGTAATTTTTAAATTGAGGAAACCTAAAGCCTTGACACCTGTGGCTTCCCGAGCAACTCTGAGGTGGTTGCCCCATGGCTGGATGCTGTGGACCCCCTGAGAGCAGGGGTGTTCTGGTGCTCGACTAGCTGAGCTGGAAAGCTGAGCTCCATGACTGCCAATCTGAATAACCTGTCCAGTTTCTCCTGGATTTTTATATGGAACAACAATTCCCTATGCAATATGCTAAGTATGACCCAGCTGGAATTTTTGGAAAGAAAAGCCTTCTGCTACGAATAGCTTTGAAGTTCAATACCTGTTACCCTGTTCTCCTTGGCACGCCTCTGTAGGTGGGGAATTTTAGTCCCTATGAGAGAGGCATTGGTACAGGGTATCATATGTCTTTTACATAGAGGTTTTTCAGTCTTCATCATTTATTCTCACTACAGAACAAAAATCAGTGATTTTCCTTCTGCTTTGCAATCTGATGGTGAACTAAGGAAAATTCGCAGTCTGCTCACTAAAGCCATTTGGCCAGCCATTTTTGGCACCTTCATCTCTCAGCCTTAATTTATGTCTACCTGCAAAGTCCTCCAAGCTTTGAATAAATATTTGCATATACAAGAACCATCTGGTACAACTGCTAATAGCCTGTTCTGTGTTCAACGTATCAGAGCCATTGACCCATATTTTTATCTGTTGAAATTTATGGAATGATTGATTTTGCTGAGAAGGGAAATAGGCATGGCCACAGAAAATTGCATTAATAGTCCATTCAAACAGTTTGTCTCAAAAAATTATTGCTAGCATCAATTCCAGAGGGAAATAAAATGCACAAAACATGATAATCTGTTTGTAAGCAAAACACTCACTGATGATTCTTTCTCATAAGCAGGCCGATATCCTGAAGCACAATGGCTTCTATCCTTTTCAAATTCCTTTATTATTTTACTTCAATTTACTTATCTTCTAATTCTGTGTGTCCTTGTTGCACCTTTTTTCTAAAGTGTTTATGTGATTTATAAAACTACATACCTTTCACTAAGATGATTGAAACATTTGAGGCCAGCTCTTTCAAAATATTTCACAACTCCTCGAGGAGACAAATTTTACCACTTTGCCTGTATCAAGATCACTTTGTTGCACCCACTGTGTAACGGCAGTGCCTCCATCCAGCTTGTACACCTGAATTTGCCACAGGAAACCCCCGGCTGAGAAGTGGGTAAGGAAAAAGAAGCTTGTACCTCAGATACAATCAACCCGATGTTAGATTGGGATACAGCCCCAACAGGCAGATCGATAAGTCTGTGCATATGTCCAGACACAGTGCTTCCAGGTTCACTAGCTCAGAGGCAGGCTGTGAGTCAGTGCACCTCAAACTGCCTAGTCATTTCAGTGATTTTGAAAGTTTCACCTCCACCCAAAAGAGCCAGCAAATTTTTACCCCTCACTAAAATATTAATCTCAATGTTTTGGTTAATACTTTCAAAAGTCTGCTTTTTAAAATGGTTTTATATACAATGGACTTGCAATATCCAATGGCACTCAGGAAGCAGCAGCTAACTTAAAGAATAACTTTGTAAATTATCATCATGTTCATTTTTAGCAAGCAGACACAAGCTCAAGATTTACTTTGAAGACGAAACATACAGGAGAAATCCCAGACAAATAGAATTTCATTTACATGATGAGACTGCTCACTACCAACCAGTAAACAAGCAAAATTTGGTAAATGTTGTTTAGCACACTCATGTGGGCAATGGCTGCTTAAAATGCTACAAATGAGAAAGCTGAGAAAAGCAAAATTCTAAACAGATCTTCAGTCTGTGATAATGTGTTACTTTATGTATTCCTGAACTACTGCCAATGTCTTTATTAGCCTCGTGTTGTAAATCCCAGAACAAATCCCACATTAACCCTGAGCCTTGTCATTTAGAAATCCAGGACTGACCCGTAGCCAGAAACATTGGCTTTTTGTCTGCAAAATTGTTACCCTGATATTGAGAAGTGCTGCTGCTCTGTGACAAATATTATGTCTAGACCATTGTTTCTCAAAGTATGCTCCATGGACCAGCATCAGACAGCACAAGACAATCAGCAAAATGACCGGTGAACTATTTTTAAACATTCATATGTACTCTCTGCAGTGAAGCCTAGCAGCCTGCCCAAAGCAGGAAGGTAAGTGGGAACAAAAGAGCACTCGAATTTCAACTATGACTTCTTCAGAAGAGTTAGATGACCTATCAGAGCAAAAAGGCCAAAGGTAACTGAATTTGCAAATGTGGAAACAGTTTTTCTGAGGGAAAGAATTTTTTTTTTCTTAATGTAGGAAATATTGTTCTTGCTCTATATCATTGTCTTTTAGATATTCTAAAGTGCCACCATATTAAACTTCCCTGCCAGACATAAGCATCACCTTATTGAGCAGGTATAGTCTTTTGTTAATAGCAGATCTTTTAAAAGCCCTATGAGTGACTTCAAGAAGTTTGTGTTTTCCCTAAGATGAAATGCAGCTCTGTCACACTGTTTAATTTGAATTAACATTATGAAGCTGTATTTGCAGTTTGATATGACAGTCAAAGAAACAACTAAAGCATCCTTATTACACATCCAAACTTTTCAACACTGCTGAGAATTAAGACTGGGCTGTGGATGTGAAGTTGTTAAGACAGAAAAGCTGAACATTCATGAATATTTTTTTTTTCCATGCAATTGAGTAAGGAACCCCTTCTACACAAAAATGCTTTTTTCAATGCTACCCCAAAAGACAGTAGAAAATAATCAGAACAATAGGCCCTTATGTACCAGAAGCCATGGTTTTTTTCCTTTAATAGTAGATCAGCAGCATGCTGAAGAAATGGTTTTTATTTAAAGGGGAAAAAAAGTTGTATTTCATGAATGATAGCTATGGTTTTCTTTTTACATTAGTTGATGATGATCAACTAAATATGTGATTTTGGGCAAATGACTTGCAGTTTTCTCACTTGCAAAATGGGAAAGACAGTAATAATCCCAGAGAATGCATGAATATTTAATTAGTACCAGTTTATCTACAGTAAGTAACTAGTATACTGGCCTGCAGATGAATTAGTACTCAAAAAAGTCTCTTAAAGGTCAAACCATTAAGGCTTGGAAAGTGTCTCTGAAAAATACTAAAAAGTTATTATTTCTAAACTTCATCATTCATATCTCTTTTACTCCATTCTGAGTTGTCACCTAGTGACAGGCGAAGCTTAACAGAAACATTTTCACCCAAGCTCACTAGCTTTTCATCACTTAGGACTTTGTAAATGTATTAACATGCTTCACAAAATATCAGTGACAGAAAATTATTCATGGAAGGAGAAGAAGGGTCAAGAGTCTCTGAAAATCTGATAAAATACTTGTCTTAAAAATGCCTGGAAGTTAACTCTGTGGCTGCTGCTGTTTTGCCAGCTGGAAGAATCTATTGATGTACACCTGGTCAGCCCAATCCATGGTTTGAAACTGTTGGACTGTGCAATGACAGTAGATATGGAGCTGCCTATAAGTAAAGAAAACTGTAATTTTTATATTTTGCTGTGCAATATTAATATACAGCAAATTATAAGAAATTTCCTGAGGCAGCACAAGAACACTAAAAACATTATGTTCTTCTAGATCTTCTAGAAAACCACCTCCTAGAAGGGGACAAAATCAGGAAAATTTGGAACTTCACTGTAATTTTGATCAAGGTGACCAATCTGGGTCCCAGCCCAATGCCTTGCCATGCTAGTGCAGGGAGCTGATATTGTGTGTGACAAAGAATGAGTCTGCATCAAGAAAAATGGTTAGGATTGCTAAAACTGTTGCAGAATCCATACTCTTCTTTCCCGAATTCCTTGCCAATTAGCAGCTCTGAACTGCTGTCCCCACATGGCCTTCTATGATGTGGAACCCTTCTGCCACAACACGTATACAAGGATCAACGATTGACTTTTAATAGATAATCAAATGGCATCGCTTGCCTGAACTATATCGAAGCCAAAGATAAAAACCTGTTATATTTAATCTCTTTGTAAACCTTGTATCTATTCTGTTTATACTTGCAATTTTTCTAATTTCACTATGGTGAGCTGGTTAGTTTTTCTTTTTTTAACCTATGATTTCCATAAATTGTGTCTTCCAATGGAGAAACTAACAGGTCCAAAGCACTGAAAAATCCATTCTGGATTTAGAAACTTGCATTTTTTCTTAAAATGCTTAACCTACCTCCATAATTTAAAGTGTATTTGCTTTTCTGGAGAACTAATTTGAGCATAAATAAATGATAGGAAATTTAATTTAACTGTCGTGAAAATGGTCACGGCCAAAAGCTTTAAAAAGCTGGTAGCAGAGAATTACTTCATTTTGCCATGATTCCCATCATTTTTCTTTACATTTATTCAAAACCCAAAAAAGTTTTCACAGATTATGTCAAAGATTGCTGTTTAGTCTTAGCTGTTAGCCTTAATGAACTATGCTCAGATATCCTTTTTTATGGTTACAGCTAAGTGTTCAATTATTAGCTAATGGAGAGGATAGTATGGAGCCATCTTAAAGTGAACTATGATGATAGTCTAATTTTGGTGCAGAACTTCACAGTGGTTAGTATTTGCTTTTGCTCCTCCTCGTTCAATTTTCATGAGTAGGGCCAGACACTCTACAACTTGTAGAACTATTCTGGGAACTGCAACATGGGAGCATTTTGTGTCAAACCCTTGAATTTTACTCTTATAATCATCCACATTTATTTTCCCTTGTGATAAAGTTATTAAAAAAGTATACATGACACTTACTGGAGTTTCTCTCATATTCAGCAAAGAATGAGATGGAGGAAAGGTGCCCAGGCGCTTTCTGAAACCTTCTTCCACTGTCATTCCCCAGAACTGACTGTAGTTCTCAGCTTTCCATCTTCCTCGGAGACAAAAAACAAACAAATAAAACCCACATTTGAGATATCATTCAAATTAATACATTGCTCCTTTTTAATAGTACAACTAGCAAAAACATCTGTTTGGAACACACACACTCAAAAGTGTTCGAGGGCACCAGGTGTCTTACTTAGGTGTTTATCCTAATCCAGTTGGTTTGAATGTCTCCCATGAAGTACAAACTGTTTTGGGACTCATCACAGCTTGAAATCTGGGCAGGCTTCATTGTTGAATTTAGCACCTCAGATCATAGGGAGGCAATCCCTGTATCTCTGTAAACAGTCAGCAGACTCCCAAGACACAGATCCAATACTGGAGTGTCCCTAGTCCCTGTGCACTATCTAGGGGAAATGAGACTTTTAGCAAGAAAAGGAAACCCCACAAAGTTCTGATATCTTGGTCCTCATTGGGCCCATCTTCTCCTCTTCCAATGCTACCTAGAGTCCTATTATGTAGAATAATGCTCTTAAGGGAGAAGAAAAAATGACTTTATATACTATCCCAAGTAATAAATAACATGAAGAATAAGGGAAGATTATGTAAATTGTGTTTTGAGAGAAAAAAAAAGTTCTAAGTCTGAAGAATGTTCTAGATAGATGTTTACAATAATTCTTACCAGCATGAGACTTTCAGTATCTTTCCATTTAAAACTCTATAATCTGCCAGCTATTTAGGAAAGTTTCACAAATGTGGACTTACTGTCAAATTGCTGTAACGTTACTGGAGAAGGAAGGGGCATGGAGGACTGCATAACTTGTAATTTGCACATATATACGAGTAATACAGTGATTTATAACAAAACCTTAAAATTAAAGGGTTCTTACCCATAATCTCCAGAATTGATACGCTGAATTAAGTCTTGGCGAACAATGCATACATCTGCTGAACATTTCCAGAGGCTGTTGAAACATTTGCTGAAAGGACAAGAATATCATTGAGTGAAAAATGAATTGTCAAAGGAGAAATGTGCACTTTAGCAGCAGAAGGGACATAAATAAAAAAACCTGCAAGCAATATAATTGTCACATAGTATTTATGAAAACATAATGCCACTTCTTCCTGCTTCATTACCTAATGAATCCTAATTGGAACAAGGTGGGAAAGTTTACAGCTTGTGGAAAAGGTCATATTTGAAAAATATTGCTTCCTTCTTTGTGAGACAAAAACAGTGGGGAAAAAGGCAACGTCCTGTATCGTTGATATTGAATTCCTCAAAATTGAGGTATTATGAGGAAATTTCACTCTGTAAACCCAGAAAGGAGCCATGTGGCCATAGACAACTTGCTCCAAGGACCCTGGGCTAAAGTCAGGATAGTGGGAGCCCCAACTCTGTTTGGGTGCTGCTGGAGCCCCATGGGATGTCCTGGGACTAGAGGTGCAGGGCTGGTTTTTGAAGAGGCAAAGCAGGGAGGCAGCTCAGGCAACTGACTGCCACAGCTGGCAGCTGAGCTCCCCTGCTTGCACTGTCTGCTCCTGTCCCAAGGCAAAGGGATGCTAAAACAGTTCACTCCTTTCCTACATAAATATACACATATATATCATTCCTTTATGAAATAATATAAGGTCTCATTACTCAGGAAAAAAAAAAAAAGGAAGGACCAGAGGAAGGGTCCCACAAACTGCAATGATTCTTTTCTTGTCTGCATTCAGATCAACTTCAGGTCTAGTCTGAAACCATTTTGACTCAGGTTTGACTGAGCAGGAACAGAATCAGGCTAGTGAGAAGGAGATTTTAATAGTCTAATATTCATACCTTGATTAGAAAGCCTGGTTTCCCTCTTGCCATTCTTCTAAGTTGGCGGTAATTTACTTTCACAAAACCTTAATATTTAGCACTGCTCTTCCAGCCATTTTGATTTGATTGCATCTTTAATGTGAATTTAAGGATGCTGTCTACCTTAATTCCTGTTTCATGACATATGCTAGATAAAATTCAATTTGCTGTTCTCTGAAACATTACCAGGAATTGCAGTTGTCTTTAATTATTGTTCCTTCTCCGTAATATCGGCCATCTTTATAACAACCTGTCAACATAACATATAGATGAGTAAAAATGACATAAAAATAATATTTGAAGTGAGTTACTCAAAACTCTTGCTACTATTGAATTAATTTGTTGTATGTAGTATGCTTGAATTATTTAGTTGAAAGTCGGCAATATCTATTTCCAGTTTCTTCCAAGTAATGAAGGCAGGTTAATATATTTTAATTTTTTACCAAATATGTTATCATTCATAGTAAATAAAATCAGCATCAGATTTGAAACACCCACTGAAAAATTTACCATCTTACAAGTAAATAAAAAAATAATTCCTCACATAAAGTTTTTTTCCAGTAATAAAAAGAAAATATTTCTAATAAAAATTATTTTCTATTTGGCAACTGAAGTAGAAATAAGTTTTTCCAGTACAGAATTTAAAAACCTAGTGAATATTCCAAACCTATTGCAATACATTTTTTCCTTGCCATAATAACTCCTCTTTGAAAGACAGACAGATCAATTATATTTCAAGGCAAATGTATGTTTCACACACTCTCCAAAACCCAGTATAAAACCTAAACTGAGTGATGATTTTTCCAAATTGTAGTGGTTTTGACTCTAGGCCTTCCTTGGTGACCAGGTTGTAACCAAGGAACCAAAGCCATGTTCCCAGTATTCCATACAATTTTTACATAAGCAAGAGTATAAATAAGAAGAGAGAGGAAGCTCTCGCTCTCTTTCTTCCGGCGGACCGAAGGCGAAGGTTCTTTGCTGTCGCTCTGCCCGGGCGAAGGAGTGAGGCCTGGTGCGCCTACTTGGCCTTGGGAGGCAGATAGTGCCGGCAGTTGTTTGGTGCGGTTCGCTGTTCTCTTGAGGGAAGTATTTGCTTTTTATCTTTTTATTCCTTTTTTCCCTTTCCCTTCCCTTTTTCCCTTTTTGGGGGGTTCCTTGTGGGTGTTATATTGTATATAATTCTATTTATATATATAAATGTGTTTTACTTAAAATTCAGTTTGGTTTGGGTTCTTTTGATTTTTTTTTCGTGATCTTTTCAGTCTGCTGTGAGAGGAGGAGAGGGAGAGGGAAGATTTTGTCCCTGTGGTCTGGGCACTTGGCTGGGAGCCAAGTCCAACCTGGGACATTTTTTGGAGGTTCCACCAAGATCCCACTGGGTTGTTTTGGTAACAATTCCTGGGCAGGTGGCCAAGTTGTGCCAAACACCAGCTTTGTTTGGGAACAGCGCCGGGAGAGCTGCCAAGAGGGATTTGTTTATATAAATATACCTCTTGTTTAAGAACAGTGAAGACAACTATATAAACAATGGCCACTTTCTTAATTTTCAATGTACTTTTAGCAGCCTTCGCACCTTTTCTGGGCTACTACATGTGGGAAAACCCAAATCCAATGGTGTTCAATTGGCGAGACGTTTGGGAAAGGTGTTCCTCCTTCCTTGTCATTAAACGCTGGATGATAGAGATTCCCAAACTTACTGTTGACTCCAATTATTATCAAAATTGTGTGGCAACAATTTTGTTAATGATGAATGTGATGGACATATTATTTAAAACTGGAAGGATTGTGTTGTGCTGATTTCCTCGTTATAGGAAAGGACGAACCTCGAAGGGATTAGCTGGAGCTTTGGAAAAGGGCTTGAAAAGGGCAGTTCCTGGTTGGCAAGGAGCATGGGAAGATTTCGGTAAATGGATAGGGCGTTTGGCATCTCCCATTACTTGGGACTTCATGCCAGAACAGGCTTTTGATCCTAGTGATCATCATTTAATAGAGGGTTGTCTTTCATATGAGGATCCAAATACACGAATCTCTGCTCTGTGCTGAGGCCTGGCTAGTGCTTATTGAACCACTGTAGACCATGCTCAGAAGGCTAAGGCTGAGACAGGGATGCAAACTATGCCACTTGGAATCAATTGTGTTCCTACGGAGTCCACCCAGATCAGAGTCCAGATGCCACTTGAAGCCAGCACAGCTTCGACCAAACCTGCTGACATGGGAGTTCCAATTATGAACTTTATGAACATGAGAACTCACATGACAACACCTACAGCCAACTCTATGACCGAGGCCGGGGCCCATACCACGAATCCTGAAATCACCATTGCCCCTATAACAAAAAAGAAGATGTGGATAAGAGAAGATGCAGGGTCCACAAGCCTAGCTCCACGATTGAAGCGTGCAACTGAAGAAGAAGAAGTAGCCGTGAGAGAAGGAGCATGTCCCAAAGAATTAGGAGCGCATCCAAAAGAGAAATGGACACGTCCAAAGGAAGAAAGGGCAGCAGCTCAAATGTCTGATGGAATACAAAAACCACCAAAAAGAATCTTGACACCTGACTACACTCTTCTTGACTGTTCAACAGAAGAAATGAAAGACTATCTGAGATCCTCATCCCGGGGTCCGGAGGACTATTCGTTACCTCCACCTGCGAGAAGCCCATCCAGGCGCCATGCTCGGTCTCCATCTCCACAACCCAGAAAACCATCCCCATGGAGTACCCAGCCCCTGCCTCTACCTCCACAACACAGAAGCTCCTCACCGAGGCATGTTCTGT
>JAYRBT010000114.1:91394595-91406948 GCA_036023395.1 Myiotriccus ornatus
AATTTTATTTATATATATAAATGTGTTTTACTTAAAATTCAGTTTGGTTTGGATTCTTTTGATTTTTTTTTTCGTGACCTTTTCAGTCTACTGTGAGAGAAGGAGAGGGAGGGGAAGATTTTGTCCCTGTGGTCTGGGCACTTGGCTGGGAGCCAAGTCCAACCTGGGACACAAATAAATATGTCCTTTTTATTTCTTTTGTTTGATAACACTTCACTGAAAAAAGTGTCTGTGTGTGTTTTAAGGTCTTCCGCATAAACTGTTTCATCAGTGCATTTGACTGTCAAGTTTCAGTAAAAGAAAGATTCAGAATGCCTGCAGAGGACTTTAGATTGAGTCAATAACAAACATTATACATTTATCACATGGGTCTTTGTTTTCCAGCCCGTTCTGACAGGTGAACCTGCAGAGATCATGTTCCCTCCACCACTGGGAGGGATTGGAGTCAGAACCCCCAAGTTCTCCTTTCTTCTCCATTTTCAAGAAGCTTAAACTGTAAAGTAGTGTTGACTTGCAAATTTGCATAGTATCATGCTTTTTTCCCCACCATGTGTAAGGAAGGCCATCCCCCTCTCATGGCAAGGGCTGGAATTTGTCTGCCCAGACATACACACATATGTTTGCTTCACCGGTAGGAGACAAATGTGCACTCTAAGCCCCACTTAATTTTACAACAATGTGCAGAAGTAGACTAGATTTGATGAATTAACTCGAAGTGTCTTTCTTTCCCTATTGGTCATTCAGCAGGCTACGGTAGCTAGCACAGGCAGAGGGGAAATAAATCCCACCTAAGCAGTCCGAGGCCCAAAGTGTCTGCTCTAATTCAATTTCAGCTAAGATCGGAGATATTTTTCAGAGAATACTCAAAGCAAGTTACCGAAGTGTCAGTTTGTCACAGTCTGCCATGAAGTCAGCATCAGACAGTAGCTGGAAGGAGGCCTCAGGCAAGATATTTCAAAAATACAGAGGGAAGGAAGTATTGATGCAGCATCTGAGTGACACGACAGATCCTCACTAGAGCTCTGCTGGTAGGGCTCACCACCCATGCCCAAGATAAGATGCAAACCTGGACTAGTACAGAAGCAGCTTTCTAATGATGTATGCTTAGGGAATTGAAGATTAACACCATGCAATTTCTTTAGCCTAGTCAAGTTAATATTTAGAAGGCCAGGAGTGATGACTGCAGCATCAGTGGCAGAGAACAGAGATATCTAAGCTAAAAGACACATGAGAACACAGTGAGATTGTCTGGCCCTGAATATTTTATTTTGGAATATTAATATATTAAGTGTGAAATTAATTAATTTGAATATAGCTTAATGACTTTGTGAATAGGATTTTGTGATATGAAAACCATGACTGAAAAGAAGAGCATTTGTTTAATGGTGACATCCTTCCCAGTCCAGCATTCTGATAGCATTACGGCTCTTACTGCATTTGTCTCCAATATTGATGTGAGCAATTCTGTCAGGGAAATGTCTTCAGGTTTACTCCCTCAAAGGCCAGATCCTGACTTTCAGGTTAGAGTGATTAGCAAACTCTCTGGATGTCACTTTTACACCATTGATTGGGTGAGTCCCAGTGTGTGGGTTCTGACAGGGTTTTTTTGTACTATCAGAATAATTGAAACAAAAAGACAAAATAACTAATAAGCACAGTCCAGAGATAAAACTCAAACAGTTCTTCTAAGAGCAAACAATAAAATACTACTAATAAAAAAATCCTGAACTTCTATTTGGTATCTAAGGCAGGAATGTGCACTTCTGAAACTACACATGAAAACCATTGAAACATACTGAACACTGGGTTCATAAAGGCAAAGTCAAAGCAGCTCTAGATAGTTAAATCAAGACTGGCCCTGTGCATGGTGCATGCCCATGGAAGAAGTCACAGTGCAGCTTGTTTCTACTGTACACCAAGTTAGTGAATATGTGGGTATCCAGAAATAAAGCACTGAGCAATTTTATCGCTGTACATTCCAGCCCATGTAAAACACTTTAGTTTATTGTTTTGTTTAAAGAAATATGACTCAGGAAGCTCTGAAAGCAAAACCACAGGCAAGCAAAAGATCAAAATCTTCCAGATAAAAAGTACTTTGGCATATATGGCCTTCAAGTGCTTAAATAATTCTTAGCCTAAGGCAGATGTCTCCATTGCTAAAAGTCAGCTAATACACTTAAGTAATTTCCAAATGTTTCCTAATTTGCTTAATCTTCAGGCATTCAGTCCTTTTTTTTCTCCTTCTTTTTGTTTCAATTTTTCAGACGTTCTTGTTCTAGAAAATTCCTTTAGAGTTGGTTTTGTTTGTTGCTTTTTTTCTTGCTGTATTTTGGCTTTATTATTCTCATTTTAACCTCTAAATTATGTACATAATGAATATCCAATAAACAGATTTTTAAAAACCACAGACTTTCTATCAGAAAAACAGCTTTTTTTTTTGGAGATGACATATAATATAATGCTATAACATCATCTATAGGACAAATAAAGGAAATTGAATAGAGTAAATATAATTTTTACCTCTGGCAGGCATGTACAGCCCAGGATTTACAAAACAGTGAGCACAAATGTAAAAAACTGGATTAAGAAAGCAGTAAAAGTATTAACCCTCACCTATTGCCTTATCTAAATCTTCTGTTACACTTCTACCTTTGAAAGGTAGACTTACGGCTGCGCCCACATGGCAAACTATTGCAGGTTTGTCTAGTGACTCAATTCCATGAGACAGTTTGCCAAAGGAGACTTGCAGGCTGTCAACTATGGAGCAGAAATGTAGCTACATATTTATGTATAATTTATGACAACAAACCCATGATCTGTTCAAAATAATATACACAACTGCATCAAACAAATATGAAATAAATGTCTTAATTTACATAGAATCACAGAACATTCTTTGAGATAGTTAGAAACTCTTTGGAAAATAAAATTTGTTTTACAGCATTCCTGTCACTCCTACTTATCACATTTTGGTTGCAGACTTATGCCTGGTTAAGAGCACAATCTGTTGTAGAATGCTGGAATGCAAGCAGCAAAATTATTGCACAGAAACAGTTAATATTAAAATGTCATGGTAGTATTTTTTTTTTTTTTTAGACTTCTGAAGTTTTGGTACATTTTTTAGCCAGATTTGGTCTTCTGACAGTAAGAAGCTACATAGTCTTAAAATCCACAGCACTAGATTTTGCTCACCAGCAGAGATTTGGCCTATGCAGGAGCCAAGGAAGGACTAGCTGTTTGCAGATCATTTTTTTTCCAATCTCTAATTCTAAAAACAATTAGACTCAGTTTAGACTAGTCCTGGAGGAATTCACAATGCAAACTAATTAGTAAGGAACTGAATAGTATGTCAGAAATCCTTGTTCTAACCATATCCCTTAAACTATTCCTTCACCTGAGCTGTTGCAGGGAAAATAGTGTCCTACAGGAAAGCTATGCTGGATCAAAACCATTGCAGAATATCTCAGAGCAGTATCATTCAGGATAACCCTCAGTTTTCTTGACAGTTTGTTTGTACTGATGGAAGCAAATATTTAGACCTTGCTGTTCATTTTATTTTTATCTGTGAAGCTCTGTTGAAGTTGTTCAGATTACACTGATTTTGACCCAATGAGGTTATTCTCTGAGAAGTTTCAAGTAAACCAGAGGTTCTGACCAAAAGAAATATAATGAAACCAATGCTAAAAATATGTCTCTAGAGACTAAGAAGTAACAGCAAGTACAATTCTTAGTCCAGTTTCATACTTTGTCCACTATGGCTTTAGCAACAATTTGAGGATGTATACAATCTAAAGGTTAATCAGTAATTCTACTTCCATGTATATTTTCATCGTGATGCACTAAAGCCAACTGAGTATTTTCTTTCTACCCACCTGATGCTGGGGGTGGCCAAGGCTCATCTGACCTGGTGGGCACAACAGGGTGGTCGCAAACATCCCAATAGTCAGCACAACAGTCCACAGGGCCAGGAGAACCCGAGGTGCAGTACTGGTCACAGTAACATACAGCTGCTTTGGAGACGATATTAAAGCTGCAGTCATCATCTCTTCCTGTGCAACAGCCTCGTACCCTGCAGGACCTTCCCTGATACAGATTCCTTTTAATCCTGTTCCACTTTGCAAAACCGCCGTCTTCTACAGAGTAAAGTCCTCTCGGAAAATTTCTTTTAGAATCCAGCTGTTTTGCCATAGAAACTTCACTTGCAATGCAATATAAGAGCAATATCTGAATTTTGAGCCACATTCTTCTTCTGTGCTTCTAGCAGTCTTTTTTGAGACTCGTTGTCCTTCACTTTATAATCAAATGTTCTTTCACTGTAGTGTAGTACCTTGAGTTACCAATCAGAAAAAAATCTGAAACAGAAAGTTGCAGACTATGGTTTTCTAGGAACATTCCATATGTGTTAATTATTAGTCAGATATGTTGTAAACTGATTTATTTGCCCAAGATAGAGAGACACTTGAAACAGAGTCATAACTATGTATTCATCATTATGAAATGTTGTGAGCATTCTCTTGCAAGTGAGTAAGTTTATAGTAAAGTTTCAGAATATACAAATATACACGGTCCAATACTTTCATTCTATACTTTAAACTCCTAAAATCAAAACAGGGTGAGCAATGAGTACATGGTGTCAAAGGAAGCTCTCTTTCTTTTCCTGTACCTATAACAAACATATTCTCCATATGATTATAAACTCTTTAATACTTAGATTGCATTTTATGTACATTTTCCTTTCTGATAAGTAGAGTTACATCACTGTAGTAAACTTACCCTGCATCCCCTCCATCTAGCTTAGCCTTATATGCTTCACCTTGCATTGTTTTGCTATGGGCAAATTAAGAAAAAATCGGGTGATATTCAGTATAAACCAGTACCCAAAGGTATTCTTTTAAGGTTTCCATTTCTTTAGTCAAAATGAACTGGCAGTCATTCTAAATAATGTAATAAATACTCACCAAGGGGTGCTCATTCTTATTTTAAAAGGAAATGGTTCTATTAATAAAACTGCAAAGAAAACCAGAGCAGATATCAAGGATAAGTCTAATGGCTTTTACTACTTGATCTGTGATCTCCAAGTTTTTGAACAGTGGCCTAAAGAAATATACATGGTACTGTTGCCAAAACTTAAAAGAGTCAGAAAAAAGTAGCAAAGAACTTTGAAGTTCCAAGCAGAGGTATCATATAAGGCTAAATCGGAAAAAAAAAAAAAAAAAAAAAGGAACACCCCCCACACACACATTGTTTCAAATCTGAATTGTTACGAGACAATTTAAATCCCCAAAGCTGAACAAGCATAGGTAAAAAACAGTCATCCTTCTGTCTCCATTTTTTAGTAAGCGAGAGGAACCCGGAGATGTTGATGGCAGGCTCTTTTCCAGGGAACAAATGGGATTTTTCCCTTTGTGACTTCAGCTGGACTGCTCAGGAAGACATCAAAGGGGAGCTGCTTTTGAAAGCACAGTGGTGTGGATGCCTTGGCATGAACGGCAGAGACATTAAAAGGAAATTATGTGTGTGTGTGTTTATATATATGGGCTTGCAATCCAAATGTTCAAGACTTTGATACAATTTCTTGCCAGCATTGCTTTTATTGGACCGGCCTCCCACACTGTCCCCATCACAACTAAGGAACTGCAGATGAGGGAAAATTACATCCAATCACACAATTTTTATTTTGCTCTGTTGCAAGCAATCTTCACTGGGAAAGTTAATAGAAAGGTCGAGGTCAGCAGAAGGCAATCACTGTACATCACATTAATAGTACCTAAGTCTTAGCCTTCAAATTTGCTCTGCATCTTTTTTTATTAAGTTTTGTTTATGACAGAAATCTGGACAATGTTAATTCTGTCACTGACTGCTATAATGCGACAAATATGATGTGAGAAAAATGAGAAAGGACACGTTCATGGAAACAGTGAAATGCTCACTTAAAATTATATTCCATTTCTTTTCTTTATGTTTATGCAGCTCCATCAGCTCCAACAGAATGACTTCTGATTTGCACTGACATTAGCAAAAGGCAAATCTCCTTTATATTACAGATCTTCAGAAATATTTTTACAGAGTTATCTCATTGCTCTGGAAGCATAAGAAAGAAAAAAAGCTAACACGTGGTTAAAGTTGTCCACCAGTCAGAATAAGTGAACAGGCATATCTGTGTTTTCAAGTTTGAAGACTTGCTGATGATAAAACAGAGGCAAGGAATTTGCTGGAAATTTCATGAGCTCATTTACACAGGAGTAAGATTTCTTTTAAAGGGATGCAAAAATGTAACTTGTTCTTCTAAGTAGCTTTGTTTAGGGACATGAGATTGTGCTGCAACTTGATAAAATCAATTTTTCACAGTTGCTTGCATGTGTTAAAACATTTAAAAAAAACTCACAAAACTATTCTATTGTGGTTCCTATGTAAGCAAAAGTAGTTCTGTCTGCACTGTCTGAAAGCGTACCCTCACTTCAGTGTAACAATTTAGTAAAAGCTACACGTGATCCTTTTTCTCTATTGAAGATTAACGTATTCCAAACATAACAGCTCTCCTAAGCTTATGAGTTGAGGTCCTAGTCCTCCTTCTAGTCAGCAGAGTTAAGTGCCAAAATATCTGTCTTGTACCTGTTTCAGCACTCCTTGATGTTTGACCTTGAGTTTCAAAAAACACCAAACATTTGGCAGGAAGTCAAAGATAACACCACTAAACCATGTCCCCAAGTACCACATCCACACACCTACAGAACTCTTCCAGGGATGGTGATTCCATCACCTTCCTCAGTAGCCTATTTCAATGCCTGCCCACCCTTTCAGTGAAGAATTTTTTTCCTAATATCCAATCTAAACCTTCGATGGTGTAACTTCCTCTCCTGTCTCTTGTTACCTCTGAGAAGAGACCAACCCCCACCTCACTCCAACCTCCTCTCAAGTAGTTGTAGAGAGCAATAGGGTCCTCCCTGAGCCTCCTTTTCGCCAGGCTAAACAACCCCAGCTCCCTCAGCCACTCCTCATAAGTCTGTATCTGAATCCTCGTAACAGGCAGATCCTCAGTGTTGCTGAGTTGCCATTTTCTTATTCCCTGCTTTGCTTTTAATGATTTTTTTTATACCTTAAGGTACAGATTTTTTTTTCCTTTTGCATCCCAGAGTTGCTATTTGCTTTTAACAAAATCCTTCTCTCTGTGCTTTCACTTTTCTTATTTTGCATAGCGTTAGCTTGTGAACTCCTGATATTTAAGCAATTTTCTCATTAAAACTGAGTCAAGGTCACAGAGCTGTGCCACACCAAACCAGACTTTGGATGGCAGCCAGCTGAACCCTGGGGCCAATGGCTGTCCTTAATTCTGATGCAACAACCAAATTTTCTCAAGTAATAAATTCTGCTTCTCCTTCCCATGTTGCATTCTATATCACTGTCCAAATATATCCCCTGTGCTAAACACATCTCCCTTCTGACCACTTGGGACAACTTTAATAAATCATTTCTTCACTAGCTTAAGTTGCAGCATGTAGCAACGACAGAATCACCACAAGCATGCACAGGGTGGGGCGAACACGGTGTATCAGACTGCAAGAGCAGATAAGGCAAAAAGGTAACCATAAGCCCTCAGTAAACATAAGCAGTCATTGTTATCCTGACAGAAATGTGTATTTTACAATAAAATAATGAATAAAAGCAGGGTAAAGGCAGCGGAATGTGGACTAAATATATTACACTATTGAATAAGCAGCATCCATCAATTTTCTAGTACTACTGAAAAATGATCATTTTCATGTTGTTTTGCTCTTTATAATCTCTCATTAAAGAATTTTTTCCCTCTTAATAATTTCTCCTTTATTTTTACAGGATAGACTTCCTAGACTGTAATTGCCAATATTATCTCTATTTTCATTCATAGATGAAAGCTGCTTGAACACAGAGTGAAACTGGTTTATAAAGTATGCAGAGTTGAACAAATTCAAAAATCCAGAGGTCAAAAAAAGGATTTCTCCTTTGTCCTTTCCCTAATCCCAGCAGTTCTTTCTCTTGCTTGTGTTCCTTTCACCTATGGGCTTCAGTTGATCACCTAGGTAAATTTAAACCTAAACCATATCATGTGAATAATTCTCTTCGTTAGACATACTAGAATAGATCTGGGCTCTACAAAAATGAAATTCAAAAGGAAAATAAATTTGTATTTGGAACAAATTCAGAACAAAGCAAACGCCTTGAAAAAAAATGGGCAGAAAAGCACACTAAGACTTTTGAGACTCACACGCACACTGGCTCTAAATATGAATTTTGCCCACTTCAGTGATTTACTGAAACCAAGAAATACTATTAGGTCCTTGGTGAGCAGACCTATTACAGTATTTTTAACACATTTATAGTTATACATGCATTTATATGTATGAATTTATATCAATTTTTTTAAGTTTTCAATCCTTTTGGTTGTATGTGTTTGTTTGTATGTGTTGATTTCTGTCCCCACAAACTCCCTCCTGAACTCACTGATATGCTTTTCTCAATTTTTTTCCCACCATCTGGTCAATAGATATGCTATTCACAAGGTGTAGACACTTAACTTCTATTATTTTTCCACTGAGAAAAGAAACTAAACAAAAACCCTACCCTTATATGTGTATCAATCTGTTCACAATATTATGAACAATGCACATGCTCCCATATCAAGGGAAAAAACAAGTATATTGCCCACAGAGAGAGACTTACTGGTTGCTGACCTTTTCTTCTGTTTTCATAGTTCCAGAATCCAACAGCTAAAAAAGCAGGATTGAAGTTACATCGGGTCCAACAGTGCAAAAGGCTGAGTAGCCTAAGCTGGTTTAAATTTTAATGTTTTAACTGATAGTAGTATTTCATAAATAGTTAATCACATTAATTTTAATAAAAGCAGCAGCAATTCTCATTAAAATATTAGTCTTAACCAGAATGTATTAGGAGGTAAAATGCTCCTGCACACCAGGAGAGGGCTGCAATGCAAGGGTCCTGAGCATATACATACCTGAGGGTGATTTGCGGTTCAAAGGACTAAGAGATTGGGGGGAAGGCAATTAACTCATGCAAGCATACACAATCAGTTCCTTAGATTTTTACAGTGCACTGGGGAAGCAAATGGTTTAAGATACAGGCTTGGACAACATCGTGTGGAAGCAGCACAGAATCAAAAACATAGGAGCGTAAAGTGGAGAAGAAAGTAGTGTTTTTAATTCGTGCTGCAGTAATTCTGCCTGCACTCAGCAACTGGCACAGACCTTGCTGGCCAAAAGGGCTATAAATATGCATGGCAGGGAAAGATCACTGTGTGTGCTGACTGCTGTGAGTGCTGGCACAAATGTGAATAGTCCTTGGTCTACTTCACAAAATCAGAGTGCCTGCGTGGTGTCAAAATGCAACCAAGGTTAAGCAAGCAGGAGTATTCCATTCCCAGCAATGCTGGCATTCATTCTCAGCTGTTCAAAATACATGGAGTTATATTCACAGGAGTAAAAACAAAACCCACAAAAACCACTTTGCAACAAAAATACAGCTTTATTTAATTTCAACATTTATATTATTTCTAAATAAAATATGCTGTGTTATATTGGGCATCTCTTAAAACAGCAAGCATTTCAAGAAATGGCATATTCAAGTGTGTAGTTCTGGAGTTAATTATGCTGGTGTTTAAGATTATCTCTTGAAAGAATATTTGATTGTTATTACTGCTTTACAATTATCATACTGGAAACAATTTTTTTTTATGGTGCTTTAAAGAAGATTTGTGGTGTGGATTCCTTCTCAGTATAGAAACAGGCCTCAAAATGAAGTTTCAGCTCTTGATCCTAATTTGGGGCTGCAAAAGAAGAGTTTCTGAGTGAATACAAATGGTCAAAAATAAGATTAGTAAGATGTGTAACACACATTGAGGTCACTTAGTTTTTCTCATTTATACAACCTGATGATCTAGCTAACAAGATGAACTCACAGTTTCACAGAAAAAAAACCCAACCCTAAAGATATATTCAGCCACCTCATTTGTGCTATAGCTGTGGGAGCAGATGAGAGCTGCAGACCAGCTCTACCTTGTGAGATGCTTGCCCGTCTTTGCAGCAGCCAGAGGCAAATTGCTTTTAAGACTTAAATTTTCACAGACCTGCAACTGTTCAAATTCAAACTAAATCTCTCTCCCTGAAATTCAGGCACATTTCTCTTTCTCCTACTCTCAGGAAAGGTAGAGAAGTGACTAATATCCCTTTATAATAGTCCACTATGAGGAGACACAAACTGCTGTGCCTCTGTCCTTATTTCTTTTCATCTGTGTGAGGACACAGATACCTTTACATCTTTTCTAAATCTCCTATTTGTTTCCTACATCCCGTGTAACTGATTTTTAACTAATACTGAAAAGACATGAGTAACTGCCTCTATCATGTTATAAGCGGTCTCTTCAACATCTCCCTGGAATGGCAATTTTTGTAAGAACATCACCTCTTCCACTCATATTCAGTTTGTCCTCCCCTACAATCCTCAGGTTCTAACCTGCAGTAACACTGTCATGCCTTTGCTGTCTGTACTCTTCATATTTTTTTGTACTTGTCTTCAATGAATTTTATTGTATTTATTTCAAGCCCTTCTTGTAAGTGACATTTTTTAAATTAAAATCCTGCCTTCCAAGCTGCTTGCAAGTCCTCCCAAATGGGCATTAGCTGCAAATTGGGTAATCCTACTGTCCATGTGATGGAGCAAGTAACTAACGGCAAAGTTTTATAGTGAAGACATATAGTTTTATACAGAACACAGCATTCTGGAAAGCTGTGAGATGTTCTCCCTCTTCGGCAGCAAATAACTCTTCTCAGAGTCCAGCTTTCCAATCAGTTATGTATCTACCTTACGTGAATTTCATTTAGTCCATATCTGCTTTGCTTGCTTATGAATGTCGTGTGGGACTGTGTATAAAACACATCCCCTCATCTGCTTTGTTGTCACAGAAGGAAATGAGATCAACTTGATAGGATTTGTTTCTGACGTGTCCGGGTACAAGTAATCTTATCTCCTTACCATTCTCTAGATGCCTACAAATGTGTTATTAATACTTTGTTCCAGTGTCTTGGAAATGCTGTTAGAACTGACTTTTCAGTATTCTTTAGATTTTTCTTTCCTCTTTTGTTTAGATAGGACATGGTGTTTGCCTTTCTCCAGTTTTCTGGGAACTTACTCATCCTGCCTATCACTAGTGTTTGAGAAATTGCTTTGATTAAGTATTTTAAGGGTAAGTTTCATTAGGCCGTACCATCCTGAATACTCCAATTTACCCCAGCATTCCTTCAGGTGTTATTTTCTATTTCTCTCCATGATTCTACTCTCAAATTCTTAATAATAATTTAAATAAACTTTTAGTTATAATTACGTGTGGTTTTTTTTTTTTGTGAAGACTGAAACAAGTAAACAAACAAACAAAACCGAATTGAACCTTTCAGCGTTTTCAGTATCACCTGTTTGGTGACCTCCCTTGTTAAGTACTAAATTATATCTGCTCTCAAGCATAGCACATTATTTGTAATATGATATTGTTTAACTATAGCAAACCATTAATTCTAATGGCACGATGTGATTATGTGCTCAAATATAAAAAGAAAAATCATCTTATTTCCCTGACATCACTTTACTATCCAATTCCAGACTATACCTCCATCTCTTCCAACTTTTTGTTTGTATCCCACTTAAAATTAATCCAATTACGATTTTATTCTGTAATGTTAAGAACTGGAATTATTCTGCCTTGATAATTATTCATTGAAAATCCTTCATCAAACATAGCCATCTTATTATCCAAACGCTAAATTGTGTAGCTAAAGCACCCTACCATCTTTTAAAAATTTGTTAAAGTGACACCAAAGTAGTTACATATTCAAATTGTGACTGTAATCAAGTTAGAAAAAAAGTAATACTCACCATCAGAGCTAAACAGAACCTCTTTCTTTGGAAACCTATAGAAAAATGAAAATAAAAGGTGAAAAAAAAGTGGAGAGGAGAATAAAAACTGCAGTATGTTAAGCAGGCACAGGTGTAAAGACCAGCTGACAACTTCATACAGTACTTTCTCTGTTTTTAAAGCACTGGTTTGTTGAACTGTTAGTTTACAACTGTGTTTACTGAACCAGGGAATGATGTTTCATAGAATCATAGAATCAGATGGGTTGGAAGGGACCTTCGAGATCATCAAGTCCCACCCTTGATCTAGTAACCACCACAATTACTAGACTACAGCACTAAGTGCCACATCCAGTCTCCAGGGTATATAAATACCTCCAGGGATGGTGAATCCACCACCTCCCTGGGCAGCCCATTCCAATGCCTGATTACCCTCTCTGTAAAGAATTTCTTCCTAA
>JAYRBT010000114.1:91408738-91470369 GCA_036023395.1 Myiotriccus ornatus
CTTTCTGCCTGGCTGCTCTCCAGCCACTCTGTGCCCAGCCTGTAGCGCTGCAGGGGGTTGTTGTGGCCAAAGTGCACTTGGTCTGTTGAACTTCATCCCGCTGGAATCAGCCCAACTCTCCAGCCTATCCAGCTCCCTCTGCAGAGCCCTCCTGCCTTCCAGTAGGTTGACACTCCAGGCAGCCTTTTGCCCCAGTGAGTCTCATGCTGGGAAGGACCTGTCTCAGCATCAAATGGAAGAAGAAGGGGCTTGAACAAAGTTGACATCTGAGTGGGAGTGCTTCCAGTACAGTTCCCTCTACTTTCATTAGGTATTTGCCATATCCCTGTTCTTTCTTTCACAGAGAATCTTCTTTACAAGTTGAGAAGGTATTGAATGGTATGCAAGAGCTGGATCATTACAGAATAATCCAGGATAAAATGAGGTTTTTTCAACTGGAAGAACATCAGTCTGCTGTGATAATGTCATTTGGGTTGGAACTTCAGTTTAATGTAAAACAAAACCCTTTACATAAATTCTTTAGTACAAGAATACTTTCAAAAAATGGGTGCATTTTCCTCTTATATGTAGAATCTATCAATGATTAATACTATCGTTGACTTCAGAGCAGGAACACTCCTTAAGTAAATAAAGATTAAGAGCAACATATAACAGAACTTCGGACCTTATTGACATTTTCACAGAATTTCCAATTTCAAGAACTTTTGCTGCTTTGCACAAAAGACAGTCAGTGGAATCTTGTCATCACTGAAGTCAATGAAATCATCTTTTTCTCAGGTAGTTGTTTTATGAATGTTGGCCTTACAGATGCTATTGGTATCTCAAGGAAATATTGCAGATCTTCCATGCATAACAGATAAAAGAGAGTAACAACTTCAGCAAAAGATTACATGGACCTAAAGTAATTGTATAATAGACTTGGGATTTTGCAAGTCATAGATGAATAAGGGTAATAAGGACATACTTTTAGTGCCCAGATGCAAGGCCTTTTTGAGACTATACATGTACATATGTCCCATGTTCTCTCTAGAGATTCTGACTCAGTACAATTCTGAGAATGATTATAACATCATTGACACATCATAACCTGCGTGAACACTACTTTACTTGAAAGAAAGACAGCAGGTATCAAAAATTACTGGCATATCTCTTTATTAGGTTTCCAAGGAGTATCCTTCAGATCTCCTCCATTTAAAATGCACTGCCTGTAGAGGAGGATTTCCCAAGGAGAACATCCCTTATTTATTTTCCTGCTTTCATAGAGAAGTGATAGATCTTACTTGGTAAATGCTGTTACAGAACAAGGCTTAAATTACATGAAGAATAGAATGGTATTCTTCTGAATAGAAATGTAACTTTTTTTTTTTTTAATTTCCAGTGAATACTCTGCTTTGAGGAAAACAATACAAATTACTAAGTAGAAACTAGCAGCACCTTCTCTTCTTTCCCTTCCTCACTCCTTCCTAAAGGTCAAGGAGGTGATTATGTTTCACAGAGCATCTGCCCATCCATTTGTTTTTTGGAATTGCCGAAATCACACTGACTTTTACACTCTGAGGGAGGAACATTACAGGAGAAGTATAAGCCTTTATGTAATTACAGATGAAGAGGGTAGAGACTATAGAACAGTTACCTAAAGTTCTTATTACAGGAGTAAGAGTAATATTGGGCCTATAACTTGACAGAATTTTTCCTAATCAGTTCATCATTCAAAACAGGATTCACTGATAAAAAAGACATTTTAAATTAGGTGGAGACTTGTGGGTTACGTAAACTCTGAAAGTGTAAATTCATATAAACTGTTCCTAGAGTCAAGATAGGTTCCTAAATAAAAATGAACAGTGTAGATACGTGAAAGATGTTGTGATTTTAAAAGCCATTAACCAAGACCTACCTTGCCTTTTTAAAATTCACTGGAAAGGGAAAGCATCCAATTCTGAAGACACAACCAGATAAAACAGAAAAGGGTGAAAATTGTTTGTTCTACAGAGATAGCTCAACGACAACATATCCAAGAAGCCACCACCTTCAGGACAGCTAAGAAGACTGTCCCAAATATCTTGAGCTGATCCTGGTTCTGTGTTGCTCTCCTGTCTATCTCCAAGATAGCATAAATGTGGATCTCTCTGGGCATTTGTGCTGTATACTTCTATTTCCAGCAATAGATCTCAAGAGAAACAGATGCCTTTGTTCAGTCCTTAACTGAGAATGAGAAAAGGGAGTCATCTCTAGATGCATTTGTGCCTTCTCTGCCACCCACTAAACATACACTAAACATTGCTCAGCCCCCACATGGCCATCATGGTGTGCCCTGGTCACCTCCTCTGATGTTACTTCCTGACCAGCTTGTGGTGAGTCTGACACAATTCTTCCTAATGTATCTACATGGAGTCCATCTGCATAGTCATAGTTACAAAATACTCGTTATTGACAGGCCCCAGGAAAACAGCACAAATCCTCACTCTGCTCAGCTGCACAAAATGGTATCTTATACTTTTTTCAACTTTAAAGCTAACTATTTGCCTCTAGCTAACATTAAGTAGTGAATGACTGTCATCCAGTAAGATGTTAATCAAAGGAAATACAAAGGATACTGATAGCAGCACTTATAAATCTTCTTCTTTCCAGTTGATTTTCTTCAGCCCTTACAAATGCAACCACAATTTCATCAGATATCTTTATGCTAGAGGTCATGGTACAAATGCTGCAAGGATTGTAATAAATTTAAGCTTTTTAATAAATTAAAATTCTGTTCCAACTGTTTGTTTAAATACAAGGAAACTTTTATAAGACAGTACTATATATTTTACCTGTCTTGGAACAGACCAAGTTGGCCTCTAACCAAAGCAATTTAGCACTTTTGTTGTCACTGCTAATTCAGAACATGCTAAAAACTCTTTTCAAGAATATCTCACTCATGGTAGTCTGACTTTATAATGTAAGTATGAGGTGCTTCATTTACTTAACTGATGTTAACAATGCATCAGCTACATTATGTGTCTTGTCTCTTAAAGAATTCTCTTTGAAAGGATCCATCTTTCCATTAGATCTGCAAAATTATCCCTCAATGTGTAAATTGTAAAGAAGAAGGATGAGAGACAAGAATTCAGCTGTTTGCTTCCCTCAATCTTATTTTCAAACACAAGAAAATCATCTGCATCATCAGAGGCTGCAAATATACATATACACACATGCACACATACACACAAACATTTATACAAATACACATAAATACATGTGTATATGTACACACACATTTTAGAGCTCCTGATGTAGTGCAAATCTACTTAATCACAACAACAAATTTATTCTCAAATCTATACAGTCTGTCTCACCACCCTCTAATGAAATACCTTAACTTCAACAATATTTCGGAAACTTTGCACATGGGATGGAAAAAAACACCTATCGGAGAAGATTTGCAAGGTATTTGTGGTCTAACTTCACTTTGTGAGGGCATTTAGGGTCTTTTTTTGAATAGTTTCACAGCAGACACTGCTTTTGAGAGAATCAAGAAGTGGCTCCTGGGAGGCAGAGAAAAGGGGATTGATGGTGTAGAAACAAGCAGAAATGTCAAAGGCAAGGAAAAAAGGATGAGGCTGGAAGGCTGTGATAAAGATTCAAACAAAAAGAGATATGAAATAGCTCTAAGCCTCTGACAACCTGCACAGAGAGGCCAGGGATGCACATGAGAATAAGAGGCTACATTCATGCTTATATATTCCTAGTGCAGATCCACCCAACAAGTGAGATATCAACTCTTCCTTTTACTCTTTTTTTTACCATTTTTTTCCAGTGGAAACTGAGATAAACTGTGAGGATATATTGATATGTTGTCAGCAAACTTGGAATTCAGGAAAATCCTCTGCTTCCAAAATGTGAAGGTCTTGACCCCAAAACTCTCCCAATATTTTTCAAAACAACAAGAAAGTTACTCATTTGGCAGAAATTACTGGCAAACATCCATTTCATTTACTTAAATTATTACGCTTCTGCTTTGTGCAAAACTAGAATCAAATTCTAAAATAATCAATTAAAAATAAACTGTGTTACAAAGACTTAATTATCATTCAGATTTGTATTGTTAAACTCAACAAAAAAAAACATGAAATAATTGTGAACGTGCACCTGGAAAAAAGAGATCTCAGCAGTAAAACGTTCATTCTTGTGTCATAAACATGCTCTATTATTGGTAGTAAGTTATGCCTTCAAATGTGAATTTCAAAAATAATATTGTAACTGTCCTTTAATTAAAGATGTTCTATTACATTCCAAAGCCAGAGTAAAGAGTATGATAATTAATTACATTATGTACGTTTATTTCAACATTGAGGCTATAACTCCTCGTTGGTAAAAACTATTTTCCTGTGCCAGCAGAATCTTTTTAATTTTTATATGTTCTGTTTCAAGAGAAAACTGATAATTACTAGTAGATTGTTTCTGCTCACACTGAATGGATTAACTAGGGTGGTAACCACTATGGACCTAGAGATTAGATATGTAAAGGTAGTAGGGAATTGGCCCCTGAACTTAGACGTCAAGAAAATTTGTGTCCTTCTTCAAAGTCAAATAAAACTGACACTGAATTTTGATACTGGGCAAACTGGAACTACTTTTTTTGTTTTCTTGACTGTCTTTTATGTAATTCTCAATAGCTAATTATCCTAAGTGATTCTGCTAGCTGTTGTAGTATCTGGTATTTAAAACAGAAGCTATATCAGTGACTGAAAATTGCGGAAAGTGTTATTTAAACAGCACTAACTGCATAATTTAACAACTTCCACTTGCTTACTTCCCAACAGCACTTATCAGGAACCTGAAGTGTAAATGTTAGTGTTATTCCAAATTCCCATATGTGACACAGGCTGCAAAATAACTCTGTTTCTTTTCTTCATTAATTATTAAGAACAATTAATGTTTATCTAGTCCCTGCAATGGAAAAAATCAGGTTTGAAAGCTCAGCACATTTTTGCTGATCAACACTATACAAGCTGCACACATAAATGATAACTAGCATGCAAATGCTTACACCCATTACATGTCAACTGATTACCTCCTTAGAGCTGAGTGTCTCATTTTCTGGAATAGGCATCATGGGATGACTGGGCTGCTGAGCCAAGATGTCACAAGTTGAAGAGAGCATGAGGTTAAAAACAGGAAAAAGAAATCCACAATCAGTTTAATTTCTGTATACAATATCACTAAAATTTAGTAATTAAAGCCAAACCCTCAGACATACAGAGGATAGTAAGGCAAAAAGATCTCATTTGTGTTCAGCAGACTCTGTTGCTACCCCTTATCTGTATGAAAATCTATTTGAAAGTATGGCCTGTTTTCTTTTATATTATATATTCCCATAATTAAAAGAGTGGGGAAGGGATAAAACCCTTTTGAATTTCAAGAAGGCATCTCAAGTAAAAAACACAGCAAGGGCACCTGCCTCATGATACATTTAGTATGAGATAATGCACATAAAGTTATTGAAAACTACAACCATATTTCTGTCACTTTGAATATCTTCTTAAATCTCCTCCAAAAGACCTTTCCTTAATTCAAAATTTCATAGAAATAAATCATAAAAACGTTTAACTAAAAAATGCTGTGTAGCAGTAATTAGTATGTGCAGAAAGGAGTCTTAGATCTCAGTAACTTTCCAGTGTTTTGAACATTACATGTCTTGCATCCGACTAATGAAGTTCGATGGATGTGACTCAAGTGAAGAACCATATCAGTTTCAAGGAGATTTTAATTAGAATGCAGGTAAATAGATTATCTGGAGCTTATAAAGGCAATGTCAAGATCACAAGCTTGTGACATTTTCCTATACAATGACACAGAGACATTCTCTTTAAAGCAAAGATTGTTGAAAGCGTTGGGATTTGAGTATTTTAGAATTCTATAAAAACAAGACAGGAAGAAGCCTGCTATTTTCAAATTACCAAAGGCATTAATTTGTTTCAGCATTTAGATCAAATAGTAAATCAACAAACGTGTTGCTTACAAATATTGCTCTTCTTCTAAGAAAATTGATTTTGACACTGTGCTTTTTGAGAAGCAAAATGGATCTGCTAAACCGGCTCAGCACACAAAGAAAGATACTGAAGTGGAATGTACTCTAATTTTCTGAAATTACATTATGGATCTGCTATGTATTGCTCTCCTCCTTTGTGAATTTGCCCTGATTCCTTTTCACAGAAGAAAGAATCATCTCTAGCAACAACAGCAGCTTTGAACCACTTAACTTTTATTATTGTTGTTATTATTATTGTTATTATTCTTTCTCAAAATGAAAATCAAGCTAATAACTTTAGGCAACAATCTTATTTATTTATTCAATAAATTTCTACAAAGAAATAATTTTAGGCAAAAGAAGGGTAAGGAAGGGGTAAGGAGCATAGACCATCTCAGTGGCAACATCCCTCCCTCTGCTGCTCACCTGGCTTCCAGCATCAGCCAGGCAGCCACCAAGGCATCCCCCAGACCTCACACCACCCCAGTGCTGCAGCACACACGGGCAGTGTTTGGTGGTCTTTATGGGAGACAGAAGTCCCATTTCCAAATCCAGCACCCTGTGACTACCAAGGGTGAGCAGTCCTTCATGATACACAGGTGCAAAGTTCCAGCAACACCTGAGGTATCTTGGCAAGTGTATTTCATTGGCCCAAGAGTTGAGTTACCCCTTCCCTCATCAGAATATGGCATCTCTGTATTCCAGGCAAAGCAAGAAGGGTCAACCAAAAAGACATGAAGCATTGATCATATCCTGTTCTGATGTGTGGCTAAGTCTTCTGAAAAGAATGGGCCACTGCTTGCAAGAAAGAAATGTTCCCCAGTCAGGTAGTGATCTGAGACTGCAGCAGCTCTTTTCCTCAAATTGCAGACAGTCAAACAATGAAAAAAAGTGCTTCTATTGTGTTATCTCATCCTGGCCTTTCTTGCTATTCATTGCCTACCCTGTTAAGCTGAAATGCCCCTCTCAGTCATGATTCTGCCTTACCATGCTCCTTGAGTATAAGGTCTCAAGTCTCTCCTTAGACCTGACAAAAGTAATTTTTGTCCAAGAAATACATTTGCTTCCTTTATTTTGATAGCATTCTCTTTTCAAACTAGAGAGCCAATACAAAGGACAGTCTCCATAGAGAGGAAAAAAAACCCTGTATTTTCTGGACAGACACCCTTAACACTGATTATTTTGGAGAGCATTAATTGAAACAAGATGAAGAAAAAAGTTGGTGCGTGCTTAAGACTTGGAGAAAAAACAAACAATACACAGTTCTCTGTGTTTTCAAAAGGCTTCTCTGACATAAAACCCTTGAAGTTATCATAGAAGAGTCTATACATCTTACAGTCAGGTGTGTCTAGTCTTAAGGAATTCACATATGGCTCATTTATAAAGAACTTTATGTAGCACTTTAATGAATATGGATGACATAAGCCAAATGCTACACTGCTGAAACAGCACTTAGTCTTGCAAGTCCGTGAGAGGAAGCTGTTGGGTTTTTCCCTAGAATCATACAGCTCTGCCTCTTCCAGCTGCGAGGAAGCTGAGTACCTTGGCCTGAGTGACCTCATCCTAAAAAAAACTGGGGGCTGGTTATCTGTGTTATTTATGTCATGTCAATATAATCTGAAATGTGTCAGCCTTGCTGTAGGCTCCCATGCCTGTTCCCTGTTTAACCAAGAGGCTACAGAATGTTATCCGTTCCTTCCTGATTTTTCCTAAGAAATAAGATTTTTTGTACTCTTGAATGCACACCACACAGTCAACGTAAAACTACCAGAACATGAAGCAGGCAGAATGAGGTGGGATTAACTCTTTCTTACTAAACATTGTGTGACTGTCATCCCTCAGAGTCATATAGGAATATGACCGTGTCCACAAGATCTGAGGTGCGAATGCAACTTGGACTATGAACTTTTTATGGGTGTGTTGTGTAGTGAAACCTCATCAAGCTCTGCCACTGTCAGTTTTTCATCTCCAGGTAAAAGCAGCTGGCAAGGAAACCAACTTCCATCTGCAAATGTGAAAGGATTGTGCCTGTTGATGGTGGGAGACGAATACTGCTTTTCTAGTTTCTATTCTTGTTTCCTTTGACAGTTACAAAACTCTGCATTACTATTACAAGGTTAATCAATAATACTTAACTTTTCTAGATATTACTCAGTTTTCTGGTAATGTGACATTCTCTTTATTATTTCTAAGGCAGTGAAAGAGCAAACTAAATCTGCATTTCCGGCTGCAAAATTGTACTGAGGAGAGCAGAATATCATTACAATATAGAAGTATTTGCAGCATGTAAGATCAAAGGGAAACTACATACCTGGCCAAAATAACCTCTTACAGACTCAGTCAAGGCTTAGAAAAGAGGTGATTATATAACATCTTCGTCAGACCTTTGTTCATTTAGTTCTGTAATCAGCAAGACATATCTGCCTTTAAAAGGTCAGTTTACCTTTATTGTGCTATGAATCACAGCTGCCTCTGAACTAATATAAAGCTTTCTAAAGTGTTCTCAATTTAAGATCTTTTTCATTAATCTAAGTCACTCTCTAGAGGGTCTGCAACCTTTGCTAATTGAGACACAGGTTTAAAACTGGAACCAGTGAGAGATAACACACATAAGAAATTAGAATATTTCAACTATAGTAACCAGAACATTCACATTTACACTATTCTTTCAAACTACTCTGTTAAGTCTTTAATCCCCTTTGAAAATAAATTAGGTACTCTAGACTCTTATTAAGCATAGATACATTCCTTCACTACAGGCAAAATTATTAATTTCCCAAAAGCTGAAAGTATTTATTTAGACATGCATAACAAGCAAATATTTTTATAAAACTGTTTTATGGATATCCACCTTGTCTGAGTACAAGAACATAAAATCTCATGTGCCAATAAACGGTAAAACACCCACAGCAGCAAAGCAAGGACTACCTTCAGCTAAGGGGAAAGACAATAATATAATATAAAGAGGCAATGTATGATTATGAAGTCTTTAGTCTCTTTGAAATGACAGTATAACATTTATTTCAAAGATTCAGTTGGTTAAGTACCCAATTCTTTTGCATCTTTCACTTCTCTGTAAAAGGAAAAGTAGAAACGGTGATCACAACATAGATTTATAATGTGCCTTCAGACATTTATACAATAGAACATCACTAAAGATGTGCAAATCACTATTATACACTACTGTAGCTGTGCATTTTTGACTTAAAGATCTCAAAACTGTTTCCAGGCACAGGAACCATGCAAACGTGGTTCCCTGATAAATTCTCAGCAGGCACAGGCCTGGAGGACACAGGAGTGTGATGAAACTGAAAGAATCATAGAAAGGTTTGGGTTGGAAGGGACCTTAAAGATCATCTGGTTCCAACTGCCCCGTCGTGGACAGGGAAAACTTCCACTAGACCAGGTTGCTCAAAGTCCCATCCAGCCCGGCCTTTAACACTTCCAGAGGTGGTCATCCACAACAGCTCTAGCCAGCCTAGTACTGGAGAATACCAGAGGCTGGAGGAGTTACAGGGCTTTGTAGTAGGGATTCCTTATCTATAAGTAGAGTGGGAGGGAGATGCACACAAGAAGTGCATCAATTTTTCTTGGGCTGCTTTTTCCCAGGCCAAATTAACCCCCAAATGCGGGGCCAGCCTGTGGCCCCAATTTGACTGGGGATTTTCTGCCAAAATGATTCTTCAATTAAAAATACTACAACAGAAAAACTAAGCTTTCTGCAAAATATTTTGATTTGTCTTGCAAATTCTTACTAGTAATTTAGAAAATTAAAATGAAATATTTAATTGTAAGGAAACTCATCTTTAACTAGAACATTTTGTTTTCTGTCCTCGATGTTTCACTTCGGAACACTTCCATAAAATACTAAAATGTATTTCACTATCAGTGCACTTTGTGGCAATCAAGGTAAGAGCCTCTGATTTCTGCTGTGGACTAATGAAGACTACAGTTCTTTGCAGGGCTAATTTCACTATAGGTGATTATGGGAGCTGGAGGCAAGGAAGAGTTCCAGGCCCATAATGAAGACACCAGGCATGAGAACTACAACACACACATCCATAGGGTAAGGCAACAGAGAAGACAAACACCTTCTAACTACATGGATTAGAGCTATCTGCTTTGAGTTAGCTGATATAACCCAAACTATGTATATTGGTTTCTGGAGTATTTAAATGTTTTCAAATTTTTACATGTATTAAAAAGAAAATGTCAGAATTTCTGACAAAACAAATATTTGAAATTTCCCTCAGAATATTGACTGTAAACTTATGGACTCACAGAAACTGAGTGATTGCTTAGAAGTGATGATGCTTCCTGGCCCAAGGAAGGGGCTCATTGCTCACTGAGTGATAACAGCCAAAGAACTTTAACTGCTTTCCAAGTGAGAATGTGAAATGAATTGATTTAATTTTCAGAGCTGGCTTTCTCCCCCTGTTTTCTTGCCTGATTAGCCACAAAACAGAATAAGCTCTGTTTTCTGAGTAAGCTTCTGATACAACAGAGATCTTTGACCTTAGCTATTTTAAATCCAAATGACAAACTTTGACTGAATCTTCAAGAGTGTACATGTGTAACAGTCACCTGCTATATAAAAATTTGTATTAAGATTATATTCTACCTGTTACATAACTACTAATATTATAGCCAGTGTTTAATTGAGAAAAAGAGAAAGCTAGTTCATAACATCCCTGTAAATCCGTAAATACTGGCTTCTTTAATTCAAGCTTTAAGTAAATACTTGGAATTTCACCAGAACTAGTTATATTTTATACTTTCATCTAACATAACTGAAAGTGCAGTGAATTAAGATCATATTTCAGAGTACACATTATATCAATACTTGCAGTAAAAGCTAAGTGAATTCTAATTGTGCCAATTTCTCCTTTAAAATGTAAAGTTTCCAAAGGTTTATCAGCTAATTGATTACTTTTTCTTGATACCTGAATAGTGTTTTTTACAATCTAAAAAAGCAGTGGGAAATTTCATAGAAATATTTGTGTTCAGTGAGGTCTAAGATACGAAGGTCTAGTAGCTCTGGGTGTTTGGGCATAATTTTCATTAAATATGATTTTCCTTCAGGTTTTGCTTTCTCCCTGTCTTCAATAAGAGGTGTACAAGTATTATTTTTGTTTCTCATACAGATTACACATGCTCCAAATCTCGTTTGATATTTTTTACTCAATTATGTATTTCTGCTATTGCTGTTAATAACAACCTTTACCTCTGGATTGCTTCTGTTCTTTGTAATCTTGTCTTCTGTCTTTTTACTATATAATGAGCAAAGACTTGTCCCCAGGTTGCGGTTCCCATTTGCCAAATCATTAATAGATATTTTTTAATATTCCATTTTCTACTGTTAAAGATTTTCTACAGAAATGGACTTGTATCCAATCCAAATCCAGTCATGAATCAGGATTCTAGCATCAGAGGCAGACTCCAAGCTACAAGTTTGCCCCTAACACCACGTGATGTGCCACAGAATCCCCTTCACAAAAAAACAGAGACATTAAAAGCAGACATTAGAACTGTTGTAGTACTTGGACTGTTGTGTTTCCTTTGGTTGTTCTTCTAAAATGTGTTCCCATATTAATCTGAAGATACAGAAGGCTTAAGGCAAGACTCAGAAATTAGTTGCTAGCTAGGGCCAGAATTTCTGTTGCATTTGATAATGCTTATTGTATTAAAAATGTCTGACTGAAATGCACTATGCAAAAGACTAGATGCAATCACCCTAGAAAGCCAGGGATAAGGATGAACTCAAATTTCGTATTATGTAGATACTTCTAAGAATTAAGACAAAGCATTTTAAAGCATTTTGGGAGCTTAAGACTGGTTTAATCTGACCTAGCAGAGACAGCCTATATAAATAAAAAGACAGAAAGAAACAGAAGTGGCTGTAACTATGTTCTAAGAGGAAACTTGGACACTTCAGGGCATTCACTAGGAAGCATATTTCCATTTCTAAGCATAGAAAGTGTCCGCTGGGGCTTGATCCTACTGCGTTCAAGAAAAAGCTACTTTTTGTGTGCATGTTTTTTAAATGAACAGAAATACACCAAAGAAAGATCAAAGAAATACTATCAACAGCTTCTCCTTGAGGAAATAGGATAGGAAGGCTCTCAAACTTTCCTAACTATACAGATCAAAAGGAGTGACACAATAATCAATTCTTTATTTTTACCTTTGGAAGAGCTGTCTCCAGAGAAGTGGGTGACAGAGTTCATTCCAGGCAGTGCCAGACTTAGGGCACCTCCATGTTAAGTGCATGTTGCTGGCTCTCCTGTTGAACCTAAGCTACCTTCAAGTTCTGTTGCTAATTCAATGCTTTTGAAGAAAGTAATTGATTACCAAGTTATGATCTTTCTAAAAAGCTTCATGAGAAATGCCTTTCTTTAAAGATTAACTGAGCAGGAACTCTAGATGCATTTTCTAAAGGCATTATTAAACCAAGTTAAAAATGATAGAAATGTCATTTAAGTATGATATCATTAAAATAACTCACTAAGCCAAAGAAATTACATAAAAGAATATACAAAGGAGACACTGTAATATTAAGTATTAGTATATTCCCAACAAGGAGGTCCAATTTGCAGCACAGCACTAAAGAGCTGACTTATTTACCTCTACACTAAAGCAATTGTTCTGGAACACAGAAGAAGATTGATCAACCACAACACACCTACACAAGTATAACATCTAAATATCAAAGTTCAAAAGAGAGAAAGAAACTGTCTTCTAGAAGTAAAAGCAGGTGGGATGATGTCTGGGAGAAAAGTGCTTTTCCATGGCAACCTTGAAAGGCTGCTGTATTCACAGAATGTCAATACCCACTATGCTGCCATTAATCAAATATAAACTCCAATGAGTAGGAGATTGGATGATGAGGTAAATACCACAGATTTCATTTTAAAAATAATAAAGATTCCCTTTAAATATTCTGCTTACCTATGAGCCTGGAGACCTGCAAGTGATTATGGAAGGTTCACACTTTCATCATAATTACATTCAGTGATTTCAAGAAAACTCCATTTAAGTCCAGGTAAAAAAATTGGACTGGCTTAATCCCAAAGTCTGACATTAAAAAGAACTTGTCCTCTGCTACTGTTATAAGTCTGCCTGATCAGACAGAAATGACATTTTTTTAATATTTCTCATACTTTATGCAAAAAGCCAGTTCCCTCCAATCCATTTTCAAAGGCTGTGTTGTTAAATATTTAACTGACAGGGAGATTTTCACTTGACTGCACAGAAATCAGTGTATTCAGCCCTTGATGACAGAAAGAAAAAGCAGTTTTGAAAGTCAGTAGGCACGTAGAAGCCATCCCCAGCTGAGGGAGTTACACACACTCATTCCTTGACCCTTCGCTAGGGCACATCATTCTCCTTCCAGATGATGGCTGGTTTCCTAAAATCTAGTGGTCTCTGCCCTGACAGATACTTACATCGATTGTGCCTCCATGTGAATCATAGAATCATACATCAGCACGGGTTGGAAGGGTCCACTCTTTCATGGGAAAGAGAGCCTAGGAGAGGTTACCTAGAATTCTGTCCAAACACATCTAGAAAACCTCCAGTGATGGGTACTCCACTGCATCCCTAAAAAGGTTGTCCCAGAGACTGGTTCCTCTAACTGTAAAAAAAAATTACTTTTGTATAGCAACATGAAACCGCTTCTACTGCAAGCTGTACCCAATGTCCCTTGCCTTCTCCATGTGACTCCCTGTGAAGAGAAAGCCTCCATCCTCTTTGTAACTACCTTTTAAGTACTGGGATACTGTGATGAGGTCCTCCCTGAGCCTCCTCTTCTCCAGGGGGAAAAAACTTCACTCCTTCAATCTTTCCTCATAGGGCAGGTTCCACAGCCCTTTGATCATCTTTTTGGTCTATTTGTGTACTCTCACCAGTCCGTTTGCATATTTTTTGAATTGTGGAGGCCAGAACTGGGCACAGTATTCCAGGTGGAGGTTTTTGCCCTTCCACTCTACACAGTCTTCTGTCAGAGGCTGGAGGGATTCCCACCAGAAGCATGCTTTGAAGTTAACCACAGAGCTAAATGTTACCTCAGGCTTTCAATCACTGCAATAGCTGTATTCAAGTTCATCTTCCTAAGCTGTTTTGTTGCAATCAAAAGGAAAGAGAGCTTTTTTAATTATACAAAGTTTAACTCATAATTATTCAGAACCAAGGAATTTAAATAAGAGCAGCAGCACCTCTGGCAGGGGGGCAGAGTAGGGAAGGAGAGGACAAGAGAGATAACAAGGCAAGTAAGAACAGAATCAGCTCACTTAAATGGGCAACACTTTTATTTCAGAAACAGCCTGTTCACAGATGCCAGGAGAGAGCCACAGTATCTTGGTTCCCACTGTCTCCTGCTATCAAAGCTAAAACTAAATTGTGAAATCATTTGAGACACAACTTATGGATTTCATCAGTTTGAACAGTTATAATCAACAAAACCTACCAAGTCTATCTTTCAGCTTCATCTGTGTAATTTCATCATCTATGGAGATTCAGGTACTTGGTAGAGCTTCAAAAAAAACCAATCTGGCATGAAGTGAAGGCTGCCTAAACACCACCACAGTGCCCTTCCAATAATGCACTTCAGACAGAGATAGCTGTTATTTTCTTACACCCTAAGCCAACAAATGAAATTATCCTGGGTTTAGGACCTCACCATATCTAGTCACACTAATGTAAGACACAAGTGGTCATTCTGGTTTTTCCCATTTCTAAGGGAGCACTTGTTATAGATAATTTTTTAACAAAAGTGCAGGTGAAGAATAACAACTTAATTCACTGGGACCTCCTGTCCCTTCTCAATACTGTATTTATAACATATTTAGAAGGGTTATAAGAATTTATGCCAGCAGGTTTTGCCCTCTAGTGGAATATGAAGCAAAATACAACACATAATTAGAAGGGTAACAGGTATAGATTTATCATGTAGACACTGACCACGTGTTTAGTGGATGCCTGGAGATACAGCAAGTATCACGAGCAATGAGTCACACTGCATATCATCCCTTATCCTAAGAGATGAGGAGTGGAGAGGGAGAACTGAATGGAATGTACAGAGGTAACAGTCCAGGTATTGTTGAGAATGGAAAAAAATTCGCATGCTATCAGGATGTTGTTTACAGAAAGGGTCTAACTGTTTGAATTTCAACACCTGATACCGTGTTTTCTGCTACTTCAATTATTTATTACAAAAAATTATATAATTAAAAAACCACATTAATAGCTCAGAATGTATTGATTGGGTGGCGCAGGAAATAACAGGCAAATATTGTCAGGATTTTTATCAACATATATTGACTCAAATGTTAAATATTGATCAAGTGGAAAAAAATTAATCTTCCTTTTCTTATTGGAGAATATTAATATTACAGACCAAAACAAAAAAATTAAAAAATTCCAAGTGAAGAATATTTACTTTTGGGGTGAATACACCTCTGTTTGTATTAAGCTAGCCCAGTATTGACATCTGGTTACCCTGTTTCCCAAAAGAACAGCTAACGTGATATACCAAAAAATTAAACTTTCTTAATTTTCTTCAGACAAATTTCCCTGCCTTATTCACTTTTCTATTCAAATTTCTGACTTTCTAGCATTGTTTTCATTAGCAACAGCAAATACCCATTTTGATCATAAAAGAACGGCTTTAGTGGTCATATGAACCATTTGGTTGTTCATGTGAATGCCCTTCAGTGAACCAGGAAACTTGTCAGAAAACACTTGATCATAAAATCATTGCTGCCTCAGTAAACATGTCAGCCCAGGTCAGTAAAAATTTAAACTGAACAAAACCCAGTCTATCAAATGTGATCTCGTGAGGAAACCACGACATAGCCTAAAGAAACAGTACCTAATGACTGGTTTTAACTTCTTGCATCTCAAACAAAGCACGCTGTACATCTCAGACTGTGATAATCTTTCCTGGCACCAAGGTCTGACCATTTGCAGATTCTGTGTTAGGAAAAGAGGACATGGCAGGGATGCATCTGAGAGGTTCGAAACAACATCTTCTATGGACTTCCACAACTGATGCTTTTCTAGCACCAGACAGGGGCTCTCTTGAGGTACCTTGTGCCAGCTGCTCTTCAAAAAGACTTCAGCTAAGACACAGGGCACACTGTTCACCTTACAAAGCTCATTAGCCACCCCTGTTACCCACACACCTTGGATTACAGAGATTTTTGTCTAAATTCTCCACTGTTGTTTCGAAGAAACAGAATGTCAGCAATAACATCATGCCTTTTGTAGTGGCAAGAGACAACTGCTTGTCAGGGTGACAGGTAGAGCTACTGTATTGCTCTCAGGTTATGTTCCGTTTGCTCAGTCCCCAAGAAAAAAAATAAATACCCCATTAATTTGATGTGGGTAAATATTAAAAGTAAACTGAGGATGACGGATGAAATAGATTATTCCTCCTTCAGAGAAGAAATAGTTTGAATGAAGAGTCATGGGAGCTCTGTTCTAGCTGGTCTGGAGGAAGCAAGACCTCACACAAGCTGTGCCAAGGAAAGCAGAAGCTATAATATCTCCAGGGAATCTGGAGATAGGCTTATTTGAGATGCATCTCCCAGAGCACCTGCCACTACTGAATCCTAATGACTCAGCTGAACTTTGCCTAGAATTAAAATTATAAAAGTCTGACAAAGCTCTTGAATCACACCACATTTGATGCTCACCTTATTGTACAAAGAGTTGTGTCCGTACGGGCTACAAGAATTGTTGTGAACATCACATGTGATGGAAGACAAGTGGCTGAAAGGTCCAGAGTTTAGACAGTCAGTGAGGATAGAGGACGCAAAGGGGACTTGGAGAAATCAGTTTAGTTGGATACAGAGGGTGTAGGAGAGCAGTCTTAAACGGATTAAAAAAAAAAAAGGTAAACAGAAGCAGATTAATAGGTGCAAAAAAGAAGTTTGGGCAGAAAGCAAAGTGTAACTTTCTTACATTTCGTAGGTCTTGATGATTCACCAGAAAAGGTACTCAACTCTCATGCTAACACTTGGCATGAAAGTGCACACACAAAAACTTGCTGTAGGTGTCCCACTGAACCAATTATACTTTGATTGGGGTCCAGTGCATCTCCCTCCTGCTGCTCAACTAATGCTCAAGTGACAGAAAAAGAAAGCCCTGAAGGATCTTGTGCTAGGATAAAATGGCCACTTTGGGGACATTTTATGAGAGGGTGGACTGGGACCAAAACCAATATGAAAACAGTGCTTGAGAGGTACAACAGAAACTTTTCCTAATCTATGAACTAGCAGGAGCACTCCAGGCTTTTTAATAAGACTCTAACAAGCCTTTTCAGACATTTAAGAGTGAAACCAGGGAAGGTACAAACACAATATATTTCACTGCTCTAAGTTGTCAGTAGTTAACAGTGTTTCTGGTTTAAAAAAAAAAAAATGTATGTTCTTTTTGCACTTAAAGATAAAATACTTTAAAAAAAAAGATTTTGGCACACATTTCACACTTAGGTTTTCGTCAAGGCTGTTGACATAATACATCCTGAGTTCTCACCAACTTGGCTGGCTGAGTTTAGACCAGAAACTTCCCTGTGCTATGCCTTTTGATCTCTAGGACAGAAAACTTGTGACAAGAGCTGTGATTAGTTCCAGACAAACTAATGCATTGCTCACCAAAATAGTGAGTGTGAGCAAACAAGTGGATCAGAGCCTGGAAGGAATCACTTCACAACAACCTTGCCTCCTTGTCACAGGCACCAGTTCTGCTTCTATTAATGAAAAACCTTGGCAAACTGGTCTCACAGGTTCATTCCAAGTGTAACTAATATCTCTTTAGTTCATCCTTATCTGGCTTCCTTCCTTGCCCAAAGTGTTTTGGTTTTTTTTGTATGACAAAGGAATCTAAGTACATTCTTGCTAATAAATATTTGCAAGCACATTAAATCTCTAACATTCTTTATGAGTCTTTTAATATTATGTAACAAAATGTCTTATTTTTCCCCCTGATTCTGTTTCCCCAATTTGAAATAAAAATATTCATAAAGACATCATATCAGCACTGTTCATGAGTTACATCTACTTCCTGTATATTTTGTGGTGCTTTTTTGAACAAATTGCAGCATACTCGCAAAATTCTTAAAATGTTACTGAAATGTACTAAAATGAAGAAATTCCTTCTCGTGATGGGAAAAATACCATCTCCAGTTAAGATATCCAAAAATGTGGAAGCTTAACACTGTTGGATTGGAACCTCAGAAATAATACACTCTGTAAAAAGTGTTTGAAGGGGACATCCACAACCTCTTTACAGTCTATCCAGAACACAGATGAAAAGAGCTATCTGTGAGCTGAGTTACATCCTTTACGGATGATCTGTACTAAGTTTTTTTCCCCTCTATTCGTCACTTTGAATTATCTGCACAAGAACAGCCACCTGTTACAGAAAAAACTGCTATTATTTTATAAGGGAAATGGTCTTTTTCCACATAGGGATGTGTCTTAATGAAATGAAAAGCAAACAAACTACTCTCTGGTGTGCAAAAAAACCTTTGTGTTCAACAGAGGGACATGAATCTGAGGGTCACAAGTTACAGCTGCCTGCATCATTATGTCTCAAACTGGATGTCACCCACATAGTCACCAGTGGTCAGTGTCACACTGGGAGGTTTGACAGGGCAGAGAGATACTGCAGAGGTCTAAGAAAAATCACAAGAGAGAAATTAATAAAGCTGATATCATCTGGAATCTCATTTAGTCTCTATCCTCCTCAAAGATGCAGTCTGAAAGGGACTGTCATTTCAAGATGGGCTAGGTGAAGAAGGGCAGCAACATCATCAAGAGAGGTTGTTGTTGGTATCAGTACTAGAGAAAAAGAAAAACTCAGAGAGAGGGAGGGGAAAGAAATGTAAGAGCTGAACCTCCCAGCATGACTGGGAAAATCTTCAAAGAAAACCTGAGAAAACTGGTAACAGTATGAGCAGTTTTGCTCTCAGCCACAGTCAATGCCTGCTAAATTCTTATTTGAGGACAAGTGGATTAGCACCAGCTCTTCCCAGAGACCAGAATGTTTAACTCCTAGTCTCTTAGTTTTCATTCCCAGCTCGTATATCCCATGAAAGCAGTAAATTTACCTGATCTGGGGGCAACATTGGCAGGAACAACTCCCCCTCTCTGGAAGTCAGCCACCATGCAGCCAAAAATGCTCACTTACTGAGAGCAGGTGAAGAAGGAGAATGAGTGTCTTTAAAGGCTAAAAATCCAGTGATTAGAGACAACCACAGCAATTTTCAAACTGTTGTCTGGGCACCAAGCCCAGTCCCACAGTCAGTGCTGCAGCACTCTTACAGGCACTAAAACCCCTCCGGAGAGTTTCGCAGGTGCTGCAAGATTGTGAACATCCTCATGTGGGCACCCAAGTCTCTTCCACCCACAAGGGACTTAGATTAGCCCCATAAAACTACTCTGAGAGGCAAGAGCTGAAATAAAAAGCATATGCTGTCTTCTTCAGCACTTTAGTGTTTTCCCTAGATCTGGATATGATTGTACTATTAATTGTCCTCCTAGACCACCACTAGAATCACATAGCCATTTCTCACACAAACAAAACCAGTTTCTGTTGAGTAAGTGAATCCATCTGAATACAAGTCAAAGTACTCCTTTTTTCAGAATAAAGATGTCTTAATAGACATCTTTTAAAATAACAAGTATTTTACAGCAACTTGTAATATTACTTGGGTTAGGATAAAAATACCAATTTATGAATATTATAAAGCACACAACAGTGTTCTTTTAAATAAAGGAAGAAAAATTGAGCATATTAATTGTGAAATTACCTTTTCTAGCTATTAAAGTCAATGCATGATTTTTTTCATTCATTTTTATATGTAGCTTTAATATGAAATTATTTTGGCTTTTGTGTGTAACAACCACATTGATTAATGGACTTCAGTACTTCAGTAATATGTACCACAAGTAACTTATAAAGTGTAAGTTGATTAGTTTCCACAATTAGCTTCAAATGTCAAAACGCTTCAAGCTATGGCAATAACTCCAGGTTTGTATTTGCCTGAAAAGACGAAGTTTGGTGATTACATCATTCTTTCATCAGAAAAACTATAGCCAGCAGAATCAGTGCCCAGACCTGATGAAAGAGAGGCATGAGTTGCCTCTGCCTTTGCAGGAAGGCTCCACTGAGGTGGCCTAGGGCAGAAGCTCCCCAGTAATAGCTCCAGGTCGGCTCTCCTGCTCTTTCATTCCAGGTGAATGGCAGCACAGTACCTTGGCATCAGAAGGTTTTCAGTAAGTTAGAGCATGAATAATGGACTATCAACTTACCTGTGGTTTCTGAACTCAAATTTTCACAGCCAACATCAAAAGTTCAGAGTAAAATTGTAAATCACTATTTTACTTCATTTTTTTCCTTATATTTCATGTAAACTCTACATTCTATAGAAACCTTCTGATGCCACTCATATGTGTTGTTGGAATCCACTTATACTGTAATTAGTTCACCTCTGTTTGGACCGCTGCAATACCCTTGAGAAACTTGGATTTTTTTACAGCAAGTTATGGTGAGGAAAGAACTAAAATTAAAATCTTAATTAAATTCTCTTGTAAGAGGAGAGGGCTGCCATTGCTAAAACTTCTAATGTGACTGGAGAGCCATAGGAGTAAGAGAAATTAAATTACTACGGTATTTTTTTCACATTGTGTCTGACAAGAGGACTATTGGCTTCATTTTGCTTTCCTCCAGATGGAAGATTAGGAAGATATTGGATAGCTTAATAACAGGGACATTTAGATTATGTATCACATTTAAGGTTTATTTGGCAATAACGCACACAAACATAAATGTATGAGAAAAGGCTGTCAGAGCCATTTATCTGGGGTTTCTCGAAGATAAGGGTTCACAGGTCAACAAAGTTCAAGATGTGTTGCTGCAAAGTGATCCTATGGCTTCATGTAGAGGGCTGTGGGAGAAGAGAGCACCTTTGCTGCCCCACAGGCATTAATGCCCCTCACATGTGCTAGAAGAACTGTGGAGCAACACGGATATGAACCTTGGGAGCTACGCACTGGGGACTGACATGGAAACACAGTGGGGCTCTTCTTCAGTCTTCCTTGGAGGACCTTGCCAAGTCCTTGCTGTCATTTCTCTTTAGAGAAGATTCTGGTCTGGGCCCCAGATGAAAGAAGCATTTTCTAATAGCTCTGATCTAGACACCCGCTTGACAGAGAAGCACAAGTTTTCAACTTTCTTTTTTTACAGCGTTTCCTACAGACATCATAAAGTGGTCCTCTATTCAACATACAGGTTTTTACATCACTAGAAAAAAATGTCCCCGTGGAAAGCCCAGCTGCCCACCTCCTTTCTGCCCACCTCCAGACTTTCCTTTAGTAACGAGGTGCCCCTTGGGGAATCATCTAACTTTGACAAAAAAAAGAAGAGACTAGGAGAAAATAAGGATCTATGTTTATTCCATCATCTTCAAGGAAACTAGCTGAGGCTATAAAATCCTTCAGAGTGAAAGCTACTCACCTGCTCAATACCTTGATCACTGATTTCTTCAAGGTACTTTTTAAAAGGATTGGGTTGATAGGGCTCCTCCTTTTGCTGTGCACTCTTTCCTTTCACCAGCACGGGACGAATGACACCGGGTTTCGTCTTGACCCATAGAACACACAGGAGAAAAGAGATGGAAGAAAAATAATATAAAATACTGTATTGACTAGATTTGGAGAAGTTTTATTAATGACATATTTCACCGCCAAAATTATTCAGGTGTCATTCTGCCTGGACTACTTTTAATGCAGATTATAGACAAAAATGGCAAGAGATGTTTTTAGGCTCAGAACCTCACAGCTACTGAGCTGTCAGTAGCTCAGTATGGTTTGTGGGTTTTGCTGTCTGTTTTTTTGCTGGCTGTTCAGCTGCATCTTGATAAGTTTGAGTCACACTTTATGCACAACTACACATTTGCTTTCACACTGGGCTGCTCAAAACATTAACTGTGAAACAAGGAAGGACAACATGTGATGCTGTAATTTAACTTACAACCAGGTGAGGGGAAAGTCTTTCTGAGGTCTAATAGCAATGATTGCATGCTGGATTTTACGGAGTCATAGAATCATAGAATCATTTAAATTGGAAAAGGCCTCTAAGATCATCAAGTCAAACCATTGACCTACCACTGCCAAGTCCAAGACTAAACTGTATCCTTAAGTGCCACAGCTTTCCAGCCACTCTGCCACAAACCTGTAGTGTTCTATGGAGTTGTCGTGACCCAAGTGCGGGACCCGGCACTCGGCCTTGTTGAACCACATAGACTTGGCCTCGGCTCACTGATCCAGCCTGTCCAGATCTCTCTGTAGAACCTTTCTAACCTCTGGCAGATCAACACCCAGTTTGGTGTCAACTGCAAACTGGCTGACTGTGCACTAAATCCTCTCATACGGATCACTGATAAAGATACTAAGCAAAACTGCTTTCAATACTAAGTCCTGGGGAACACCACTTGTGACTAGCCACCAGCTGGATTTAACTCCATTCACCAACACTCTCCAAGCCTGGCCATCCATCCAGTTTTTCACCCAGCAAACCATCTGTCCAAGACATGAACAGCCAGTTTCTCAGGAGAATGTTGCGCAAAATAGTGCCAAAAGCTTTACTAAAGTATAGATAGACAACATCCACAGCCTTTCAATCATCCACTAAGCAGGTCACTTTGTCGTAGAAAGAGATCAGGTTAGTCAACCTGTACTTCTCTGGATCCTCCTTGTGGCCCGTCTTGTAGATGGATGTCTCATTTGCTCACCTCCAGTCAACTGGAACCTCCTCAATTAGCCAGGACTGCTGGTAAATGATTAAAAGTGGCTCAATAAGCACTTCTGCCAGCTTCCTCAGTACACATTTGGCCCTGTGGACTTGTGTGTGTTTAGGTGGTGTAACAGGTAGCTGACCATTACCCCTTGGAATACAGGGACTTCTGCTCCCCACACCCTTCTTCCAACTCAGGAGGCTGGTACTCAGAGAACAACTGGTCTTACTATTAAGACTGAGGCAAGGAAGGCATTAAATACTTCAGCTTTTTCCTCACTCTTTGTCACTATGTTTCTCCTGATATCAAATCAAAGATGGAGATTCTCCTTAGCCCTCCTTTTGTTGCTGATGTATTTATAGAAACATTTTTTATTGTCTTTTACATCAGTGGCCAGATTTATTTCTAGTTGGGCCTTGGACCTTCTAATTTTCTCCTCCCATAACCTCTAAACATCCCTGTAGTCTTCCTGAATTGCCTGTTCCTTCCGCAAAAAGGTATAAATTACCATTTTTTTCCCCAAGTTTTAGCCAGAGCTCTCTGTTTAGCCAGGCCAGTCTTTTTCCCCAAGAAGACTGTGCCTTTCAGCACATGGGGATGGCTTGCTCCTGCTCCTTAAATATTTCCTTCTTGAAGAATGTCCATCCTTCCCACATTCCTCTGCTCTTCAGAACTGACCCCCAAGGCACTCTGCCAAATAGCCTCCTAAACAGGCCTGTCCGAAAGAAGGCGGAATGCGATTACAGTAATCTATCTCTTCGTACTCCCTGGTGCTCTTCAACCTGTTCACCTCCTCCCAGGGTGCTGTCACTGAGTGAAGGAGCTCCTCTACATGGGCCCACCACCTCCCTCAGGGGTGTGCACTGCTGTTGCCATGGCTCCTGGCAGCTTTCTCGGCTCCCTCTGAGGTTCCCCTGGCTCGGGAAACCCCTCTGTGCACCCTGCTAGAATACTCCACAGCCAATCATGCCAGCACCAGAGCCACTCCCCTCAGTGACTGAGTGACAGTATCTTTAAGAGTTCACTTGGAAAAGTGGAATTTTAGTGAATTTAATCAGCATGGATATGTGATACCCATAATTTCAGACAAACTGGATTGTTTAATCAAGAGAAAATTCCTTGGTTAGCTACCAGTCAACCCAAAAATTTTACGATGAACTTCTCAATTCAGCACATCTGTGATTTTTTGAATTCTTACAGTAAAATCTAACAAGGTGTATTGTGGCATCAACTCTAAATGGAGGTTAAGGGATAATTTTAAAATAGACTTTTTCAGTAAGGAATAAAAAAAAAGGAAGAAAAAGTATGCTTTCTCACTGGAATTTCATAAGTTAAGTTTTGGAAGGTCTGTTATTGAATTTAGAGTTCTAAATAAGTCAGTTGTGTTCTTCTCTGTTATGACTACCCCATAGAAATTGGGTGGTCCCTGTCACAACTTATATAGGTAACAACAGGTCTGCTGCTGAGCTCCTTCTGTGATTGCTGTACAGAGGGGCAGATTGTCCAGTTGGGACTAAGAAACAGGTGCTGTCACAACTCCCCATCCTCAGTATCCATCTGGGGTATAAAAATACAGAGAAAAAACTTGATTTACTATTATATTTATTTATACAATAAATATGTACACTTAATAACACCATGCTGTCTATTTATAAGAGCAATACACTTCTGCAGTCTGGCTGGAAAAAGGAGAAGCTTATTATGAAAGCAAGCTTAAAAAGATGCAGCTGAGATTGCTGGATGTAGCATGCAAACTGAGTTATGGATCACCTTAAAATGAGATCTGCAGACAACCAGCAAAGATAAGGCAAGAGGGGTGTCCACTGGAGGGGGGGTACAAGAGGCAGGAAATGTCCTCATGTTTTGTGCTTTGCTTCTGCCCATGGAGAGGACAGAGCAGTGCCGAAGGTCTGAGGTGAAGACGCAGAGGAAGAGAGAAGCACAATGCATTTGGGAAGAGCAAGGCCCAGGAACCAAAATATCTTCCCGTAGCTTTGTGTTTTATCCCCTCCTCCCTCCTTTTAACAGGTTGGGGCATTTTCATTTGCTTCCTAAATAAGAAAAATATACAGCTGAAAGAAAGAAATCAGCCATGCAGTGATACTGTTTTTAAAGAGTAATAAATACCAAGTTATTATTATTATTATTACTCTTACATACCAAAAACTTTTTCATTACAAAGATCAACTTAGTGAAAGTTGCAGTGCTCATTTAATGAATTTATGGTCCATAGTTCATGACTTATCTTTTTAGGATTCATCATAAAATACTTATTTTCCTATCAACATTTCTGAAAAGCATCTGTAAAAATGTCTGGCTTTCAACAGAAAAGTAAATATAAAACTAAAAAGAAAGGTTCACTTGTTATTGAGTCATCATTATATACAGACAAAGGACTTGTGGCCTTCTAGCACTCCTCCACACTATGTAACCATGCAATTAAAAGCCTATTGAGGTACCTGAAATCATCAAGGATAAGCTACTCTCTTTATGTAAGAAACCTCTTCCAAAAGCATGAGGTAGAAATGCTTTTAAGGTCACATTTTCCAAACAACAATCATACACTCAAGTGCTGACTGAGTCATATGTTTATGTCTGACGCTGCTAACAGAGTGACAGATATCAACCAGGGTTCTAAATACTTGATTAGCTCTCTGAGAAGCTACATAAAATCTTTGATCCAAAACTAAAAACTTGAACTCTCCTTGATGGTGGTTGTCACAGCTGACACTGCTGAGAAACAAGCTAAAACTCAGTTTTGCCAAGGAAAATGTTGGTCTTCCTACAATAACATTAAAAAATGGTAAAGGCTATTATGGTACCACTGGGCTGCCATGATATGTTTACAGCCCTTTCAACAAATTACACAGGGCCGAGACACAAGTTCCAGAGCTGACCCATAATCAGAGGTACTGATTTAGTGCCACAGTGCTCTCTGCCATGTTTTTGGCCCAGGTCAGCAAGTGCACAATCAGAAATAAGCTATAGGGTGGGCCAGGGCGCTTCTCTATAGGAAGTGTAGACATAGCCACCCTCCCTCAGGAACAGAAGGTATTTTGCATGAAAATGAGCCTTGCACGATACTTGTCTGAAAAGTCAGACGACTGAACTTCTCATTGGCAGTGGTACAGCCACGTTCACCTCTAATTTTTTCCCTTGTTGTTATGACACTGGCTGGGCCTGAGATCTTGCTGAAAATGGTGGGTCAGGTCCCAGTTGCAATCCCGTCCCTGCCCACAGCAGGGGGGTTGAAACTAGTTGGTCGCTAAGGTCCCTTCCAATCCAAACCCTTCTATTATAGTGAATCAGAGAATCCCCAAAAAGAGAAGTAATTAGCTGAATAATAAATCCTGCACAATTTCTAAGTCAAAATGCAGCTACTGAAGAATCATTCACGAGTAGAGATCATAGTATGCTCAGAGACAGCATTGTTGCCCAAACAAAAAACATGCACAAGAATTCCAGTGTAGTGATAGCAACTTAAACCCAGTGAAATAAAATAAATAGTTAAACAATTACAATAGTTACTAAAAAAAAAAAAAAGAAAAAGAAAAAAAAAAAAGGAACTGCCAAAAGGATGAAATGGTTATAAGTGACTGGAATGCTACTTAAGACAGTAGCATTTAGAGAAGCTGTGCATCACCTTATAAAGAGACTTGAAGAGACCAATAAACACTGGAATGTTCAAAGAGCAGTGCAAAGAAGTGAAAAAAGGAATAAGGAGGAAAAGGCTCTGAAGACAGGAAGTTGAGAATCTAAGAAAAAAAATCTAGCCCTTAATATCAAAATGTCATGCATTAGGCCAAGAAAGACTTGGAGAAAAAAACTTGCTAAATTTCCTCACAACTAAATGTCTCTGGGGCCAGTAAATATAACTGAGGCATAAAAACCATGCATGAAGAAGGGAAGATCAAGGCTGAAAATTAATTCCTCACTTCAGATTTCCCCACAGAAATACTTAGAAGGTTGTCACATTGTCAAAGAAATATTTTGGAGGAACTGCCTCAAGTTCAGTGTTAATAACATAGATTTGAGAAAAAAAAAAACAATAAAATGAGCAATTAAAGCTCAAGGAATAAATAAAGTTGTAAAGCAATTCCAATGTGAAGCCATAAAGGGGACCAGGAATCACAAATCCATACATGTGACATTTCAAGCTGTGCAAAGTAGTAGGAGCAAATTATACTAAGGAGCAGCATTAGTATACATTTGAACAAATAATATGGAATGTGTTTCGAAAGGACACTCATGTCTGACAAACCTTACAGTTATTTTAAAGAGTTACTGATCTAAGAAAGCTGGCTGTTATAGCAGATGTAGGTTATGTTTAAATTAGCAATATAAAAAACTTTCGGTATCTAGGAACAAACATTACATGAGGTCAATGTAATTGCAACAGACCACCATATGTGAGGCTCAGTGTTTGTTTTTTTTTCCCACTGGGTCCCTAAACAAATTACTAGGGATAACAAAATGAGGCTTCATCACAGATTATAAAATTTAGTGGGTGTGCATACATGCTGTCTGAAACAGGCTTTGGTGAAGGTCTTTCGGCAAGGTCTACAAAAAACCTTAAACTTCTATGGAGTAAAAGAGGGTATGTCCTGTGGACCAAACAAAAGATAGGAAGAAAAAGGTTAGAATAAATGTTTGAATTTCACAATGGAAGGAAGTCACAGAGCCCCTCAGAGATCTGCTCTGGAATCTGGGCTTCAAAATATAGATGCAGATCCATATTAGAAAAGAGTGGCTGGTGAGGTGACAAAGTTTGTTGGTAATATTGATTAGGGGAGTAAAAACAAAGTGTAAGTGCAAAGAGTTGCAGAGAGATCTTGCAATACTGAGTGTATGAATAAGGCAGGTGAAACATAATTGAATTCAGCATTGATACATTTCACTTAACTATATCCTAAATTTGCACTGCACTAACTAGTTAACTCAGAAACTCGTCCATGCTACTCAGGAAATGTATCTTAGCTTTACTGTATACAGTTCTATGCATACATTGGATTACTGCTCAATACAAATTAGAACTAAATAAAGTACTATAAATTGTTACGAAAGGAATGGAAATAGCAATAAAGGACCTTATCACATCATCATGTAAATAGGAAATGCTGTTTCAGAGCTATACAAGAACAATTTATGGCTTTAGCCTCCCAATCTCAAAAACAAAAACTTGAAAAAATATAGAAAAGGGTAACAACAATCATTAATGATATAGGAGAGTATCCATACTACTCAAGAGTGACTGAGCAATTTTTAATTTTCTGCATGAAACAGAGATGAGTGGTAATGTATTACTGTTAATACCTAGAACATCATTAATCAAAAAGTGAAGACAGAAAATTCTATTTAGAAAGTGAAGAAAGAAAATTTATTTTCTGTTTCAGCACAAGAACTGAGGTCAAGTAGTAGGTTTAAAATAAAGAAATGAAGTATTATTTTACACAATGAGTAATTTAAAGGTAAAGCCTACTGCTACAGAATATTATAGAGATCAAAATATAACTAAATTCAAAAAGTAACTGGAAAAAATCATGAAAGAAGATGTAGTCAAAGATTTCTAGGCAGAAGAAATTGACTCAGGAAGTCCCTAAGATTCCATTAGCTGAAATACAATGGGAAAGATTCTCATCCACGTCTCCTTTTTTCCATAAGGATTCAGTAGCAGTGACTGTCACTTGGACAGGCTCCATGACTTCTCTTCTGACTCTTCTTCAGAAAGTTTGGCTCCAAGAGGACTAAACTGCGATGAGAGCTAAAATAAATATCTGATGCATAATTGCCCTTTCTTTTTTGATCTTACCCTTGCTTTTCACTAGTTAAGTCAGCTTTGATGTAAACAGTGTATAAGAAGAAAATAGATGCTATAATCTTGTTGCATACAAACAATATTGTAGAAGTGGAATATTGAAAGAGTTCTAGAACCAACAAGAGACACTATTGCTGCCATACACCTCAGGATTCAGCAAGACTCTAGTTTGTCATTTGTTCCATGGGTTTACACATAGTGTTAGGATTCACAGTTACTTAAAAAGGGTGTGTATTCAGTACAGAAAAAACAATGCAGCTCTGTAGAAACAATGCAGCTTTATAGGAAGATACAGATTTCAATTTTTTTCAAAGGACTAAGAAAGCAAATAATAATGAATATTCTTTAGTGTAATTCTTTGTGCAAATTTTGAAAAACAGTGTATCAGAATTGTGCCATACATACCATCTGACTCTCTGTTACCACAGGCACTGATTTGTAAAGGCTGGCCTGCAAAGAAGGTGAATATATACAGCATTATAGACAATATCATAGTGATTATAACAATGACAGAAGAAAAATCCATGTACAGCACTACACTTAGCCACAGAAGCTTTTCCCACTGATGTAGTGATATGCAATCGGTAAGAGAATATAAAACATTCTCATTTCTAGTCTATTTCTAGATATAAACAAATATAAATGCCTACTGTTATGATTTTAGAGATTCTTTTCTCCAAGTGCAAAAAAATTTCACTTTTTCACCTTTACCTAATCTTGAAATTTAAAGCCTTACTTTCCTGAGCCTGCCATTGTCTGTTAATTTGCAGCATCAATGTTATTAACACTGTCAATTGTATCGGGAGCTCAGTCCAACCTTCTCAACCCTTTCTGACTTCACAGTGGGAAAACCAGAATAATACTACTTAAAAATATCTTTTTTTTCTTTATCTGAGTATACATTGAACAGCAGGGACCCTGTTTTCCAGATTAATGACAAATGTAATGAATGCAAAGTAGTTGAGTGTGTGTGTGAAATAACCACATGCCACTTATTTGTTCTCACACTGGTGAGATTCAGAATTTCTGGTGCATTGATCTCTCCTCCCAACTCCTTCAAGCCCTGTAGGAGTAGCATTGGATAACACAGTTTTTCTATACAAATAGCATGACCTTCCTTCATGTAGGTGTGATTTGGAGGCCCTGAGACTCTAAAATGGGAGTTCTCTTCAGTACAGTGGTAAAAAAAGTACAACAGTTAGATGTTAGATGTTACAAGCTGTAGTAGACAACAAGTCAGTGCCATTACATCTTGCACCCTCTACTGAAGGACCCCTACAGTTAGATTTTTATCAACTCAACTAGAGGTTTGTCTCACTGTTTCAATTATAAAAGTAAATCCAGGATGTTTAAAAAGGGAAGATGGTTTTCTTCTTTTGTTATCTTATGACAAAGACCTTTGAGAGATGTGTCCACCAAACTCCAGTTGTGGGCTCTCAAGTGCTAAGTAGAGATGTTTAGTCATTCCCTGGATCTCTTGGTTCTACTCCTACATTGGTCTTAATAGCAGTGTCAGCATGAGCCATGGTGGAGGACTGTGTTCCTTACTGAGAGCACCCACAACTCTAAACACAGATGTTGCTGGAGGAAACCTTCCCAACCAGCCAGGGACTGAATCCCAAACAGTTGTGATTTAGCACTAAATGTACAAGAAGTGCTTCTTCTGCCCTTGACAGAGTAAACTAGAGTTTTTACTAGTGGTTACTTATGTACTAGGGACTCATTCCTACCATAAACCAACCATGTGCAATGTCTAATCCTATTGTGAGCTTAAAGACATCAAAATGAGACTTCAGAATGATCTAGAAATACAAGCAGGATGGAATAAATTGTCTAACTTCAGCGGCACAAATTAAGAATAAATCTCATTTCAAAGGGGTTACCTGAGATATGTATAAGCACAGCAGACCACATATAAAGAAAACTACTTATTTCTGCATATCTGTGTGCATTTTTAGCTGCTTCGTGTTCTCCTATTTTTTTCACTTGTGATTCATATCTATAACACTTAAAAAATTTTTTAGAATGAAACTTTCAAGAAGAGCAAAAATTTCAATAATCTGGACATTAATTTTTCCAATTAATCAGGAGAAATTCTTATTTAGAGAATTATTATTCTAAATCAGTGGTATCATCCCTACAGCCAACAGATATGCACTATTCTAAAATGGTGAATGGGATCATATCAAAGACCATACAGTTTTAAAAGCTATTAAATTACAGCTATAGTACTTAGTTGTTAGCTGGTACAAACTGCTGTAATTTCACTGAAGTCAGTGATGCTTTCATACTTTTTATACACTCCCTTGCTACTTGCAAAGTTATTTACATCCCTAAAAGGTTCTTTGTACATGAGAAAATAAAAGGTAGTTGAAGTCAAGGCAAATCTATGACATTTTAATTGTTAAATGGCAGGCTGTTTCAACATATTTGTGTATCTACTACTCCATATAACCTATTGAAGTAATTAGCAATATAATAATGTGTGCATACATATACCTTTATATGTTTGTGGTTATAAATAATACTTTAGCGTTACTCATAAACAGATTAAAGCTCCTGTTTTAACAAAAAATGCCCTCAAAACAACATTTTGACAAGCATCTCAATATTAGACAGCATAAATATAAAAGGATTAAGAAAATTATATTGCTAAATTAACTTTTTAAGTTTTTCTAGTAAAATTAATTGCCTCCTGCTAAAAGCAAAAAACAAGATTTGGAATAAGAAATAAAAAGATGGGTAAAATTTAATACTACAAGACAGGTCAAAGAGTCATCCCAGACCTCCTGGCATTACTCACAAACTGTGATGTATAGATGCTATTTGGGACACCTGAAACATCCCTCAGGAGACTCTGCTGCAAAGTACAGCTGGCAGAGTCCAAGAGAGCCTGGATCCACCAACTTCAGGCACCACAGCACAGCCTGGGGACCCTAGTATGTTTTCTGACACACAGAAAATTCAACATGCTTGCACAGCTTATAGGAAAGGTTATCTTATCAATAATCCCCTTTGTTCTTCCCAGACATGTTTTTAAATATTGATTTCTTTCTTTTATCTAGAAAGTTCCAGTGGAGACTAGAAATAAAAGTGTTTGTAAGGGTGATTTTCCATGCCAGCAAAGAGAAACTAAGTGTATCCCTAGGCATATAAGTTGGATGCCTGAATTTATGGTATATGTCAGCCACAGTTTTGAGAGCTGGAGATCTGCATTGGAGTGGTATTAAATACACCCTGTTTTCACAGACTACCTCTGAAGTACACTCTTTTATTTCATTAAAAAGCTCTCTTCTGATATTCTTCCTAATTAGTATGAGCCAGCACAATCTGTCAAGTAAAAATCACAGTATGCAATAAAACATGCATACTGCCACATTCAAGAAGCAAGACTGATCAGTCAAGCATTGTGCTGTCATAAAACTGGGAGACCTTTGTTGCTTTGCCAGCACTGCTCTGATTTGAGGTTCAATAGAAGTGCTGAATGATGAATAGTAAGCTGAGATTTCTCACCACATGACTAGGTGAGTTGCAAGTAAAATGCAGTAACTGTGTGTGGTAGTGAGAATTAAAGTGTTAATTGGGTTTAATGTTTCAATAATTGAATAAATTACTCAATATAGATATTTTCATCATATGCTGGAAAGTGTGTGTATGTGACAAGAAAAGCTTCTATTCATCTAAACTGTGGGGTTTCAGCCAGCTCTATACCTTGAAAAGAAAAGTTTGGGTCAACCACAAAATCTGATGGATAATCAAGAACTAAAGGACTTCTACCAAAACAAGTCCAGTACAGTGCAGGCTGAGTCCAAACAAAGCCTTCAGCACCCATAACAGTCTGGAAACAGCTGAGCTTTTGCCCCATGCTTGAAGGAAACAACAATAAACAAGTGTGGGAGGAAATTAATTTTAACATCACATTCATAGAGGTAAAATTATCAACAGACACCACATTGAAGAGATTCCAGACATGATGGATTTACAACAGTGAGAAGACATCTCAAGTCTCAGTTGCCAGCACTGTAATATATTCACTTCACTGTGTTAGTCAACACCTGATGTCACAAGCAGAGGTCTGTGCAGAGTTACTCAGTGTTGTGTAAGAGGAGACAAAGTAAACATTTCTGCATGGAAAATATAGAGTAATTATAAAAGCACTTACATATTTGGTTTCACGCCCAGCTGCTTTCTGCAGTGTTGTTGAAATCTTGTAAAAAAAAAACCAAAAACATAAAATATATATTTAGTTACTCTGAAGAGTAACTCCAAAAGATTTTCAACATTGTGAGAAGTTATTAATTGCTTAAATTCAGGAAAACTTAAGTTTTCCAGAAATAATTACACAATACATAAGAATAAGGTATGTTTAAATTTTCCTTGGTAGAAAATACTACTTAATTATACTGCTCAAAAACATTGATCCCTCTCTATTAAGGATGACATTTAATTTATCTCTGTGAACTCTTGTAACAAAATGCTTATTATTAGATACGTGTGGTTGCCCCATGAAATTTAACTTACATTTGGTCACAAAATAACCTAAAATGTTACATTTCTATACTCTCATTTGTAAGAACCTGCTTTCATGTGACTAAAAGGATTTACTTGTACACTCTTATTTTTTTCTTGTCTATGACCTTTTACCCTCTGTTAAGCACTTTTTCTATCTCATTCCGAGATCCTCACAATCTTTAGCTTGGTCCCTATCCTGCATCCTGTTAAACTCACCTTTTGCCCACTTTATTTGGTTTCATGACTGCTAACAGATGCCTTCCATTCTCAATTGCCCAAGGAAGTAGGTTTTGGATGCTACAGCGCACCTTAGTAACAGCATTTTAACCACTTCAGATTCTTCAGGCACTGGAAAACATACTCTCAATAACACCATCTGCCTGCGTCTTCAGCTGCTATCACATTTGTCTTTCAGACTCTTGAAATGCTATTCACCACTGCACGCTGATTGACAGAAATAATTTCAAAAATCAAAACTAACTTTGAGGTGTATACTGAATGGAGCCACTCAGAAATGCTGGATCTGTGCCCTATTTTTGCATGGTGAACTGGACATTCTGCAGGATATTTTGAATGTGTTCATTTGCCAAAAATTCCTTTCCTCCCATTTCCAGTCGGATTTCTGCCATTTTCGTTTCCCTACAGCTACCAGGACCAACTTAAATTTACCTGGAGCAAACAGAATACAGGACCTTCTTCCACTGGTTAATCATTCTTCTGAACCCAGAAGTCAAATCAGTACAACTTAATGAAACCAGAAGTTTAGAAATGTAAAATTAACCCTGCTTCTCACTACCTGTTTCTTAGTTATTCAGGATAAATCAGTACTGCAGACATCATCCTTCTAGCAGGGGCCACAGTAAAAATGAAATCAGAAATTTAGAGCAAGTCTACTTATTAATTTAATTATCCCACTATTTGAAAATCAATAATGAACATGAAAAAACCTCAATGTTTTGAAAGATGCTTCCAGTCAATGAAGCTAGAACATTACATTTGATGCTCTGTAGTAGAGTTGCTCATCCCGTAGATGGGACAAAATCTGGGAGATGGCCAGAGACCCTGTGATATGGCGGGCAAGGTATGAAGGATTTCTTCCTTGTGGATGCTAGCTTCTGAAGCCTTAATACATGGTTTCTCTTCCATAATATTTCTCTCCCTGACTTCAGGAAACTGTCCTGCAACAAACACTGCACTGACTTCAGTTCTGTCCTGCCATGTCTTTTAAATCACCAGACACTTCTCCCGATGTTGCATCTCTCAGTTGCAGCTTTGCATTGCCACCAGTTTTACAGTTGCATTAGGTTATATTGTGATTTTGCTTGCCTTGATATCTACTTGGAAAGAGCCTTTGGTATGTGGGTGGGCTTATTCACCTACCTTGCCAACATCTGACTCCATGCTCATCTGCAGAAAACTTGGAGAAGACTCACACCGGCGCTGTAAAATTATTTTCAAAAGAGAATGGACTTATTTATGACAAGAGACGAAAGAAAAGAAAGAGAAAGTCAATTCCACATGCTGCTGGGTTACCATAGTCAATGGGTCCTGCAGGACTTGATCAATGACAGCACACAGCTCTTCTGTTTGTTGTCTAAGCTGGGCAGGGGAGCACATCTGAAAAAAAAGGATTGATCGCTCAGTTAACCTTTGTTTTTGTTTTCAAATACAGACATGAAAGATAAATAACAGCACTACCTCTGAATGAGTGTCCAAGGCAGCGCCTTCAGTCACACTCGCAGGTTTCGTTGGCTCTTCTAATGCCTGCAATTCAAGAGTAATTGGTGTGATACAGAGTTCAAAATTTTAAAAACCAAACGTACACTTTTGGCAACATTCTGTTTAAAATAGGTGGTACTTTCTACTTCAACATAGAAAGATGGGGGAAAAAAAAGAAATTACAGGCCTAGTAAGGTTCTTCAGGTTACCAGCATCTGATTCTGAATGAGATGGGGGTTTACAGAGAAGGAGAATGTATTCAAGGAGGATGAATTGTCTCTACTTTTAGAAATCAGAAACTACCAGTCTAAATTGTCTTCTTCAACAATGCCCCCTCCTTCCCAGTAAATGTGACACTGTGAGTGTGCACTGTGTGCCACAGAGGTGTCAGGTGGCTGCCACCACAGGAGACCCACCAGATGGACAGGTATGCAAGTGGACAAGGCAGGGACCCAAGCATACAGGAGATCTTTATTTTGCTCCAGTAGATGTTTTCTGTAAAAAGTGTCCTCTGTTTAAAGAGGATGGCTATTTCACCTTGCATCAAAAACACTGCTTGACATTCTTGGGTTTTAGCCAGAAATCAGAAATGTATAAAGCTAAATATGTTCCATACATTTGTAATCTCGCACTAAGCAGATATACAATCTCTCCAGAACAAAACACAAGCTTCTTGTGCTTGAAAATACCCACCACTTTTCTGTACCCATACTTGGAACAGGTTTGAGAACAGCGGGAATCAGTTTGCTGAACCCTTCACTTCATATGGAAACTCACAAAACACCCTCAAAAGCCAAAATCCACTGCTCAGTTCCTTTTCATCTTCATCCAGCATCTGCAAAGCACATTCTCCCTGCCATCACCCATTTTTGCTTTGAAGTGATTTTCAAATAGACACCTGCTGAGACCAAAAATTACTCTGGAAGCTTGCTGATGTGTGAAGCTGGACTACAGGGGAGGGAAGCACAAGGTTTATGGATTTCTTTTGTTTGTTTGTTTAACACATTATGTTTTTGTGAGGTTTCATTTTGCTAGTTAGAAGAAAAAAAAAATAAAATCCCATGGATGTGTGATTCTGCAGGAATAGACTGATCCCAGTGAGGTGGGATACAGAAGACATATGTGGAGCTGTGAGGAAAATGTCAGAATGTTTAAAAAAAAAAAAAAAAAGCATCTTTATTTCCAAGCTTAACTTTACTGAGGACATTTTTTTTTCTTTCCTTGTCCAGCTACTGGCAGCATACATCTGTGTATGCCTAAGTGAAAAGTTAATGACAATTTACTTTTAATATTATTCTCATACCATCTACAAACGTTATTGCACAGAAGCACATTTATGGAACACCATGTCTTCTACTAAAATGAAGGGTAGGTGCTTTCTAAACATTTCTTCCTTCCTCTCCATCTCTAGACAAATGTGTTGGCCTTAGAGTAGTTGCAGTTCAAAAGGAAAAAAGTAAAAGAATAATTCATTTTTTATATACAGAAATTAATGTAATCTTATCCCAAGACAGGCCATGAAAAGATAATTAGTGCCTCATCTCTGCTGTTTCATCACAGTCAGTCAGCTAAAGTTTCGGATCAACAGACAGTCCCATTGACAAGGATGGCTCAGCTAAGGTGGGCTTAGCACTGCACTCAAGTACTGCGTCCCTAGTTCAAATTCAATCAAGAGTACATCCTCCTGGTAAACATGAAGTGATAAAATTAAGCAGAAGAGTTATTTCAGTACCTATTAGGGTCAGGACTGACAAAGCAGGCTGTTACAGAGAAACAATGAGTCTGAATATAACTTAGGAAAAATTAAAAGTTTTAGTCAATCATGGGTTTGGAATGGGGAAATTCTAAGCTTCTCAAAACCCCCAAGAAGCCAGTAGGACAATAAACATAATCAAGGAATTGTTAAGAGAAAACCACACGTTTCTGTTTCTGTTTCATAGTCTCTTCACCAAAGTACTGGGTGAACACAATCAAAGGTAAGAAGTAACTACCCCTAAGATTCAGGGGAATCTTTCTAGAGGAATTACAGCCACATCCTAAAGTCTCTGTTCAGAACTAAGGCTCTGGCTAATTTAAGTAAACATCCACCTGTTTCAGTAAAAATTCTATTCTTTTATTTTGTAGCCTTCAATGACTGAAGAACTCGGGTGAGTGAAGCACCAAGGTCTGTGTGCTCCACTGTCCCTCTGAGATACAACCATCACGCAGGAGCCATGCTAGAAAAAGCTGCAGTGTTCTCTCTTTTAGGACCTTTGGGGAAGGAAAATTTTAACCTGCAAACTGATCAGTCTAATTTCTTTCAGTGGTTGGTTTGTTTTTTCTAATTTTTCCCTTGAAAAGGGCAACTTTGGGGGTGTGACACATATATGCCACTGACATCAATGATGACTACAACCCTTCCCTTCTCTTTCCTCTCTTTTGATTGCTAAAGCTGTATCAGAGCTGAAAGGATACTGGTAAATGATCCAAACACAATCTCCAGTATTTTTTTAGAAGAATGAAGGGTCTTGGCAACATATAGGAAATATAGCACATTATTTCATCCACCAGTGGACCACACCAATAGTAGGAGAAAAAGTGAATACTGTGACCTGGATCTAACACAGCTTTCTTCTTACTGTATCATGAAAACCCTGGACTGAGCATATTTTCCCAATCACATGCAGAAAAAATCCCATTGTATAATGGAAGTTCACAAAGCATCAATTCCTTTAACTTACTTCTTGAAGAGCCTGGAAGATGATACTGAATAGACTTGACTATTTTTCTTCTTATAAAATAATTAATACTGAAAGCTGCAAGGCTCATGAAGGAGAGAGTGAACTCATAGGCTGTTCCTACCTTGGCACATTTGATTATTATTACAGATGAACTAGGTCTTTTACTTAGTTCTACAAATGCACAAATTATTGGCTTTCTTTCTTTCTTACCATGAGATATTTTTCTCTAGCCTTGAGAAGAATTTTGATGTGAACACAACCTGGGCGCAAGAAATGCACCTAGTAAGTGCTCACCAGAAGTATTTCAGGAAAATTAAAATCTATTTTTTATCAAAATATTCTTAACAAAGTCTTGTCAGAAATGCTTTCCAGGTCCAGAAATATGCTGACATGTTTGATAATACCCAATTTTCCAGCAGTTAGGTCAATCGTCTAGAGAAAAGTCTGCTTCCAGGTTCCTGCTGTATGATTTCAAGGAGTGACTTGAATCTGCATTTGCCATGATCGATTCCTATAGCAATGTTTTTTTGATAATACAATAAGTGTTTCCTCAAGGCAAGAGCTTAGAGCTGTGTCTTTCAGGTAGAAGTTGCACGTCTTTCTTTTTATTAAAAACAAAAAAAACTCCAACACACCCTCTTTTTCCTTCTACATGAGGAGGAAAATGCCTTTTTTTTTTTCTTCTACAAGGAGAATATCCTGCTCTGCTTACACTCTGCTTTGTAGGTGATAGGATGTAATTACTAGGTCTTTGGAGTTTTCCTAGAAGTGTAGAAGAATACGGAAAGATTCTTTTAGACTCTGTTGAAGTTAACTAGATTGCACTGTGACAAGAGAAGATATGAAGAACAGCCATAAAGACACAATCAAACACCTAAAATATTTATTCTTTAAGACGGAAGATATTTTTTTTCTACATTTATTTGGAATTGAAATTATTGTTCTCTAGTTGTAACTGATTGATAAACACAAGCCAGAAGAGTCAACATTTGCACCTCTTACATTCATAGCCAGTTATACCTAGTGTTTTTCAGAAGACTTGGTAAGTGTGGGATAAACCTCAACTGTGAAGCAGATGTGCTTCATGGCACGTCCCATCATCCTGGGATGTGACATGTGTGCCATACTTCATTCCTGGTCCAGACTGTGGGAAGTCTGAGCAGAATATTTGCAGCACCTCTCTCCTCCCAGTCTGTATGCCCAGGTTTATTTCCCATCAAAATGAGATAAGGGAAGTCCACTCCAATCAGCATATAGAGGGAATGTGTAGCTGATCAAATGCACCAAACCCAGGTTGCCCTGCATATACCTTGCTGTAGACCGGAGACCACAGAATTGTTAAGAGAAGACTTTCTGGTTTGTAAATCCAAGGCCTCCAACAGTTTTCCAGTTCCATCACAAACTTTACATAATTCTGAAGATGAAGTAAGATCTATTTTAAGAGACTGCCTACTTTCAAGGCCCTTGAAAGAATGAGGGAGCTCACAGGCTGCTCCTATATTGGCATATTTGGTTATTTTTACAGATGAACTAGGTTCTTTATTACTCTACAACTGCTTAAATTATTGCCTTTCTTTCTACCATGAGATATTTAAAGTTAAAAAGTTTTCCTTATCTCCTTGAAATAAACCCTTCATCCCTATCTATTTTGACTGGTGATATTGTAATAGATTTTTAATAAATACAATCTGTAAATAATAGACCCATTACTTTTTAAATAATACCTGATTAGTAATGGAATTTTGAATTAGGCTGTGACCACAACTGTATAATTGTAGAAGCTACATAAGAGTGAGTCTCAGTAGAGGGGTGAATCACTGTCTCAACATTAAAAAGACCAGAAGGAGCAACACTGTTCACATAGTCTGTCCTCTTTTTTAAACCACAGGACTATCTGGAATGAAGGGCCAAAAAAGTGTCCTGTCTTGATTTTTCAATTTCTCTGAAAAAGAGCCTATTTCAGTCTCCGGAAATTTTCTCTAACGGTTAATTAATTCTGTTAATTTTTTGCCTTATGCCTATATTAAAGTTGTTCAGCTTCCTCATCTGGTCAGTGGGTCTATCATCTGCTAGGCTGGTGAGTTCATTACCACAGTCTGTGACCTGCCTCCTCACTACAAATTTGTGTGGCTACAATGGTACTGCTGACTGACTCTGGTTAACATCAGCTTGATATCAGCATCTCTGTTCTCCTTGCTCAGGCACTGTGGAGCTGTGCCCTTGCTGGTGAGGACATTGTCTTGCTATCCTTGCTGCCACCCCAGCTCCTGACTCACCTTCCCTCTGGAGCAACCCAGTCTTGCTGATCCCTGACAGAACCTGACCATGCTGAGGATAAGTCCCTTAAAAAACAAGTTTTGGTCTTCTGGCTATGAAGGAAGTTACAGCCCAATCTTCCAAGAGATATCTTGTGCAGAGCACAGGTGATGTGAGGAACATCAGGTTCACACTAATTCAAACAGCTGGGAAGTATGCCAGTTAGGAGATTTGATGAGATTAAGCCACTTCTGGGTTAGTCAAAGTATACACATATGTAGTTAATCAGCCTTTTCTTCTCTACTAATTAGCACAACTCTGAGTAAGAATACTGGAGGATAAGAACATGTTCTAGAAGAACCATTAAGATGATGATAGCCTAAGGGTTTCATAAGAAGAAGTTGAAAAATGCTGACTGAAATTAAAGCATCTACACAAACATAAAAGAAAATAACTGACTTGAGAAACAAAATTAGACACAAGGAGACAATTTAGAGGCAGACAAATCATTGTACTTTACATGGTACACCAACGGCAGTTTTCTGTCATGGGATCTAATTAATACTGCAGATGAATTGTCACTATCACCCACATCACAATTCTGACTAATCTTATTTCTCATGACCACTTAAATAAAGGATTATAGTTACTCACACAGCGGAAAAAGTTGACTTCTGACAATATACATTTCTACTTCAATCAAACAGCAAAACATTGTTTTAGCACTTTAGGCTAAAAAATGTAGTCTAAAAAAATATTGTATTGTTAATTATGCATTCAGCTCAGCAATACCTATGCTTGCAGATACCACATGCCTTCCTTCCTTGCTAAAAAAAAAAAAAAAAGAAAAAGAAAGCCATTTGGAAAACTTCTCCACATAACCATTATTTTAATGTTAATAAGCATCACTCATGCATTTAAAATCTTACAGTCTTAAATATCTCTTTTTTTAATCCAGTGCATAAAATGCTTTGCATAAAATGGGAACATAATTACTGTCACTGAGTTACAACGTAGCATGAGTTCCCTATACAATATTTTTGAGGAGAATACTTGGATATTAAGGCTTGGTACAATGGGCCCTGTTTGTGTCATGTGACTAGTTCATGCTTTCTTGTAAGAGTCATACTCTAAACGTGTCAGCTAACACAACAGGACTAGCTGAGGAGTACTACAGTTAGATGTTGGTACAGATCAATAGGAGATTATTATCCATAATTCCCAAGACGGGAGAATGTAGTCAGGCCACGCTGAAACATACAGTTTACAAAGTTAATTAGTCAAGAGCCACTCCTGAAGGCAAATCCTGTAGCAGGGAACTGATTTTTAATTAGTACATGACTGCTTTTACTGCTGAAGGATACACCAAGGCTAGCATTCAACAAAGCAGTGAATAATCATAAGTCTATCTAACCATGGATGTCTCTCGGGTTTTTACTTTTTCTACAGATACTGGCATTAGATTGCACAATTCAGTTTATGTATTGGGGATAAGTAACACGCAGGGTGTAATTCAGTGCCCTGGAGAGCACCAGCAAAACCATCAAAAGAAATCAATTTTCTTCTGGAAAAGTGGAATCAGATGGCTGACATTAACCCACTAGTTCACATTAAGATTCTGCTCTTAGAGTGAATAATCTGCTCAGAGTCACCAACTTGGCTTGGCTTGCAGAGAGGTACAGTCTCAGGGTGCACCAACTAGATGCTTTCAGGTGAAGTCAACCATGAAGTGACACTTTCGGCATTCACCAAATTCTTCCACCCACTAACAGGCTCTCTGCCCAAACAAAACCCTCCCAAAATACATTCTGTAGGGGTGTGGGATCTCCTGGATTAGCTATTTTCCTCTACAGAGCCATTTTTATTTCACCACATTGCGTGCTAAAGCAAAAAAAACCTTCATTAGTGCATTCAAAATTTTAGGAAAGGAAGCATCAGGTTTTATGCAAATGATTTTAAAAATAATTCAAGATTAAAAGAACATTGGAAAATAAAGGAATGTCTCTCTATTCTGAAAAAAAAAATCTTACTTATAGCAGTTCAGTGTTAATTACTGGATCACAATCAGTAATATTTCAAGGATAAAACTATAATCTTCAAAATTTGTACACAGTTAAGTTCACCCTCTCCAATGTCTTTAGGCTCTGCAAACTTCTAGTGAAATCAACTGAGTTGTGCACTGGAATAAATATTTAGATGTGTAGTCAGGAATGGTTAATCCCAAAGAGACTTGCCAGAGGTTCCTGAACTATGTTCTGAACAGAAAGGTTTTTCCAATAAAGCTACTAACTGGATATCAGCACCATTAAGGATGTCTTTAAACATGTTAAACATTGCTCATCAGAGAAAGTATTTGTTAAACTTAGTGAGCAATTATTTTGAGCAAAATTAATTTGGGAAAAATATTTTTAAAATAAACATCAGTGGGTATTTTGAACCCTTCATGCAAAAGTTAAATTTTCAACTGTCTTTCAAAGTTGCATTATCTAAATAAGGACTATATAGCCCAACCTTTGTTGGCTGTGACTTTAGTAGTAAATCAATGCACTAAAGTCTGTTCTTTGGATCTACCTGCCTATCCTACAGAAAAGGATTGTTATCTCAAACTACATACCCTGGCCCATGCTAGCTGTTAAAGTGTTCAGGAAGAATGGTAGTTAACAGGTCAGAACAATGGCCAGGACAGTTATCAAAGTTTAACAATGCAGCTGGTCAAAATTGCATATCTTGGAATGTTAAATTTACTGGTATAAGCAAAGCTGTTGAATAATCATTAACTGATCAAGATCTATTCATTGTCAGGCCCCAGAACAGCAGTGCTCCAGTTACTTTCCAATAACAAAACAGACTTTGAGATGTTGCCATAAAAGGCAATTCTTTTAGGATACTGCTTTTTTCCCCCTTTTACCGTAAATTGATTTGCAGAAATTCAGATTAGAGAGGTCTTTGATCCTTCAGTGGAAAGTGGCTGACCCTGAGCAATGTCCAGAACAATAAACCTGAGCAGTTAGTTCCCAGAATTTACATTCTGCTGTATCCCCCAACAGAAATGTCAGAATGTGTACATAAACTTGAATGGTCTCAAATACACAATGCAATGCCCGTGTCTTTGAGCAAACACTAACCTTCTGTTCCATAAGCAATGTGTTTGTAGGGATTGCTGCAAATGCCTTGTAGCTTGTCTTGATCTTGTACTGCTAAAAGGGTAAACCAGAAAGCAGGAAGAGAAGTAAAACAGGATAGAAGAGTAAGAGAAAGAGAGGAAAGGTATGACAGAATGAAAGACCAATCCAATTGTCTTGCAAACACATTGCAACAAAACAATGCTCACATATTTCCTAGGAAAGCTATTTCTTAAAGAAAATCTAGTGGGTTTGTTAAGATTTTAAAAGCCTGTAACGTACGTATTTTGCTCTGAGGAATGAAGTAGGATAGCTTATAGCTTCCAAAGGAACTTTAACTACTTTCTGCTGATTACTATCCTTAAATGAATATCAGGAGAGGCTGTGAGGTTTTTTCAAAGTTTGTTTTGTGATTTGATATGAAAATGCACTGCTACTTCTGCCAGCACATTCACCTCAACAACTGCTGCTGAGTGCTCTGATCCTAGACCACTAGGTCAGAGGGATTTCTGTAATTGGCTTTAATGAGATTGATTAGGATCCTTAAACGCTGAATTACTTTTGTGAGTGGATAGATCATTTAAATCTTTATGCAGCTTTTCATCTCCTGAATAAGTAACTCTACTACCCAAACAAATGATTCAAATTAAGTATAGAAACTCTGACACTCTACCAAAGCTTACAGAACTGACAATTGAAACCACACAAAATGTATAGGTTCGGGTACAAAAATTCTAAGATCAGCCTTAAAAATTATTCTTTTCAAACAATTTCTATTTTAGACTATATTATCTTTCCCAGTTATTTTAAACTCTTTAGAAACCATATTTTTTACATTTTCTTTGTAATTATAGAGGTTGAATTCAGTAGTGTTTTTTAAAGATTGATGAGATTCTTCTATACTTTTATGAGTTAGGATTCCTAATCACATGACTGCTGTAATTTATTTTTAAAAAGTAGAGATTTGCTACATTGTTCCCTTTAGCTAACAATCTAATAAAAAATCACAAATTCACACAAGAATATACTTTCAAGTTAGTAATTATTTAGTCAGCCAGAAATAAATTATTTGTTAATCAGGTCAGGTTTTTTAACGTACCATCGCTTGCAATAGTAAATACTGGTGATTATGAGATGATAATCTGGATCAGCATGTTGCACTTTGGGGCATTCTTTTGTTATTTTTTTCTTTTCTTCATAACTAGTAAAAGTCTCAATGAACAGCAGACGGGGCAAAATTTTATCTCAGATAAGAAACTTATATCATTCTCACATCTGTCTTGAATTATGGTAGGACACAACCTCTTAATTCTTTCTATACATAATATCATATTTGCTTTTGACTTCACTCAGTCAGAAGCTGGAGAATGACAGTCACTTAAGAAGTCGATAATCACAGCATTCATATTGAATGAACATGTTGACAAAGGAGAAGAATGCAAATGCTGAAAATTAAGGGTTTTTTCTATTTTTTGATGGGAGGGGCATTGGAGGACAAGATAGTAGTTTATATGAGATTTAGTGATTCTAACTTGGATGTCTACCATTTAGGTGCCTCAGTCAAAAATTAATGCCTTTCATAATTACAGGCATTTCTACAGGATTAATCTCATCCCAAAATACACAACTAGAAAGGTAAAATAGAATCATCCTGTAAATACTCCATATTCTCTCCATTAGGTGTAATAGAATTGCCCAAGTTGTGTTTGGATATCTAACTTTCAAATGTCAAAAGCTGCATGAGTTTAATCCTGCCCTTTGAACATTTAGACAGCAACACTGCATGTGAGTGCATAAACACACATATGGATATTTGTGTATATACAAAATATATATACTGATAAGACATAAAATACTGCTCATTAAAGTAAGATGGAAGACCAAAATTCCAAATATTAGTTTAGGCATATTCATAAAATGCATCTTTGTTTGATTATAATAGAAATTCAATGAAGCAAACTGTGTAATTGAACAAGTAAATGAAATGCAATGTCTTCACCAGCCCATAGGCTTTTACATCTGATGAGATGGGTAACCTATATGATAAGAACACTACGATCATTTTGAAGTTATTTGTACCGTTATATGAACAAAGACATATCAGACCGTTAAAATGTAAAAGTTTCTATACTGCTTTCATACGCTTTATCACTTCCAGTTGCTGTCTGTAGAACCTGTACTGTGCCATTTTCACAATGTCTGAGATGATTGAAAAGTCTCTAATTCAGCTTCTGATCTATATGAATATGTTCCTTTACACATTATTTCACACTACCTAAAATTATTTTTCAATGCCTAAATACATTTAATAGTCTGCTTCACAGGAATCTAGCAGTAACTTTAAACAGCCATCAACAGTTAGGTCTGCTGGCCTGCACCATGGTCCAGTCAAAACCAAACCAACTCCAGTATCATCACCCTGGGGAGTATCTCCTACTTTTTTGTTCAGATGTCCACCTAAGACACCCACAGGGCACTGCAAAGTGTGCTGGACACATGCCCATAGAGGCTTAAAATCAGTGACTAACCATGGTAGCATAGTGTCATGAGTAACCTTTCCTGCTTTGTGGTAGGTTTTGCAGCTCTGCTGAGCTCCATATTACTAAAGTTAGTTTGTTCTCCAGCTGTTTTGGGTAGATCTACATGCATTCCTGTGCTGCATTCAAATAGGAAAAAATAAAAGAATAATCAAAGAATGATGCCCCACGAAACCATTGCAAAGAGTTTTCAAACATCCACCAGAGATGGTTATTCTAATCTGTTCCCCCCAAATCAGAAATTTATCTATCCCTACTCCATCTTACTGTCCATTTTGCTATATTAGGTCCATGAGGACATTATCAAAGTGTAATATTTGTATTTTAAAATCATTAGCAAATATAAACCATGGGAAAGCATATGTTCATATATACAAATACAAACAATTAAACAAATTCATAGGTTATCCTTTGATTCACATTAATTGCTGCATGCATAGGCATAGACATAAAAAAGCTCTCCAGTAAAGAATTCTTTTTGCATAATTGCTTTGATATCATGCTAATGAAACAGTTTAATGTGAATATTCAAAAGTACACCTAATGTCAGAATTCTGGTTTAATAAGTGTTGTTTTAATACCTGTCTTAACATTGCTTCAGCGACTGTTGAAGAAACATTAAGGTTGAAAGATTACACACGTCAAAGTCAAGCGCTTCTAGAAGCTGTTTTTCTCTTAATGTTCACTTAGCACATTCATACATGCAAAAATTTTGTCGTGCATTAACAGCCATCACATGGAGCAACCTGCTTTTTGTCTAATTCCAAAGCTGAGTTGATTAGTACTAAAGAGACCTAAATGCTACTTAGGATGTTAAAGTTGTCTCTCCTCAAAATTTTCCTTTTTTCTCTGGAAATATACCGAAATTTGAGGCTGGAGTATTATCAGACAGACTGCTACCATTAACATATCAGCAAAATTCATTGAGTTAAGGATGGAAATAAGAGAGAGCAGGAAGAAAGGGGAGTGTTGAATGCACAGTATCATTAACTGTAGATGAAGTCTCCGACTCACATTTTAAAGCCACAAGAGACCTTTCCTGCACTGACCACCTAGCTGCATTTAATTTAGAGATTTCATGTCTTCCACATCTCCAGCAGAGCCAGCTTTGTCTACGTGATTAAAAATTACACTGACTAATGGTCCAAGTCTGTTAAACTGGCAGACACTTCCTCAGTTTCCATGGCGTGGTGAGACAGTTTCAAAATTGCCACCATATTGCATGATAAAGCAGAATTAGCAGGGAAAGGGACAACAGGGAAGTCAGAAAGGGTAATAATGACCTCTGCAAATATAAACACAGGCAATAGCTCTGTGTCACTAGCAGAGAATTTCCTTACTGCCAGAGAATCTTATAGTGCTCACTGCACCAACTAGCAGGAAGAGCAACTGTTTTGCAATCTGCAGGCTCAGTCATGCCTTCCAGTTTCGTCTCAGGGGCTTTATGTCTTGGAATTTCTACAATTTCATATCTCTTTTTGTTTTGCTAAGTAATACTGACAGGGTGTAGTGACATTGTACAGCTATGCTTGGCACAATGTGTCATTTGGGGTTGCTTGGTTTTTAAAAGAACCAGTCATGACAATTGCTACTTTGTGCTGATTTTAACCTCTCATTTCCAATTAATGTTTTCCAAGCAGTTCAAATCACCCCTGCCATAGCCAAGCTGTTAAGAACACATCTGACACAACTTGATCTGGCAGACCAGGCTGTAATTTTGTGCTGTGAGCAAATAAATCAATAAACTATGATAGACTTTCTATGATGTGCAAGCTCAAATATGAGTTACAGGAGGCACAAGGGAAGCACAGAGTACAAAGATAAGATAAAAGAGATCAGAAATTCTTCTGCAACTCTGATGCCTTCTGCAACTAGCTCTTCCTTTCTATATAGCAGTTTCTCTTGTTTTCACATACCTGCTGCATGTTTTTGGATCAACTTTCCTTTCCTTCCCCTTCTCTAGATATATCTTTAGATTTAAAGTGCGACTGGTTCCCAAGCCCTCCTGCAGGAACTGCCATCATTGCTTATTCTCACTCTGTGGTGGCTCTTCTGCCTTTGGGTGGATGACAAACAGTAGGAGCTGTTTGTGAGACTTTTGTATTTGCAGTAGCTCATGTTTTAAGAAGCTTGGCTTTTCTTTCCCCCTCATCCTCTGTCTAGCATGAGGAGATCAGAGAAGTAACAAGGATCAGAGGAGTACAGAAGAAAGGAAAGAAGCAGGAGACTGTCTTTGTCTTCCTTGGCTGGCTCTTAGCCCCAGAGTCCCTGCTCAGGCTGAGCTCCTTTATACGTCTGAGCTGGTTGCAGGGCAGCTGGGGTGAGTAAAGCATCCTGGGAAGTGAGGAGGACAGAGGGGATGAGGTGCTTGTGAACTAGTTATCACAGGAACAGCCAGTTCACATCAATTAGATTAAGCTGCTTCTAGTTCAACTTTGAACCTAAGATCACCATACTTCTATTACTTTCAGTGGGAACACATGTGGGTTGTCATTAGCATGGGGTGAATACAACATGTTTCACAGTTTATTTTTGACACACCAGGGTTTTAAGTGAGCTACAAAAATAAGTGTGCCAAATGTATATCATACTCACTGGACACAAGTCCATCTTTAGTAGTATCTCCTCCCACTCATGAATAAAGTATTCTCTTTTTTATGATAAAGGATTCCTACAGCATCTTCTCCACAATACAGAACACATTGCTAGCAACTTGATATGTTAGGATTCAATCTTCACTGTCTTCACCATCAATAAAAAACCTGTTCCTTTTCTACATTTTCCACAGGCCATTTATTTTACCAGCATTCTGCAACACAGATGTGGTTTTTTCCTACAGGGACAAAGAACTATTAGAAAATAAGCATGCACCAAGAGTACCTTGGGTTTGGTGTTTTCATGGTCAGGAGGCAGGGAAAAAGGCTGTGGTGAAGTCAGCTCTCTGGATCTTGATGGCAGTATACCTGGTGACTTGTCTGAGATGGGAGATCTGCTCTTTAGCACCGGTGAGGTAGCAGATTGCTCAGGTCTTGGAGAGTAAGAATTAGACCTATAACTTGCGTGCACCAATGAAGAATTAAACTGCAGTGAGTGGGAATTAATATTACCAGTTTGTGGAACTGGTGGGGTAGAGTGAGGCTGTGGGAGAGACCACCTCTTTGAGACACTTGAAGGGGTAGGAGAGGAGACACTTGTATCCTGAACAGACATCTGGGATGAATCTGACTTAGATCTAGAAGATGAGTGTGAAAGACCTGGGGTAGGAGATGAATGTTTTTCTAGGGTGGGGGAGAATACACCACTAAGGTTGGTGGAAGAAAGCAAAGGATATGACCGGCAGGTAAAGATGGGTGAGTAAGTGTGTACTCTCTGAGACTTCTGGGGTGCCCGGCATCTGGAGGCAGCATACCGCAGCCTTTCTGGAGAAGGAGCTAAGGAAGAGGGAGCTGGGGCACAAGGAGGAGGCAGTGTAGACTGCAAATCTGGAGAGGCAACTGATCTTCTACGATAGGAGATGAGGGTTGACTGAGAACTCTGGGAGTCTGGAGAAAGTGTTCGAACTGGAAGCTGCTTTTTAGGAGAAAGGGAACTTGCTCGAGGGGTGGGATGAGGCTTAGAGGGAAAAGGCAGATGCTGAGCCCATCCTGAAAGCCAGTAATCCTCTCTGCTGGGAGAATCTGGCTGTATAGGAGGGCTTGAAACAGATTTCTTGGGAGTTGGGGGAGTTGTTTTGGACTTCTGATCTACTGCAAGTGTTGAGGAACCAAGGGAGCTACGAGAAAATGTGGGACAGGAAGCAGGAGAAAGCGGTCTCCGCTGGGAGGAGCCTGATCTCAAAATAGCAGTTAAGAGAGTCAGTCTGGTTGGCAGAGGGGATTTGATTCCTGACTTTTCTAAATTTCCTCTAGATGACATTTGTGTGCAAGTCTCATTTATACTACATATGGTTGAAGAGGAGCCATAAAGAGAGGGTGGAGACAAAGGTTTAGGAGTAGGAGATAATGAATGTGTTATTATATGTACAGGGAGAGGAGACAAAGCATTCAATCTTTTGGAAGAACTGGGGGATGTAGGCTGAGCTGAGGATCCCTGAATTTCAGCTGAACATGGAGGACTGGGGGAAAAACTTGGGCTCTTTGTTGGAACAGAGGATGTGGTGAAGTCTCCCATTTTGCAAACACAACCAGGAGTATAGAGACTTGGTGTTTCTAGGTTATCAGACAATTGAGGAGTAGAATACCAACTCTTTGATGCAGAGGAGGATATTTTAGACATGGAGGGATATGAACTATGGGAAGCAGACTGAAAGTAGAGAGATGAGTCTTGCTTAGAAAACCCAGCTGTTGACTGCCAGTTTTTACAGGAATCTTCCAGCGAAGAGGCTTGAGTCATGTTAACCATGGCACCACACGCTACTTTCTGATTAATTGGAGAAATTAAGTGGACAGCAGGTGGTTTAGAGGAAAGATGATCAGAGGTAGAAAGAGTAGAAATTAACTGGAGAAAAAAGAAAAACAGAAATGTTAATATAGGTGGAACCTGTGGAACTGTTAAATACCCACATTTCAGTCCTGTGGTCATGCGTATAGGCTTTCCATTAGTACTGCTGTGTGGATTAAAAGCACAGGGCTATCTTAAATTTGGACATACAGCCTGATGGATAAGGCTCTCTAGGGGAGGTGACTGAGGCAGCCAAGTTATGTGCTACTTTGGTTTTATGAGACCTCAGTTTTGTTGACATACGCAAGGTTCAAGGCTACAGTATATTTCATTTTAGGTAAAACCCAATACAGTTGTGCCATGAGTGTCCAGAATCATGTGATGCCATTCCACTGTATAAACACAACAGAAAGTGAGAAAATTGCAATAGTGTCCCATCTCACTTCACCAGTTCAGTGGAAAGCAGCCTTTCTGAAAATGGCATTCAAGTAAATTGCTTATTTTCTAATTCAGTAAACAACCCCTTCTGCAGCACTGTGATATCAGAATGAGAAATTTGTTTCGAACTACTTAAATCAGACATCCAGTTTGGTTTTCAGTTTTCCTGTCATTCACAGAGTACTGCATTTGACAGTTTGCAGCCATGTAATAGTCCTTATCCCCTTCTCCACAGTCTTTCGATACACTAATAAAGCAGTAACAAGCTCTTTCATGTGCTTTTTTTCTTGAGTCTATTCTAATTAGGATTTGTCAAAACTAATTATAGCATACAAGTATATTATCAACCCTTTATACAGTTTCATGCTTCTAAAGAAAGAAACTCTCTTAAAATCTTCCAAGTTATTATAATGCTGAAATTAAAAACTGATGTATACAAACTATGAATAAAACATATCAATATGAAATAGTGAGTTAAGTCAACTGTAAAACCAAAAGGCTACAAACTGTCACCTAACATTTGACAGAGCAATTTGAAAGTAGGGAAATTGGCTCTAATTTCATCAAACTTGATATAAATATAAGAACACCTATTTAACTACTGTTTGATACCCTGAGAAGATTATGCAGCTCTATAAAAGACAATTACATAGTTCACTTTCCACACATGACTTGCCCATGGCTGTGGCTCAGCCATGAATTTTATTTTTTAATGCAAATGTCTCACCCATAATAGAGAGGAATTACTACTATTGTTATTGTTATTATGTAATATAATATTGATTTATCACAAAAAGAAAAATAAGAACTAATCAAATAATTTTCAAGTGAGAGCACATACCAGAAGCTGCAACAAAAAAAAAAAAAAAAAAAAAACACACAAACAAACAAAACAGAACAAAAAAACAAACAAGACTTAGAGGCTTCCAAGGGTTAAACTACACCTAAACCACTAAATATGTGTAAACACCACTTCAAAACCTTTTTAGTGCTTATAACCTAAAATGAATGAGCTCCTCCTGCTAAATGAGACCATATAAACAGCAAGCCTTGTAAACCAAGCACACTTTCTGTATAAGGCAACTTCAGAAAAGCCAAGTCAATGCTTTGATTTATAGGAATAAACACAAAACGTCAGAATGCCTTCACAATCCCACTGACTTCCCCTTGTTTCATACATGTGCTAAGGTATCCCATTTCAAGTAAAGTCAAGGGATGTATGCAGAGTGAATATTAGAATATAAACATTTATATCCATTACATCCTTCCACCATATATTCCACTGGATTAAGAAATTATGACTCTTGCTGAAAAAGCTGCTAACTAAGAAGAAGCAAAAATACTGGAAATTGAGGATAATTTACTAATCCTTCAGCACTATGAAAGATTATTACTAAATATGTCATGAAAAATAAAATTATTTAATGAGTTAAAAAGCAGTGTGGTAATAAATCTGATAATTTGGAACAGCCTCCTGAATTTAATAATGATTTCTGGAAGTTGATCAACTATCAAAACAGAAGTTGGGTATAAAATCTGTGTATTTCAAAATAGAATAGATAAATTTCCCCTACAAAGACAACAGATTAAAAGAAAATGGGCAACAAATATGAAACTTCATAATAAAAGAGGAGGATGTGCAATGACTTCTAAATAGTTAAAACTTAATAAGAAAGATTTATAAGCAGCTAGGAAAATGTTCATGGTAGCAGATGATAAATATGCTCCTGCAAGTGTAATAAAGACATTTTGCAGTAGTCTTTCAGTTTAAACAACACTGAACATTCACATGCCGAGCTAATTGAGCCATTAATCAAGTCTTCAAAAAAAAATTTTCTATTGTAACACAGTATTAACCACATCTATAAAGGATTAACCTCTTTTTTACAGGACCAAGGAATCATAAATCCAAGTGGGTTGGAAGTGACTTCTAGAGGTCATTCAGTCCAGCCTCCTATCTCACCAGCACCAGTGGGTCAGGGCAGCTGTGGCCGTGTCTCACCAAGCCTCTAAAGCCCTAATGGAGTTGGCTCCAGCGCCCCCAGGCAGCCTGTGTCAGTGCTGCACCACCTCCCAGTGAGGAAGCTGCTTCTGATGTCCATCAGGGACCTCACGTGCTTCAATTTGCAGCCGCTGTTGTCTCACCTGTCACTGCAGAGAAGAGTTTGGTTCTGTTTTCTCTGTAACTGCCCTTCAGGTAGCTGTGGGCAGTTCCTAGATACCTCCTTGGCTGCCTCTTGGCGGGAGTCAACAAAGCCAGCTCCCTCAGCCTCAGCTCACATGTGCACCAGGCACATTTACACCTTTGTGCTGGACCCCATTCCCTTCCTCACATCTCTCTTGAATTTGGGAGTTGCTGGCCACCAAGCTGAGTATTGTTTTACAGTTGCAGCCTCAACAGTGCCAGTTGGTGAGATATAATAACTTCCCTCAATCACTGGAATTTTTTTTCCCTTTGTTTTTCTGTACAGTTTCTCTACTGGTTCAAAACCCTTCTCTAATTGTATTGGATTAGTGCAGAGGAAGTTAGTGACCAAACTAGATTTGTGTTGCTTTGTTCTGTGACTCAGCTGCAAACCTTTTTGTCCTCTCAGTAACACCTCAGATAAACAATCCCTGAAAATATATGAAGAAAGTTGAAATAGGTGCCAAGGTTACCGTAGTTCAAAGGGACCGAGGCACTTGAAAAGGATCTTGATGCCTGGTAGACAGTAATTCCAGAATTATCAAAGTGGTCATAGTATTAGTATTGAGCCTTGCCCAGGAGACCTTCAGCACATTTGAAATGGCAGAATTGAGCTTTTTGGTTGTCTTTCTGGTGAGGTCACATTATTTTGGAAGGGCACAAAAGAAGTGGTTGCTTATACCAGCAAGACCCTGAAAGATGTGCTGGTCAAACAGGAAAAGGGAAAGAGTGAGGCAAACTGAAAGCCCCAAAGGCAAAAGTCATGTCTGAGAGGATATGGCTTTGATGTAGACCTGGTCCTAGGGTTAGTTAACCATGCTTTGATCTCAGTAGAATTTGATTATAGATAGGAAACAATAAAAGAAAATTACCTACAAAGCCTGCAATCTGAAAACCAGAAAGTCAGAACGAAGCACTGGACACTGTGGAAAACTTGACAAACTCTCTGGAGACAACACAGTAAAACAGATTGTGAACTGAGACCCAATTAAGGTAGATGCCATTTAGTACAGTCCAATTTCTCCCAAAATGGAAGGTTCATTGTCCTGGTGATGGCAGGAGTTTGTAGGGACTCTTGACTTACTTTTCTGGAAAAGCCAAGCCAGATGGCACTCACTGGACAGAGGAATGCCAAGTGACTTTTACTAGCTAAAAATCCTACTAGTTATTGATCCCCCACAGTGAGACAAGAAATTTGTCCTAGCTGGGCTTGTGTCCTGGCATTCAGGGGAGCAGACATCCTACTCAACCCAAAGAGTAAAATCCTAGGGGCAGAAATCAGTTTGACTCTCTCTTACACGGCTAGACACTCTTCAACATCAAAAGAAAAGGCAAGAAAACCCCAACATAATATATATATAGTAAACTATCACCAAAAAGTTCCAAATATGACCAGGATAATGGATTCATGTTTCAGACTTTGAACATAGTGTGGCAGTTTCAAACATCAGTCAGAACATTTATGTTTCAAAGAACAACAGAAGCTTCCAATTTTGTCAATGTTTTTCTTTTTTTCTTTCATTTAAATGAGGATAGAAATGAATGAAGCTGTAGGAGTCCTCTGGTTCAGTTAGAGTGATCCCTTCTGCAACAGAATGGTCCCCAAAACTGGTCCTTGCTTTTTTCACATCTGACAGGAAACTCATAGTCTAACCATGCTTTTAAATTAACACGATGTTATATGTAATAACTCTTAAGTGGGACATGATACTGCCCACATACTCCAATAACTGACAAGGTAGCACATACATGGAATCCTCTGTAGAAAGGAAATGTACCAATTGAGAAACAATGCACCTATTTAATCTTTTTATATTTTTCCTGCATTTCAGAACTGACAATACTTCATGAGATATCAAACTAGAAAGAGTGATGCCTAAGGAAATACCTTAGAATCAAAACAACAGTGAAAGGTGATCTAGTAAAAAACATCTTCTTCCTATGAAGCCATAGAGATGGCTAGAGATACTTCGATAATGAAGACTGAGGAAGTACTTACAGTCTTGAAAACTTGTGACTTAAGAACAATGATGAGATATGCAGTTACCCGTATTACATACTACCTCTCTTCACATTCAGGTGAACAGTTAGCAACATTAGGCTTTATTTCTTGTTCTAGGAAATCTGTATATTTTTTTACCTAACCAGCCAAATCCCTGTTTACTTGTCAAGTCATCAAGCATGAGAAAGATACAGCATATGAATTTTTCTGTAGAGTGTTCCAAAATCCACCCAATTTCTATGATAGCTTTTTAAAGAAAACACTTAAGTAAGCCTGACAGGATCTGCAGACTGAACACTGCTGAAGTAAAATTGTATGTCCCTAGAACAAGTACTCTTCTACAGGCTGCTTCCTCTGTGTATGCCTTTACACCTACCTCAGGTAAAATTCTCACTGATTTCACTGGGAGTTTCTTAGAAGAAATTAACATTTCATAATGCTGTGAATCCCAAAACAGAGGGGATTTCTTAGTCACAATTTCCTCAATCAAAAATTGACACTGAATTTGATAAAAAAATGAGTGGCAAAAACATTACAAACACGAGATAGGAAATCTTGTTCATTTGCATAAACAAAGTATCCATGCTTAACCTTTGTTTCTAAATGATTGATGAAGAATTGCATTTTCAACTCATGGAAGCCCTGTCGAGGTCAAAGGAAATGTCTGAATCTTTTCCATGTGAGAAGGATGTTGCTATTTTGCTGAAGGTGGAATTTTACAATATATATGCACCTCTGAATACTATCAGTGCTCTTTCCAAGATGGGAGATATTAACTTTTCGCGTGGTAGATTGAATTGATGCATTTTGTAAATGCAACATTTCAAAGACCCTTTTTTGAAATGTCCCAGGGAGAATTTAAAATTTAATAAATCATTAAATGCAACTATAAAGATCAACATAAAATGGAACTTTTATCTTCATTAGGTCTTTACACCTGTGCAAATCCAGTGTTAACTAACAATGAGAATAATAGGATTTTTTACAGCCTCTTTCTCTTGTAGAAAGGGATGAAGTGAGTGCTGAGGAAAAAAAAACTAGGTCTGGGAAGTCTAATGCTAATAATTCAAATGATCTCAAGGCTCCATTGATTTCAATGACCTTAGCCAATTTAGACTAGCTAGGAATCTAAGACCTTCTGATTAACTTGCTGTCATGATGAGTTGTTCTGAAAGGAAAGAATGGATCTCTATTACTGCTCCACACACACACCAGAATCATATGGAGAGGCAGCAAGTCAGAAGTATTGGGTCAACTCCTTAAACTCCAAGTGTTACAAAAATGTGAATTAAAGAATAAATTGACCAAGCTGCTTTACAAACTGGCTCAGTACCCACAACCCGAAAGCTTTAGAAAGTAAAGGTTATCTCAGAGTCTAAAGAACAGGTTACCTGATGTTTTTGTGGATCAGTAGTACTGTGGGAAAGCGCAGCACCTGGGAGGTGCCCATCGCCAGGAGGTTTCCCTGCCCCAGTGCCAGAGGAGACATGGGATGGGGTCAGCAGCTGAGCACTGATGGGACCATAGCCATTGGAAGGCCGATGAACATTGTTCGAGGCAGCAGCTACTTCATCTTCATCACCGGAGTCCGTAATCAGGATAAACTCAGCCTTAAAAAGGTCATTCTCCTGCATTTCTCCTTTGCTTGGATTACACCCCAGGGACTGGACAGCCGTTCGGGTGTTGTCTGCACAGACAGTGGACACACAGGCTTGTCTGTCCCCACTCTTTAAGGCCAACTCATGGGAGGCTGTGTTAGACTGCAAAAGATACAAGGAGAAAGATCCCAATTAACTGCATTTTATTTGTGTTCCCCAAAATGTGAAGTAATTTAGGTTTTCAGGGTGGCTTACTCTGTGCTATCGAAGGTGCAGAGGGCAAATGAAGAATTTGGGCATGAGCGCCCAGCAGAAACCACCACCCCAGGGAGCCCCCTTGCTTCCAGCCCCCCAGGCCCTGCAGCAGGGGCTGCCTTCCCAGAGACTCCCAGAGCAACAGGGGACTATGAGCACAGCAATGGCCCAGGCTGCCCCGGGAACCGAGAAGGAGGGTGCAGTCAAGCCGAATGAGCTGTCAGACCAGACTACACCAGACACGATGAGAAGGCATCCCGACTGCGGGATCCACGGGAGCAGACAATGCTCCTCAGAGGAGTCTGACAGACAAATCTGGGACAAAACCTATACATATTAATGAAGAAACAAAGGCCCTTAAGAGAGGGCATTATCTGAAGAGAGCAGACAAAGACTCAGAGGTCAGAGAGCTTTATTGTTATGTTCAAGCTTCTCAGCACAGACCACAACTGTTCTTCAGATTTTCTGCAATTTCCACATCCAATATGTCACTTCTCAAGCGTGCTTTGGATGAGAGAAGGAGTAGTGCAAACTGCACATACAACACGTACATCATCAAATCATTTGGTATTGAAACTATTACAAATTATATTCCCCTTGGAGAAGGAACAAGGCAAATGAATAGACATGCTGTGTACTGCAAGAGAAAGCCTCCAGATGGGGCTCATATTTGAATACTGCTTGAGGAATACACTAATTACAAATTTCCACTTCACTTGAAGCTCCACAAGTCCCTGAAGGCCAGTTCTTTGAAAAAATATTGGACCACAAAGAGAGATATCACCAGTATGAGTTTGACAGCATTATTTTGATTACCTGATGTTGGTTAGTTTCTTAAAATATTGTTCAGGTTCTAGACATTTTAGAAAAGGGGCTAATCTATGCTATGAAGGCCTCAGTATTGCATCAACTACCAGAAAAGTACTCTCTGCTAACTGAGCAACACAGGGGGATGGATGACAGGAAGACCTAATTCTGCTTTACCCAGGGCATTACTTGCAGAAAAACCAATACAGAGTGGCTGAAAATGTAACTAATGAGTTACTGAGGATAATATTCCAGTGAGTGTCTCTTCAAATACATCCATCCTTTGCCCAGATCTAACCCTTTTTTTGACAGATAGGACACTGAAAATTCTGGAGCATGTTCAGGTCAGAGAGATCTGAACTCCTGTGAAAAGTTTATTACATGGAAGAGCACCCAGGACTGCAGCCCGAGCAATGTCCCAGGGAAGGAGCTGTTACTCAAGGGCAAAATTGCTCTAAGAGTTAATATTAACCTGAAGGTTGCAGTAGCCTTTCAAGTAGCATGGAATAAAACAAGAGGCCATTAAGTGTTGTGAGGCAGGAAAGGAATAACAAACACTGAGGACTGACTAAAGGAAGGAGAACAAGGAATGTTGTGCTGCTGGCTTCACCATTGCAGGAAATCACAGGGATAAGCTTTCTAAGATAAAAAAATCACTTTCACTTTGATGCATTACAACGCAGCTATGAAAGGGATTGGCACCTCTGCTGGAAGCCACAGCACTGGCACTTGCTGAAACCACGATCCAGTGAGCAACTCTTGGTCAGTTCCTGCGTAACAACATCCTTCTCACACCACCCTTGATGCCTTGAAGATCAGGAAGGAATTCCCCCTTGTCTGCCAAGAATATAGTCTTGCATGACTGACAGAGGACAGTATTGAGATGGGCAAGGGTTTCCTTCCAGTATAAACTCTGCCAAAGGCAAAACAAGCTACTGAGCAGACATCGGCCTTCTCTTGCACAATGATTCTACATCTTGGTAATTACAACCAAGCACAAGCCAAGAAACCATTCAAGAGAAAGAGTTTCAGTTCAGTGATGCTTAAAATAAATTTTTCTGTATCTTTAGAAAGAGTGGAAAAATTAATGCAAACAAAAATCTACCTTATTTAAAACTTCTTGCTTGCTCAGATCTGTTGGTTCCTCTGGAATTGTCACAAGGAACTTAGAGATATCCACAACCTCAAAATGAGTTGGAAGTCGTCCAATGGATGGCACAAATGTGAAGGTCAATGGTTTGGTTCCAGATTCTTGAGAGATGACCTACAAAACACGTAATTAGTTCAGCCTTTTTATCCCAATAAAGATGATTTTTGTCAGAATTGAAATAACAGGAATAATATGCAATTAATAATCTATGTAGCTTACAAGCCTATTATTAACTATATTGTTCATTGGTTTTGGTGGGTTGTTTTATCGGGTTTATTGTTTATTAAAGTCTTCTTTAACAGAAAAAATACTGTCTTGATTATACCCATCAAAATCCTATATATTCTAGTGGTGTGGCACAGCAGACAAGAGAATATTTGCTCAATAATTTGTTATTCTTTCAATTTTCCATAAAAAAAATCAAGAAAACCATACTCAATTCATTTCAAGGTTGCTTTTACCTTTATTTAACTCCACTTCAGTAGAACAACAATTTAATTACACAGTGTATCTAGGCAGATTATAGGCTCTAGTGTATTTGCTTTACAACTTAAAGCAAACTGGGAAAACCTTTGCTCTGCAAAAAGAAAGGAAAACGTGTTCACATTTTCTAATGCAAATGCAGTTAATTCTGAAAAATATCTGGGATGAATTCTGATTGAAGTATCTTCTCCCATTTTCTGTGGGCCATTCAGCTACATATACCAACTAACTTTGTGTCTAGCTGCTTACTCCTCCCTCCCCATCTTGCCTTCTCTCTAGGTCTGAGTACTTAGGGCCTGAAAGCACCAAAGACAAGAGAGACTAAGAGATTTCACCTAAATGTTCAGTTTTATCGCAGTGTTCTCTCATCCCTCCCATCTTCTTCACAGGAGATACAAGACATGCAAACAAAGTCCACATCATGTTACAACAACTCTCAGTTGCTCTGCCGGATACAAAAAAGAGGAACTGCGAGTGCCTCATCAAGGTAAAAGGAGGGAAGCACATCCCAAACCATTGAACCTGACATGCTGACTCTCCCATTACTTGTTGTAAAAAATCCTTCTTTCTGACTCAAAACTATGGAATATATCGATTTTCCTTTGCTTTATCATCTGATTTAAAAGTTATGGCAATTAATTGTCTTTTCAATAAACTCCAATATGCAGAGGCTCAAACTGTATTGAATGATGCAGGAAAGCAGGATTACTGCTTTGGTCTTTTTTTATTGCTTGCTTATTTAAAGTGAAATTAATTGGAGAGCTACAACTCTCATTATGCTTCTTTGTAATTTGCATATATAAGTAAATAGCAGTTATGGAACAGAGTGGAATTACGGTTTACAATACTTGATCTTCTCGTGGCTGGAACATGAAAAATGATAGACACAGATTTCCAGTTTTAAAAAACTATAAGTCAATATAAGTTACTTCCACAGCTGCCTCCTGGAGTGCTTGAGTAAAACAGAGTCATATTATTTGTACAAATGCTATCAAGTGTTTTTTCTCTACAACGCTGCTCTCTCAGACACATCCAGGTGTGCAGGTACAAGGTGGTCTCCTATTTTTCTTACCCCTCCACTTCACACAAGTAACTCAGCACTGGCATGTGTGATGCATGGCTTGAATCAGTAGCAAAAAACTGACTGCTAAATGCTCCAGCATGCCAGGAGCTCAGGGTGTCATTTTATGTGAAGAAGAAATGTAGGTCTGTCCTTCTGTCAGCAGCCACGGTACCTGAGTCTGATCATTGCTTTTCATAAAACAGCAACACGATTTTTAAATATTATTAGCCAACACATTAAACACTCAGTCCTTGCCCCTGACAAAAGTCAGAGTAACATCAGTACTCGAGGGTGCGCTCACTAGCCATCAGCTGCCAGTCCCTGCAGTGCAGCAAGGGATGTGAGCACCTGCTGTACCTAAAGGTGCCTTCAAGAAGCAGGATTACCTCCACACAGGCAGAAGCACCCATCACATTAGCATTAGTGATTTCTGTACAGCTGATCTCATTCACACTCTTACACAGTACCTGGGTCTGCACTAAAATCAACCAGAGATGGCCTTCGCTTTCCTACAGATCTGCAACTCTGCTTTCATCTTCTGTCTTTAATTAGGATATGCAGCTGGTGATTCTTGTACCTTGGTTGCCTTTACTAATATTTTCCCCCTCTACCTCAACCTCTTGTCATGCTCTTGTTTTGACACTCAACAGCAGCTGTTCTGTATCACTGGGTATTCTTGTGTCAGAGTGCAAAACATTCCTTATAAAAGAAAGAGTGTGCAAACAGCAAGCCCAAACACAAACAGATTTATAGACAATTACAATGAAATGTGCTATTGTTAAACTCACAGTATTTCATCTGCATATTTGTAACGAGGAAATACAAAAAAAAGATTCAAGCTATAGGCTCCAGGCTGTTGCACAGGAATGGGGAGGTCTTGCTAGCACCTAATTCTGTACTGTGTCTTACTTCGTACTTCCAATTTTCTTGCTTTGGTATAAAAATTAAAGAACACACAAAGAAAACCTTGCTGTGTTTGGCCTAAAGACATTATGGAAAGAATCACCAAAATTGCTTGCAAGCTAAAACTAAGATAGGAAAACAAAGATGGGGAAGCAAGAATTTTTTCAGGTGGAAGATACCATGAAAGCATAGCATTATTTATACTCCCCTAGTGTATCCTAGAGTTTTATATTTATATTTATACTCCCCTAGTGTATCCTAGAGTTTAGAAGGCATACATGAGCAAATAGAATTACTGCATTTCAGAAAGTTTTAAGTTGCCAGATACTGTGTGAGGCAGTGATAGGAACGCGCTACTCTTAGTTTCACTCACAGCAAGCGAGAAACAGGAACTTCCAGCAGGTAAACCTGGTCATGCAATCTAGGCTGCATCACAGAAACCCAGACAACAATCAAATATCACAAGACTAGCCAGAAAATACAAACATTTCCACTGGAGGAAACAAAAGAGAAATATTTCTCACTTAAAAATATTTTTAAGTAGTTATTTTCATTTTATAGACTGAAAAAAAAAAAAGTAAAAATACTTTGAAATTTTAAATTTCAATTGAGCAATGTGAAACAGAAGGAACTGTTACATCCTCCTTTTTTTTTTTTAAGGTGCAGAAAGGATTTTTGCACCTTTTTTCGTACATTCATCTCATTTACTCTCTCTCTCTCTCTGGCTGATGTTTCTATCTTTGAAGAACTGAAGGAAATGAACAGATTGGACTTCCAGCATTTAATTACATCTATTAATAGCACTCTGACATGTAGAA
>JAYRBT010000114.1:91470469-91493651 GCA_036023395.1 Myiotriccus ornatus
GAATTGACTTCAATCTATTGAAGTCAATACCAAGGAATTCTGTTTTATATTACATAATCAACTTTATGCACACTGAAATAATTGATTGTTTCTAATTGCAGCATTCATGTTATTTAGTTCTTTGAAGAACATAAATTATAGAGTTTAATATAAATAACATTGAATATCTATCAGAGGCTATTGGCTGCTGCATAATACGTTGCCAAATAGCTTCAAAAGAAAAAATTTATTCTAGATGACTTCCGAGAGTTCCTATGTCATCAATTTAGAAACGGGTTTGTTGCATAATTTATACCATCAATTTACAATTGCCCTAGGGATAGCAACTTAAATTATATTAATTATTGTTTTCATTACCACAGCTTCTACAGTCCTTACTTGTAGAGCACATTTTTAATGTCTTGGTTACCTTATTAACACAAACCAAGGCTTCCATTTAATCTATCATATGCTCTATATGCATTCAGCATAGTGCCTATTTTGTAATTTAAATTGAGGTCCCATTGCTTCTTAGGATTTCCTTCTGGAATACAGATTGCTAAAGTAAAAGAATATGCTGGTTCACATTACCACTTCTTCCACTGATTTGCTCGTGTAAGTCATTTCAAAAATAAAACAGCACCCTGAGAAAACCTCATTCTTGACCATCAAGTACCTCCTTTTGAAGATATTTATTTTTTTAAAGGCCAGAACAGGAAATATATGCATAAATAGTAGCAAAATAGTAAGCGTGTATATCATGACACAGAGGCACGTTGACTGAAGCACTGTTTTGCTCATAGCACAGATTCCCATGCCCACAGTTCCTGAGTGATAAATATAGCTCTAACACTGAGAGAGAGCACAGCTAATGCTATTCACCCAGCCAGGGAGAGAGGCCATCGAAAACACAGCCTGGGTTCTGTAACTCCTTTTCCATGTTCAGACTCAAGTCAAACCACGAAGAGACATTGTCTCCTCCTCACACAGAGAAAAAGTCTAGTCTACTACAGATGGAATTATCAGTTAATGAGATGTAAGAATTTTCAGCCTGTCTTCATATCCTGACTTATTATAGCTATCACAGCAACCTAATATATATTAGCTGTTTATTGTGTAATATGAGCTCTGGCTTACCTAAAACCTTTTACAAACAGAAGCAGACGATCATCTGAACACCAGCTTTCTATCTGTGAAACTTCAGGAGGGAAAAGCTAAATCTGTTCCAAAAGTCCAGGATGAAATTACGGTCAAGCTGAAGTTTGTGTCAAAGTTGCCAATGACAGCTGTGGTCAGAGCTTCCCCAAGCCCTGTGATGTGCCCATTGTATCACCTTCAGTAAAACAGTTTTTTCTTCTTTCAATACAGCAGCACACACTAAAACGCAGACAAATATCTTTTGAAAATTAATGTGGGTAAAGCACTAGAAAGAGCAAATGAATAATACTATAAAATTGTAATCTATTTTTCAAAATGCAAGAGCTCATTCAGATGAAGTGTTTCTTTTCAAACATCATTTTAATTAGCTCTTCAGCCCAGCAGACTCTACACAACTGTAGCAGCCCTTTCATACTGCTCTACACATATGCAGCTAAGTTAAATGGAAAGTAAGTAAAGATAACCTATAATTTCCTCCTTTTGCAAAGGAAAAGTAAAATGCTTTGCCTGTTATGTTTAACTGACTTAACTGAATGCAGTTTGAATAAATGACCATAAAACAGACCCTAAGGTGACCTAGGTCTTTAAATCATATTTTAGGATCACTAACAACCTTATTTGTTCCAGTCTTCTAAACCTACTAAGAAACAACATCTTCTAAGCTAAAACACTTCTGTTGTAACATCCTAAGCTGCTCTAGTCTATCACCTACACACAAACCCTTAGCTAGGCAGTCCCACACTCAGACTGCCTCCAGCTTCCCCCTCACCACTTCCTTCTAAGCCTGTGCTGTGTGTTTTGTGTGGATCAATCAGAAATCATGCTGAAACACTGCTGCTGATTTTGCACTAGTGTGGCCAGGTTTGCCATCTGGTCTTGCACAGAAGGCAGTCAAGGACTGACAAAAGTAGACTGAAGAAGTGTGAAGGCTGATTGCAGAAAATAAAAAAAAAACCCAGAAGTGGTGCTGTCTAACACGTACAGGGACTGCTTACCAAATACATTAGTGGTCAGAAGTGGGAGACTTCAGATCAATAAAATGCCTGCAGATACACAAAAATACCTGCACCTAAACTGGAGTCCTTACAAGGTTATAGGACCCATGAGTTCATATGTAGAACATCCATTCTAGCACATGCACAAATACACTTACAAACTCTGATACACATAATATATGCTTACACAATGTCATGATACTTCTGTCCAACAAAAAGCCTGCAGACTGCTTAGTCACATTAGTGTAAGAGCAGCAAGGCACTACAGATCTGTTTCCCAGTCCATTTTTTAACTTCATCTCAATTATTCAGTGAGAAAGTGAAAGTTAGAATATATTCTTTTTCCTGTAAGAGTTTCTTGCAATTTCAGCTCTGCAAAGGAGTCCCAGAATGCTGCTGTCGTCTTCACAGAAGTCTTGAAGCACATTCTCATCCATTCCCCTCATTGTCTTTTCCCTGATGCTGCACCTATAAAGAAACAGGTGCCGTTTTCGAATCAAGCACTGGGAGCAGAAATAAATCCCTACTTCCATCTGTCAGACCTGAAAGATGAGTCTTGTAGGATGATGCTAGCAAGGGACTTCAGTTTTACAATATCACACATCGGCCATTAGCCCTCTGGTGTCCTGAGATGGCTGAATGGTTGAGAACCAGAGGGATTTCAGCCAGAGCAGCTGCCCCACACAGAGCCGAGGCTCACATGTGGTGAGGTTCTGCCACCACACCACTGAGCACTGGCAGTCCTGCCCTCACCACCACAGGAGAATCAAGCCCACGTGGTGCTGCCACCACAGATGAGCATCTCAGCAGTTTCCCTTCATAAAAACGCATTGCAGAGCAAGTTTGGTAGCACACCAGTGATGTTGTTGCAAGCAACATATTTCAGAAGCAGGTGGTGCCCAGAATCACATCTGTGCCTATACATATCCCGGCATGTGTCTTCTAACAGACCGTTAATTTTGTACAATGAACTAACTACTGACTCCAGAAAAGGGAAATAAATAATAAAGAAAACACGTCATATTAGCATAGCTTGAAGGCTGTTGAAGAAACACAGGGGATTTTAAAAGATGCTTCCAGAAGTACATGCACAAGAATAACAGCAGAAGCCTTGAAAGTGCAAGTATGGGATAGGGGTCCTATGGCTACAAGCACAAATCATTAATAATCAGTTATCACTCATTACAGGAATGCAAACCTGTGTCCTGGTATTAAGGACAACAGAGGAAGGAAAGAACCAGTATCCAGCATATGTAAAACATTTCAAACATCATAGAATTTGGATAGAGAATTTGCTGGCCAGTGAAGAAGGAACAAGTAAACTGTAAGCAAAGAGAGAAAAGTAACTTCAAGTGGGCTCAAAGTGCACAGTAAGCCCCACCATCAACATCGTGCACCTCCCTGCAAACAACTGGAGACACTGGCAGTGTCCATAACAATGCATAGAAAATAAAAAAAGTGGTAGAAATGAGGAAGTTCGTCTAGGTTCGTTTTAACTGTATGGTCATGGAGAATGAGCATTTTAAGTGTGAATATCACTGTAGCTGGACTACATCATCATACAAGCCCCATGTATATGAGAGTTCATGTGCATTTGTGTGACCAGTACAATGAGGAGATGCTAAGACAAAACAAACTGAAGAAAGGGTAAGTTTGAGAGGTAGTACATGAAAATCTTTTCCAAATGGGTAAACTCAGTAGATTAGTGGTCCAGCTGAATACACAAGAAATTATAAACTCAGAATACCAAGAGTCAGCCCAATCTGCTCAAGACCACCAGGACACCCTGGAATCAGCAACAAACAAGTTGAACCCCATCCAAGAAGGCTGTATCTGCTATACACAGAAAAAGACTCCAGGATTACACATACAGACCACTCACCCAGAAGTCAAAGGCATATTAGTAGAACCTTCTGCTTCTGCACAAAGAGTTGTCCTGCCAGCTGTGGCTCCAGCTGCATAGCTGCGAGTTAGTGCGTGATTGTACATGAAACCTGCTTGAGTAATCAAATGCACCCTGTGAATAATTATCTGCTGTTAGTAAGAACAGCTTCATTCTATTAATGAAAATATCTTGGACAGTAAAAAGTGTACTGATGAATGTTTGTTATGATGAATGCCTCCTCTGACCTGTCGCCCTGTCAGGGAAAAGGGAATTAAAAACCTTATAACCCTGTGATTAGACTGCTAATATTTCAATTAAAGTAACTATAAATTTTTGTATCTCTATGTGTGTTTCTCAAGCTTGCATAAGTTGCACAAGGTATTTTTTTCTTTCACCACACCCTTGAGGCTTGGTAGTGATCTGAATGCAAATGAGATTGAGCATTTCCCAGCTGTGCAATATTTCTGCTCATTTTTGAAGAACGCCTTGCTGCTTTGTTTAAACGCAACTGAAGGTAGACTGGTACAGCCTCACTTCAGCAATGAGGCATTTTAAACATCTCCAGGTTAACAGTTGTGTATGAAATCCCTCATGGATTCTCACAAGGATATGCTGAACGTCAGGGCTCTCAGTGCTTCACGGTGAATCTGCTGTTAGCAAGAGCACTTTAGCAGTATTTTGGTGAACACAACAGCATTTTTTTCCGAACATTTTCTCTGTATTTCCCCAGGTATAACTCTATCCAAAACAATTCAACAAAGAGTGTGAACACCCCTGTCATCCAAACGTGACAGCAAGAAATGAACAACCATGGCCTTATGAACCATGGCCACCTGGTATTGTAGCATTTACTCTAAAAAAATTCTCCTCAAACCCAAATGACCACAGCTTCAGTCTCAAATTCACTCTCACCGCCAGCACTTTCAGCAAACTGACTGTTTCCAGGAGTTTCAAAGATAGTTTCAAACACTCCCCACCCAGAGACTTCAGCTACCTCTGTGTAATTTGAATGTGCCCATTCCCATGCCCTAGGTTAACAGCTCCTGTCATTTTACCTCCTGCCCCTGATAAAACCAACCAGCTCCACATGCTCTCATCCAAACACCAAAACACAAGGAGATGCTCATCCATGTCCTGTAGGTACTATATGCATATGTCTCCTCATTTTGACTGTTTATGCTTCCCTAAAAATTTCCTTTTCCTATTATTTTCCTCTTTTATTACTTCTGTGTGTGCTTAGCTAAACAACGTTAAAAGTACATGTAACTTTTTAATAGCTTTTTCAGTTTAGTTTATTCAAAATATTTTTATTTTTAAGACTGTAAAAGTAAGGGGTTTTGAGAGTTAAAATTTTTTTGGACAAGTTTAGTTTAATAGTAAAGTAACTTTTCATATAGAAATAATTGATCTGCCATGGTGAAAGGAGAGGTTAATGTGATTTGCTTTTGGCAACACAGATTTTATCAAGTACTCTCCTGTGTTTGGACCTTTCTATTATAATTATCCTAAAAAGTTTTACTTAATTTAAATCTCTGAAGAATTACATTTTCAATAGATATCTCCTTTCACAAATTGCTATGTCTTGTGTGTGAGCACTTGTCTTGCTAAGGAACTGTATCTTTGGAGCAGGCATACAAAGGATATAAAGAAACACATAGAGCTGTACAGCTTAAATTTTCAAAGACCATATAGCTGCCACCCACATCCCAATGACAGATAATAACACATCTTTCACATTTTGGACTTATCTCCCTAAGTGATCCCGACATATTCTCAAATATGATTTTCAGGGCTCAAAAAGCCATCTGGCCTCTGGATTTATCAGGTTTTTCCATCAATCAAAAAAGAGTATTTTGAAAAAGCTATGCTTTCATAGATTTCAGGACAGGCAAATTAAGACTTTAGTCTTTGTCCACTCGTATATGACCAGACTGCGGACTTCTAGTTAATCTGCTATCATTTTTATTCTGCCATCCCAGCAGACAGCAGTGCAAGTCTTATGATATCAGAAAACCTATGTTATTCAGCTCTTTTCCATGAAAAAGAGAATAGAGTTCTCACTGATGGTAATTAGGGATACACAGAGTATTTTAGAAATATCAGATGCTAAATTTTCAGTTTTAGAACAAAGCATATGTAAGAGAAGGCTGTTAGTATTTTAATCACTAAGAAATGGATTATTTCATCCCGTATTATCAGCAATAGGCTTCCCATCAGAAGCTGTACCACCCTTTACAGTCATCCGTGCAAATGATTTAATGAATAATCAATACAAGCCCATCTATAAACATTCTTACCTGTCCTCTGTTAATAAAACTCAGTAAGCTGATAATTCAGATGACTCTTTCTCCAGACTGTTGTCTGTAATATGTAAAGCACAGTCGGAAGATAAATAAAAAATTAACATTAAAAAATCAGCAAATAAATGTCTGTGACAGAACTGAAGAAGAGGTCCTATTTTCCCCTTCTCAGCAAGGATTTTCAGAGGTCCTTTTAATGAGCTATTTTCTGAGTAGGTCTGTGTGGGCCCAGAAGAATGCTGGCTACAAAGAGTAATTATTCTGGCACTCAACTACTAACAAACAATAAGGTAAAGCTGAATGGCTGTTGGCTTCTTCTGCACGTTCACAGGAGGGCAGGATAATAAACTCAGAATCTTGTTTTCTACTCTGTGCTAATCATTAAAAAGCAGCTGCCTCTAAACATTTAACTTCAGCTTTTTCAGCTCAAGTTCAACAATGACAGGGTCATTTCCATATGACTATTTGTTTGGAAGAATAGCTACACTTGTTCAAGTTAAATAATTTTATTTTTATTTTTTTCAACAAAAGTGTTTGTGTGAAAATTTTCATTTTACAAACTTGACTTTGTCTCATCAAAAAAACAAAAATTCTTAGCTCTCCACTTTGGCGTAATCATCCAGCTAAATAAAGTCATGTACCATTCTTCAGATATTTTAGAATGTAGGAGAAAGAATAGAAGAACTGTAGGAGAACAGCAGACTGTACATTTTGCACCAAGAACAAGAATAATTTCTGTAGCCAACAAATCTGGACAGCCTGCAAACTGAAATCTATACTTTGCCTCAGGCCTCCTGTGCAGCTCTGAGTAAGCTGTCCAAGTAACCTTGTCTATACTTAAATATTCTGACAGTCCATGGGTAAGTGTAACTTCTTCACCATATAGTCCCAGATATTCTACATCCACATGACATTATTTCATTCATTTTGGTGAAGGTAACATTTATAATCAGCACATGCCAGCCTTAACTGAAGACAACTCCCACCTCTCCAGCTTCTGTACCTAGGAATGACAAGGTATCTATCAAAGCTCCCATGCCAGTACAGCCAAGCAGCTCCTCCTGACTGGGACTATTCCATTCATGTGGTCATCTTTACCTATGTCACGCTCTGGCTTTTGCCCTACAACCCATAATCCCACCAGAAAAGTGATATAAACTATATTGTTCACTTTCAAAATCAGGTTTTCCTTCTTTCTACCCTTATGCTCTTACTCTTACATTTCAGTGCCAATAAACACATCTACTGACCAGTGATTATTTCCTTCCTCTTTTTTGATTTACTAATTCTTATCACTTAGCTTTCTCCTGGTCACTCTTCCTTCCATTTCCAGTTTGCAATCTAAGTTATGGCAGAGTTTACAACATCTGAAGTGAACTTCTGGAAAAGTGAGATAACACTTCATGACCAAATACGCTACTAATGTCAAGCTTCTAAAGAAGAGTCTTCCATATTTAAGCAAAACCCCAGCAATGCTGTAAAGAATACTTTAGGCCTTCCATTGAAAATGCACAGATAACACTATCTCTGTGCTATGAACTAACCAAAAGGATCACAGTATTTTAAAAAAGGGTAGGGGATGTCATTTCAATGAACGAAAATCCACACACTGTCATTTACTTCCTACCTATATTTTCTTCTGAAGTTCCCATTCTAAGAATTCAGGTGACAATGAAATGGGAAACACTTTTGCATGTAGTGAGAAAGAAGATGCAGTACTTGATTCTTATGTATTTTTTCTTCTGTATTTTGTACTTTCATGTTGCATCTTCATTCTAAGCCCTTGGAAGAAGGCATGTATGTAATAATCGTAGCTTTAGATTAAAGAAGCAGTTGAGTTAATTTACTGCCAGAACTACAATATCAGAGATTTTATAAACATTAAAATATTTCAAAGCCTGTATTTCCTATAATACCACAAAATAAATTTATTACAATCAAGGTCAATCCTAATAGTAATTCCAGTATATTCCATGTAGATTCTTAAACCACCCTCGTCACCAGGGAGAACTCTTTACTCTCAAGTTGTGCACTATGTGACATTACTAACATACACCACACAGGGTGTATTCCTGCTCTCCTCCTGTCCAGAGGTTTAGCATTTTGATAATATTATGAGTGTTCGTAAGTTAAGGTTCTCTTGTGCTGTTTTTTCTATTAGCTAAGGACACGTGCCCTCTTCTTCAAACTACAGGTTTTAGATCCCAATATTCTGTAGCCTTTTTAGGGGACCTTTGCTTCATTTGTCTTAGTGGCAGATGACTCTGCAACCTCCTGAGAGCAGAGCTGCCAGATTCAGGGATAATGTTGCTTGCTTACTGCAATGCTCCAGAAATGCCTGGATTGAGGAGAATTCTGCAAGACTTCAGGAGAAATTATTTTTTATCACTCTGGACTATTTTTTTTCTGAAAGTTACTTGAAATATGTCAAATTTTACCCAAGATCTCAGTGAAAATGAACGTGATTCTGAGTTTCTGAACTTGGTCATAGCTTTGAAAAGGAAAGAAGTGTATCTTGGATGTCAATTAAACCTTATTTCTGTCATTACTAACAGTAGAGCAGTCCTGATGATTTATCATCATACTTCCAATTATAACAACGCACATGATTTCAAAAAGAAACTCAACTCTGAGTTAAAGTTAACTTCAAAACTCTGGAAAATAATATTATAAATGCATAATTTGCTACCAGCAGAGATGCCTTTTTATTTTTCATTCATCTCCTGAAAAATGTATTTCAGGTAGAAATGAAGATTGCAATTCAAATTATATAAAATATGATATTAATATAAAGTTTAAAAACTGGAAGCAGGTCAGTTATCAGTTTGTTAGTTTAAGATATCAGTCACAGTTTTAATTTCCAAGATCTGGGATCACTAAACCAGACATCAAATATATATCCTTAATTTAAATTCAACAAGAAAGATCCTATAATTCAGGTATTACTTTTTCACCCAATGTTTTGGCAAGTCAGAAGATTTACAGATAATAAACAGATTTGAACTTAATAAAAGTCATTCTTATGCATCAGCAAATAACTTTTGTTAGTATTCTTTATCCCAGAGATTATATGTCCTGTGAACAATACTAAGAAATCACAAGCACTTTTAATTAAGCTCTCCTATCTGTCTGTACAAGGCATCATGCAATCTGAAAGCTTCATAATCAATGTTTTCTGAACAGCTTCATCACTTTACATAACACAGAATCATATCTAGTCTCAAATTACAAAAAATAAATTAAAAAATACTGAAACTGTAAGTCATTTATTAAGAACATTCTAACAGCAATGTATTGGCAATCCAATGTAATTTTAATTATTTAAACTTTGCACTAAAGCTTCAGGTTTTTCAAAATAGTCTTAATTTTTGAAAAAAAAGGCATTGCTGTATTATTTATGTTCAACTCTTTTTCGCAGAATTAGACTTCATGTTCCTACTGACTATGGCTGTTTCTTCAGGAAAAAAAAAGGTGATTAGAAGCTCAGTCTTGCTAACATTATCCAGCTGAGGTTTTGACTGCAGCAGAGACTACAGGTCTGTGGGAGAGCTCAGACACTCAAGAGAAGGACAAGGCAGATATGCCCACAGGACCACTCCTCTTCCCTGAAATACTCATTCTCTGACTCTTAAAGGAAGAGTAATTAATGAAACGTATCTTACCAAAAAGTAGTTCCCTCATGCAGTATATGTCTCACAGTTTCAGTCTCTGATTTTGCATCTGCCCTGCCTATTATGTTTGTTAACTAGCCAGGAATTGGCATGGAGAAAAAGAGTTTGAAAATTAATAAAATTAAACTAGTTATTTTTGGAAATAATTCAAAAGCCCCGTTGTTGTACCAAGTGCTTATTTTTTCTCTGCAGTCCAGAAAAGTTTCTTATAGAAAATTACCAAATACACTAGTAGCTGTTAAAATTTCACTAAATTAAAATGTTGCCCTTAATTTCATTAGAAGAAGGCAGACACTGTGGTTGCAGGTAGTAATGCCTCATCTGATTGTGTTGCCATTGTACATAGGAAATCTCTTCTCCTTTGCAGTTCTGAAGTGGACCAGCAATTTTTCATGTAAGTATTTTCTTACACATTAAAACAAGTCAGTTTGCTTGAACAAAACCTTTTAACAAAACATATTTGGTTTCATTCACTTTTTCTCTGCAAGGTTCCTTGAATCCAGGATGGAATGATTAGTGGAAACACCAGACCAGAGAGATAGAACTGCTTTTAAATATTCTTCTCTTTGAAAGACAAGATGGAAACTTACCCCAAGTTTCCTACAGTGCTGACGAATGCCCCAGCTACCAGACTATTTTCAGATGTCTATTTCTCAGATGTGTTTTTCAGCATAAGCTTCAAAAGATGTCTTCCTCCATAAGTATCAAAAAGCAAACTGACAAAGGTTTAAACCTTCCTTCAGATAAAGCTTTTTCCTAATCAGAAATGTCAGACTCAGTCACTGAATGTTATAAAGGTGATGCAATTTTCCAGGGTCAGAGAAGCATTTGGCACAGAAATCCTGATGCAAAGGCCTTAGATGAAGGATTTGAGGAGTGAGCAAGGAGCTTTAGGTAACTTTAAGATGACAGGTTTTGTTCTGCAGTACTCAGTGGAACCTGCCTTTCTCCTACAAGCAGCCAAGACCCACTGCAGCACCTGATGGTCACAAACAAGCCAGGTGAAGAGTCTTTCATCAGCCTTCATTCTTGTTCCAAAACAACGCATCTGAGAAGCACACGTGGTCACAGTGTCTGAAGCAACTGGCAGGCACTTTTTGTTTCTCACTAACAGTAAATAAACACAAGATTTAAGGCTGCACCGGCCCATAGCTGTTCTTGACAGAATTCAACAGCAAAAAAGGCTTACAAAGAGGATTTGTGCTACAAAAGAAAAAAAAAATAAAAAAATTCAGTGGGCTTAAGGACTGCTTGGCTGCTACACAGGACACAAAGTATTTCTTAGTCATTACACTTTCACTCCATTTTACTAGAACCTCAAACATCCATTGGAACATTCAGGATTAGGAGGCTTTGGCATGCTTTCTGTAGAAACTGTGTGTGTGTGTGTGTGTGTGTGTGTACGTGTTTGTAAAACAAAAGCCTGGAAAATGCCATGTGAGTGGAGGTGAAGTGTCAAGAATTTGGGATTTGCTTTTGCAAGTAGCTTGGTCAGCAGACTATATACTTATCACATTACAATAAACTAGGCCTTGCTCACATGAAACTCGAGTTTTTCATGGTTACCTGGGAAAAATTCTTATTTGAGCAAGATGTTATGAAGTTTCTGAGATCACACAAAAACAGAAATAAAACAGGCTGTCATACATTTGCACCTTCCAACTTAAAAATACACTTCATTCCATTAAGACTAATGAAAGGCACAGTTCCATCATGCTGTATCATATCAAATGACTAAATTCTAAATGATCAGCTTGTTTCAGCCCTTATAATTACCGAAGTAGCACACTTCAGAAGTCGTTTTTCTCATCCAAACTTGTTTATCTCTCTTGAAGTGTGTGCACCCAACTGTGAGTTTATTTTAAAAGGTTATTGTCTATCAGCAGAGCTACAGATAGTGAACCAACCATCTATGGGCTGCTAGATATCTCCAAATGCAAAATAAAAGAAAAAATAACCATGAAGAAAATGGGTTTACTTAAATAGCCTTCCACTACTTCTTCCCTGGACAGCATGAGAATTTGTCTCCACTAACAGGGAATAATTCATTTAAATGTGTTAATCAAGCAGTTGCATTCTGATACCCAGTAAAACAAGCCTAAAACTTCATAAAAAACTCTTTTGCAGGATTTGTTAGTCAGCAACATTGCAATTCTGCATCACTTCTAACATATTTAGCTTTTTTTTGCTGTTTGTCACCATTTTGAAACAGCTAGTATACAAATACACAGTTAAAAAGCATATTCTGAGTAAGAATTTTTATACACTGTGTCCCTCACTACAGCTAATTGATAAAATAAACCCGCTGATAAGAATTCATATTTCGTCTCTGTTCAGATTGAGATTGTACTTTTCCAGCACCCGCAAAAATTTACTAACCAAGTTATAAAACACACAGCTTCTGGGAGTCTAATGAGTGATGGTTCAATGCATAAACTTTTTTCCTTTTCTAATTCTTTTTTAATTACTGAACAATGAAATCTAAAATAAAATAAAGGCACAATATCTTTGAAAAATATGCAAAGAATGTAATATACTCATGTAGCAGCAAAAGAAGGTGCACAAAAAAGCCACCAAATGTTAGTTAGTTGTTAGATCTTGACATCAAATGTAAAAGATTTTCAAACACTCAATTAAATTCTATTCAGAATGCAGAGAACCATTAAAAGCTTCTTGAAACTTTCAAAGGAAAACTGAATCATTAGGAGGGGAAAGCCCCTTAATGAATAAGAACATTTAGGGGGAAAAAAGTTAAAATACCAATCAAAGCTAGGTTAGTATGAAGTAACACGGAGGGACTAATTCAAAAATAGATAGAAAATCTACAAAAACATCCATGTAAATAATTAATATCTAGGGCAATGTAGAAGCAGCTAAGGACTAGCTGCTGATCAGGACATGGGAATGAAAAGGACAATTTAGATCCCCCACTCTGGCCCAGTGAATATTCAATTAGTTAAACAACAGGAAAGACTTTCATTAGGAGAAACTCACTGACATAATCTGTGCCTAATGATGAGGTACTGTAATTCTCCTGCAAATGAAGAGATCTGAGTTCAGTTCATAATGTTGGCCCCTTTCTCACAGTGTTCTCTAGGTGTCAGCTCTCTGCCACAGCCTGAGACAGGACACTGGACCAGCCGAGACTCTGGCTGATCCAGTGTGGCAGCTTTTATAGTCTCATTCTTGTAAGAAACTGATATCCAGTTTAGAGGCCTAAATTTGGAACGAGTCACAGCTGAGAATGCTGAGCAAGGCAAGCTGCTCCCCTGTGGCCCCACTTCAGATGCTTATAGTTTTCAAGGGCTGGGGTTCAGCCTCCTTTCTACAGTTGGCTTATCGTGATGCATCCCCGAGGCAGCTCCTGATCGTGACTCTGGGGTTACAACTTCCCTGGGTGATTACTGCAGATAGATCCAAATGACCCATTCTTAAGCTCCTGAGCTTGGGAGACCTGAGCCCCTCTGGGTCAGCAGCCATACAAATACAACGTAATTGTATAACACGTCACCTAATTTAATAAGTACAGCAGAGCTCTGTGCTAACCAAATGACTCATCCTCAAGTGGCTCCCATCGAGATGGTGCACAGTGTGGCGGGAGGCATTAGCCTTCTTTCCTTTAAACATGACCCTCCAAGCTTTAGAGGTAGCTCAGGGGTTGCAAAAGATCCCCAAGCACTTGAAGATCAGTGCTGCAAAGGCGATGCTGGACAAAGAGCCACTGTGGTCCCACCCTGAATGACTCACAAGTCCCAGCAAGCAGCTCTCAGTTCTCACAAGAGATCTTTTCTGTTCAAATTTCCTGCACTGCTGAATTGTATATGTTTTAGAGAAACCCCCATGCTTACTGTCTTCTTCCATAGCATCCACGTGGTAAAAATAAAAGTCTATGGTCAAATAAAGTCCAGTGAGATCTAGGATGGTAAGACATCAGAACCCCGTGCAAGTAAATGCCTCACCACTCAGGTTCCTGCCATTCATTCAGAGTCCATGCCACTCATGTTCCACTCAAATTCCTGTACTTTGGAGGGTTATGTAATTTGTAGTGCATTTTTTCCAGAACACCTCTGCTAAATCAGCTTAGTAGTTTCATATCAGTCATTCAAATTCAGAAGTTAGCAACCTCTAATCAATTTTATATTGCAATCAAACTATTGGCACATTTTAAAAATACATCAGTCATTACATTAGTACTACTATTCCATTGTCAACAGAAAAAGTATGATTTTCCAGACATCTAATTTTGAAGGAAACATAAAAAATGGATTTGTATTCTGAAAAAGGAAAAATCCTTGAATGGCATTGAATCTGTTCATATCTCAAATTGCTGGCAATTAAATTAATTGTATGACAGCCTCTCATAAGAAAATGTTGCCTATAAGCATTTTATATCCAAACCAATGATATTTTTGTCACTAGGAGAGAAAGAAAGAAAGAAAGAAAGAAAGAAAGAGAGAAAGAAAGAAAAATAAAGAGAAAGAAAGAAAGAAAAAGAAAAAGAAAAAAAAAAGAAAGAAAGACAAGAACAAGGCACAAAAATAAATACTGCCTTCTGAAGGAGATGTTAAGGGCAATGCTAACAAGTGAACTAAAGCAAAATACAATAATCTTACTCCTGTCAAGGACTGTCATGACAAAGTCAATATGATATGTATGTCAATACATGCCAAATTTATTATAACATCAAATCAGAGCCCCAGCTCAATGTTTTGCATAGCTGATGATAAAAGTGACACTGGTAATAACAGTATTACCTATCAAGATGTGTTATGTCAGCTTGCCTCTGTTACTGTCAACACCTAAAATGTATGGTGATAATGCTCTACATATGCTACCCACCTCCCTCTGCCAGCATCAACCTAACTTATGTCAGATCTTTCTAGAAAACACTAATCAATATGCTCTGCTAGAGAACTGATATACCAAGGCTATCTAACTTAAGGTGCTGATGAATAAATAATAATCTCTCAAGCTTTACAAGCAAACTAAAATTCCACCAAATGTAGATATTATAAAAGACTGACAATGACTGAAGTTGGACATTCAAATAGTTTTCATATTATGGAAATACCTGATTTTTTTTTAGTACCACATATAGCATTTATTAATACAATAATGGCAGTATAATAGAAATATTTGATTACCTATAGAAGACCTTGAAATCATTTTACAGATTTATTCCCAGTGAAGATTTTATTAAAGATCCCTAGCAGTAGGCAAGAGTCATTGCATTTTCCCCTGTCAATTCAGGAAACAAAAAAAAAAATCCCTTTTGCACCATCATTTTAGTCTAACCACTGTTTTCCAGCTGTAATAGCCATCATAAAATAAAAATAGCCCTTTAAAATCTCATATGAATGACAGCAGCTTTTCTGGGGCCAAGTATCACCTCCAGGAAAGATTAATCCTTAAATCTCTAACAACTTGGAAGTAGTCCTTGGTATCTCATTCCTACTTAAATGAACTCTGGTGAACGTTGCCTACAGAGGATGCTCACACCACAGTCATTAACCAGTGTGTCTGTGTGTCACTCAGACAGCAGGGTCCCAATGTACTGTTGTATCTGTCCAAACCACTGAATGAGTTCTGAGCTGGGGAGAGGTAGGGTAGAAATGCTGGGGCCAGAAGTGCCTCTCAGATTTTCACTATTCATTGATTTCAGTGAAGAAATGTCCCCAAATTCTGTCTGAAGTACTTTACTGGAAGTGTTTATGTCAGGTGAAATCTATTGCTCTTGCTTCCTCTAACGAGAAAAGAAAGCACAAGGTAGACTTGGGTTATATTCTATCATGGAAACTGTCATTCTAATCCTGGGCTGGATCCTCCCAAAACATGAGACAGAAGATTATGCCATTAACAAGGCTAGACATTATTATTGTGCTACATTCAGAATTAAATGTAAAATACACATTATAGCTTATTCTTAATATGAATCTCCAGAAGAACAATCCTTTTATTATCACTATTATTATTATTATTATTGGCATCTCATTAAGCAAGTCACATGACAGCTACTAAAAGATTTGAAGAATCACTGATAAAAGTGTTAACAATATTATTACTTCAAGTTGATCCTTTAAAGAGTTTAAACACTGTCAACTTACAAGATGTTTCCTCTGTGCTGTCCAAATTCAGGAGCAGTATATCTTGTGTGACCAGAATTGCACCACAAATATTACAGATGTCAGAAGTAATGTATTAGTTTGTCAAATTTTAAAATACTTGCTAAACCACTGAAAAAGAAACACCTTACTTTTTTGTATGAATAAATTACATCAGTAGCCCTAGCAATAACTACCACCTAAGGCCAGATTTTACATTTACAATGATTAGCATAAGGTTAATTTCCATCAGTCAACTGCAACTGTAATAAAATACATTGAGAGCCCTTGAGCTTACAGTATGCAATTCTGCAAAAGCAATTACATTTCTCTGCCTGTTTTGGAAGTGAAGCTTTTTTATTACAGTCAGCCATGTTCATTTCTCGTGACATAGAAAACCAATGGTATAAAGGCAATAGCCACAGGGATCTATCTATCCCTTATTAATAAGAATTAATTTCACGCTTAAATATACATAAATATGTATAAATATTACTGCACCTTGTTGAACCTTAATTCTCTAAAAGCATTCCCAGAAAATACACTTGACCCATGTGGTAAGTACCAAAACAGGAAAAAAAAAAAAAAATCACAGCAAATAGCCTGAAAATTGACAACATACATGACTCTGAGAAAAGGGAATGCCAATTATACTGTACTCTTTGATACAGTCCCCATGACTGGTAGGCAAATCCTCAACTATACATCAAACATGACAAAGAAAGTCACAAAACCTAACACCACTTTTCATAGGAAAAAGCATTCAAATAATGGTGGAGCAAAGTTTATAAAGAGCAACAATTGTACAGTAGTAAAGAATGAATCCTGTGGCTTCAAGAAAGAATAAAAATCTGAAGTATATGAGAACGAATTCATGAAAGAGGTATAACTCATCTGAGGAAGGATTAAGGAACTGTGAGTTGCTTCTTCAGCTGATGTGAACTGCCACCACTCCTTGCATCTCCCTGTGGCCTCACTAGTCAACACCACACTACCAGTAGAGGAAAAAAAAACAGAGCAGGAAAATACTTCAGCTGGGTATCAGTGCCATCTAGCACTGAAATAACCCCTCAGGACAGTAATGCAAATTCTGTGCCAAACTTCAGCAGTTGGGGTTTTAGTACTATAGCAAAATAGGTTAAGCTCAAAAAAGTGTTTCTTATCTAAAATATTCACAAATCTATAGTAAGGACTGTTATGTATATATAGTGTATATACAGTGTTTTTCGAAAGTATATAACCCATTTCTAAATACCTTCCTAAAATTATTTAGCATCCAATCAGTATCCTCCATAAGCCATTTATAACTTGTTTGATTCAACAAGTATTTGCAATGCTCAAGTATTCTTTCTATTACACTAAGGGTGAGGCTGGCAATATTGAGATGGTCACAGTACTAAACATTAAGGCAGGTGCATAATAAAGGCAGTTGTTTTGCCTTTTCAAACAAGGTTTCTGAACAAAGTCTGCCAGAAGAAACTTAAATCCATGCATTCACCAACCACCAGGCAAGAGGCCGTTCTTTGAAGAGGTAATGCTCATTCCCTCTTCTGTTACAGCTGCTTTACATTAAGAAAATATTCAGCATTTATGATTGCTTTTTGCCCACTGACAGTTAAAGGACATTCTTAATGGAGGGTGAGACTGGGGGGGTTGACATGAATTTTAAGGTTGGTTTAAACAAGTTATCCAGTGACTGGGTCTCCAGGATGTGGGAGGCATCCACACGTCCCCCCAGCCCCACACCAGTGGGTTGTCATCTGGAAGGGGGAAACAAATTTCCTTCCTCTTGGTATTGAATGGAAATGACCACCCTGTGGAATTCTGTTCTGTGAGGGGAGCTCAGATCAAACCCATAGGATCAGAGGACTTGTGAAAATAACTCCTACATTCTGCATTTGTGATGGGGCTGTGGTTTCAGACAGGCAACAAAATACTCAGAGTATATTGTACAATTAAGTCACTGAAGCTGAAACAGATGTGCTTGCGAAATTTCAATATGAAAAAGCCTTGAATGCCTTGAATGTTGGTAGTTGGCCATGACTTGAAGGGAACTAAAAATGAGCTTTTCCAGAATTTTGACTGAGATATTTGAATTACATCTGAATCTTACTCTGGAAGTGAAAAGCTTTTCATCTCAGATCCAAGAAAAGGAGACTTCTTCCTTGCCTTGCACTGCAGTAAGCTAGCTTGCAACTATGGTCAGTAAGAGCCATTTAATTTTTTTGTCTTCTGTCATCTCTAGTTCAAGAATTGTGGAATATATCTGGAAAATAAATAGCAAGAGACCATATTTGGTTTAGAATAAACAGACTGAAAATAATCTGCATGACATAATATTGCAAGTACTGCTCAGTCTCACTACTGATATGTTACCTTTTATCTTAAGGTTTACAGGATCTTTAGAATAGAATTCTAAATAGAATTTAGAATATCAATTCAGGGTGGGGAGAAGAGCGACCCAACCCTACAGTAAGCCAGTCAATGAACATGTGATGCTCTGATATGACAGCACCAAGTGCTTCTGCCTGCTGGCAAACTACAGATCCTGGACGTGCTCAGTACCTCCTGCAGTGGGAAAACTTGAGAAATGCTTGTACATCACTACCTAACCCAGCTGTTCTCTATGCACTGTGCAGAGGAAGGGCTGTGCTACTGAGTAGCAGAAAGCTGTTCATACAGCCTAGGCTATTTTACAGCACTTGGTGCCATTTTCATCTTACCTAGCTCTGAAAGCATTGTCAGGAGATTTTGCATACCTATGAATCTCCTCTAAAAACACAATGGCCAAGTTCACTACCCTATATATCTGTCTAAAGAATTAATTTGCAAACATAGCTGCCAGGGACCATATGTACAGCTGCCATGTGAATGCTTATTCACCTACACCTTGGCTTTAACTATCAAAACTGATGTGCCTGTGGATTTACTGCTGTGTTTGTCATCCTTACATGGACATTTTCTCCACTCCTGTAATGTTGAACTGATCATCACTAAAGGCAGGGATTTGAATGCACAGGATCTGCTTGGGAAAGACCATGCTAGGAAGACTTTTAGCACTCTGGGAAGTCATGTACTCCACCAATACCACCATCACCCTGAAGAGCACACGGCTGCTTTCCACTGACAAGAGAAAAGGTTAGGGACTTTTGTCCCAACTCTCCCTACTTTTCGCCAGTAGCATGCACCCTGTTAAATCATTTTGTTCACAAGGATCAGGTTGGGAACACAGACAAAAATTAAGATGTCCTTCCGAGACATTCTTTTGGATCTGTGAATTAAATAAGTGTGGATATTTTTTATTTTATTATAAGTGCTCAGTTGAGCCAGCTTGACTGGCAGAGGCTGTAATCCAGTGAGCAGTGTGACTGAGAGAAACAGCACCTCCCTTCATGTCTTCTCCAGCCTGACTCCTTGTCTACATGTGATGTGCTTTGTCTTCTTAATGTAATTGTCCAGATTTTTGCTTTTTGTTAGGTAATGTAGAATTTTCCCCTGGAGAACTAGGTTTTCTCTGTAGTAAACATTCTACCAAAAAAAACAAACCAAAACAAACAACAACCAAACAAACCAAACCAACAAACAAAAACCACAAAACCCAAACCAAACGAAAACAGTACTACTGCCAATGACTTCTGATTTCATCCCAATAAGGATAAATATGGAGGACATGAGATTAATCCAAAGCCAGGTGCAATGAGGCAGAGTATGTGATTCAGTTACACAGGCACTAAGTGGGTTCACCTGCTACGGGTACCATGGTCAACATCTTTGATAAATATCATGGATTTCATTCCTGTCTGTGTCACTGTCTGTCCATAGCCTTATCACACTTGCATATAACACATTTGATTCTTTTCGTTGCTGAATCCATCACACTTGGTGATGCAGCACAGCGTGGCTATGTGTATTAATAAGGTTTATCAGGTGAGATATAACCACCTCCCTTCCTACAAATCAATGTCCTTCTTTATTTGCAGACAGTGTCCTTTGTAAAGTTACTCTTGTTTAAATAAGAAAAACTGCTCTTTCTGTACAGATTTAATACTGCAAGGTACTTTTTCTTCCAGAATAAAATTTTTCCACATTATGATTTTCTAAGAGAAATGAAAACCAAATGAGAACAACCAACTGGTTCCTCTATTGCTGTAATTCCAGAAAATTCTTGTAAGAAATTTTGCAGAGTTCCTGCCTAATTTTACTATTTTGATTTATACTCAACAGGGATAAGTTAAGCAAAATTCAGGCAATGTAAGTGGGACATTTCCACATATTTCTGTCCTGCATTTTCATGACAAAGGTGTAGAAAAGTTCTCTGCAGTCCAAGTGAAGCTTTCGTTGATTATTTGAAAGCAAATGCACTGACTGGTTTGATCAGTGAATACATACTATTTAAATACCTTGAATCTCATTCTGACAAATTAATACTGGGTGAAAAGCATCTAGTAAGTATATGCAAATCATTCCATGAGTATAAAGATTTTTCCCTCCACATTTCTTAATTCTATGTCCCCAAAACACAACAGAGTTTACAAGAATACAGTTAGCTGCTTTTATCCACTGTCAATTTTTCTCTCGATGGTGTGATTGCCCTCTCTTTAGGACACGTCATGTCTCTTCACAGTTTTCTTTTCCTGACTAGTAACTATTAAATGATAAAGACTATCCTGAATTCACAAACACATCAAGGAGAGTAACTTTCTAGGATTATTCTCTTTGATAATTCAATAAAGTAACCTACAAGCTGTGTGGGTCAATCTCACTGCAGTAGTGATGTCTAAATGGCAACATTCCCTAACAGAAAGGGGTTATGGGTATTACAACATAGAAACTGATGTACTTAAATTCACATAACTACAGTACAAATTGTATGCTTTCCTAATAATTCAATCCTTTATTGTTCAAGTGAGAAACATGAGCAGAGCCTTGTTAGCTTGCCAATTGTACCAGAAAGAGTATTTAGGACATAGTAGAATATTAAAATATGATGTGTACAAGAATGGGTTCAGAAAACATGAAAGACAGACAAGAATGTATGAGATAATAAATGCCTGATATACTTAACATGTTGAAAGTACTCTTTCAGACTGGAATCCCTTATGCTATCAATCAAAAAGAGTGGCTCTTGAAATAGCCTAAGACTTTCCAAGGGAGTAAGAACGTCAAAGGCTGTTTCTTGAGACTTTGACCAGATTTCAGTCAACATTTTCTCCACATTTTCACTTTAGCATATCTTGAACTTCACATCTAAAATTTTCATATGTCGGCTGATACCTCTGTTCCACACCAAAGATAACTCTGAGCAATGAATTAAATAATTTGAAAGACAATAAAATAGCATTGCAATATTATGAAAAGTCTAAGTTTCTGCAGACTTAAATTGACATTTCCTGTACAGATAGTTAAGAAAATGTAAGTATTTACTAAATCTACATTTGAGCTTGTTCAAGGCTCCATTATGGTCAAAGCAGTGAGAATAGGCACTTAGAAAATGATATATTTCACCATAAGATAGTCATCTGAACTACATCAGAGAATAATGCCTGAGAAAACCCGATTTCCACTCAATGACTGCAACAAGAGTCTAGACAACCTCTTCAGATGTAAATGCAGCTGTCTAAATTCAGGAGAGATGAATCACAGCCTACTGATTAGCCCTGTTACCTAAAATAAGAATTCCTTCATTTCTAGTTTTAGGGACTGAAAATCAGTTAATTCAAGCAAGATCAGACTCTAAATGAGCAGGAGAAAAATGACTGTAACTTGGGGTAACCCCACTCTCATCTCTTCAGTTATTCCTGAACACTTGCAAGTATTGAAACTTTGAGACCTGTAGGTCTCAAATACCTAGAGCTTGCCTTCCACATTCAAAATTCATAGCATAGTTCTTAAACAAACTTAAAATGGTACTCTGATAGTTTCTTTACAATTTCTGTATTGAAATCTCATGCTGGCACCTGAAATTTCTGTGGGAAGGAATGCTGAAATGCCAGAATAATCAAGAAATGGGTCTGAATGTCCTCTTTCTTTGTTTTGAAAAAAGCATAACACTAGAATGCCAGGAAGCACAGTCAGGAATTAAAGGCCATTTGCTGTTAGTTACAGAAACTGCAAAACCAGGGTAAATCAAATGCTAGAGGTTCTTGAATGCTTATTTATTGGCTCAGTCTAGGATGGTTTATGTCTTTGAACAAATTTTTCTCTCCTATTTTCCTATTGGAAAATGGTTCACATTAAAATATAATTTCCAACTGACTAGTGGAATTAAATGCTATGGATTTGGCACCAGGATCAGGAAAGACTTGACATCAAAAGGGCAACATCAATCGCAAGGCAGCACGTTTGTGCCAATGTGCAGTATGGTAGCAGCAGATTCATCAGACATAGGGCAGGTTAAATTTTTGGAATGGATTTTAGATGGCAAGCTAAAGGCACATGAGCAAGGCACTTGGAAGCTGTGGCTCACTATCACCCAGGTGCAGAAACCAACTCTCGTCTTCCCTTGGCCCTGGGATCATCTCTTATTCTTCAACCCACTACACACCCTGTGCTTGTGAGGATAACGTTTACCACCTTGTTTAATTAAAGGAGCAAAGTGTTTTTTCACCTTGTCTTGCTCTTTTTTTTTGAGTGTTCTCTTTTCCTCCCTTTTGCTAGCCAACAAATAGAAAAAAAACAGCATGAATCAAAATGTTCTGCGTGACCTTTTAAGACACACTGCGCTGGGAACCCTCTTTACAGTCCAAATGAAACACATCATCCAAGGAATGGGCTCTCTTGAGGTTATAGACAATTTCCCAAAAAAAAAAAAAAAAAAGAAAAGTGTGGGCACACCACGATGTCAGGAAGAAAAAAAAAAAAAAGGTTTTTAGAGTATTAATTGGATAAAATTTCCTCGCCATTTCTTTCTCTACTGCAAAAGTACCTTATCTACTGCCCAAAGGGTCTAGATACCACCATTCCAAAAGGTGTCTGAGGAAGGACTGCAAGTAAAATACACTTTACCAGCCTATTATATGGCCAGCAGGAGCAGGGAAGTGATCCTTCCCCTGTACTCTGCATTGGTGAGGCCACACCTGGAGTATTGTGTTCA
>JAYRBT010000114.1:91493751-91607257 GCA_036023395.1 Myiotriccus ornatus
TAATTGGAGTTGGATCAGGGGTTGGACTTGATGACCTTGGAGGTCTTTTCCAACCCAATCTATTCTATGATTCTATGGTGAACGATTTCCTAAAGCACAGCTGTTTCCCAGGATTATGCATACTTCTTCTTCCCTAGTAACTGACCTCACCTAGAGCAATATTCATCTGACCAAATGCAAAGGTGTCCAGAATAGAAATCTACATCTAAGTTATGTTCTCTTTATATGCAATAGAGAGAAATCAGCACTTGTAAGATTTAGTTCATTCTACTCAAAGGTAAATGTTTAATATGGATCAGATTAATCATACTCTACAATTTCTGTTCTTTTTTTTTTACTTGACTGTGAAAGAAACTCAGATTAGTTCTCACTCACATGTACATTTATAGGCATCTCAAAGAGGGGATATGAATCCCGTCTAAGCATCATTAATTGAACCATTCATGCACAAGATTCCCTGTAAACATGAGCCAGTGATATCTAGGGCAAGACTATGCCTACTATAATATTGTGTAGAAAAACAGATATTTATAAAGGTAAGTATGTCATGGATTCTCAGTGTAAGGCCAAAATTGCCATGAGGCACCACATGAATTTATCATGCAATCAGAAGTGGTAGGGTTTCATGTAACAATTATTATGAAACTCTGCCTCAGGAAATTCCAGATGGCAAAAAGAAAAACAGATCAAAACCCAAGAAAATACATCCATGGTGAACAGTCCACTCATTTACACTAAGGCCAGGAGGAACACGAAGGCAGAGGAATAGCTATCCTTTTCACTGTATCTCTTTTTTAATAAACATGAACTGCAAGTAACAGTCAGGGACAGGACACTGAGCCAGATGGACCTCCAGTTCAGTCAGTACATCCATTCTTATCTTCTGACATAATATTGCCAACACTTTTTACAGCAGTGAGCAAAGCAAGGAATATTATATCCTCACCTCACTCGCACAGTTTTTTCCAGGATTAACAAATGCAGGTTAAGCCTCAGTTTTACACCAGAAAACACCCAAAACACAAACTCAAAATGCAAGGTATCACCCTGCTTGCTTTAACAATATTACTTCAAAACATTTGTGCTTGGTTCAATCCTCTATTCCTGATACATTATTTCAGTGCTACTGGTGACGACTGTTAGCATTAGAGCCAAACACCTACTTGACATCATGCATTCTGTTTGTCATCAATGTGACTCATCAGCAGTGGTCTCATCTTCCATCCTTTTGGGCAAGGTTGAAAAATTGCTAAGAATAGAAGCAAAACCTGACTGCAGAGTGTTTTTCTGGGGAACTCAAATCTTAAGACTGTGACTAATGCTGCTAATTGAATTTTTACCTCCACCCTATTAGGGGAGAACAAAACCAGTAAGAGATACGGCTGCTTTTTATAAAGCTTCTTTCTACTACATTGTCCCTTTGTTTCAAGGCTGTGAAACGTCAAAACATTGCTCAAAACCCTCTTCTTAAATACCTATTTTCCAAAGAATCAGATACATGGCTATAACCTGGAGCTCAGTGGTGAACTAACATTGCAAAACAAAATAGGCTCTGGCTTATTTGTGATAAAAAAATACGTATTTCAGCAGTGACTGCTGTTATGCATAACTAAATCTGAACTCTTATGATTAGCTGAAATAGATGCATGTTTTTCATATTAAATACTTCTCCCAGATGACTGTGAGAAGTATATTAGGGAAGAAAAATTGTTACATTAAGCTAAGACAACCTCATTTAAATACTTTCAAATCAAGTCTACAGAAAAAAAGAAAACAAACAAACAAAAAACAAAAAGTAAAAAATCCAAATAAGCACAAGGGTCCTAAAAATATTTTGCACTAACTACCATTCCTTTTATCCTATACTAATCCAGAGAGCAATGAATTACTGTTATCTTCCAGTACAATGTTATTGCAAAACGGGGTAGAAATAGACACAGACCTCAAACAGGAATGTTCAAATGCCACTAAAACTCAGAAACAGTTATAGGAGTTTACAAGAAAATCCTGTAAAAAAGCACCCAAACCATAGCCAAAACTGGAGGGGGGTTCCCCCAAATTTTGTCTGTGTCTATTGCAGCCAAGCCTGTATAGAAAGGACCAAGAATAGAGAGGAACAGGGACTATTCCAGTATGCAAGCCAGCTGGCCAGCAAACCTGTGTTCAGTGGTGGTAAGCTTTAGAAAAATATCTGAAGTTGCAAGGGGTTGTGCTTTGTTGCTGGTTGGTGTTTTTTTTAATCTGGTTGGTGTTTTTTTTAATCAAAACCGAACAGTATATAATCAAAACTGCCTGCATTTGTAGAAAAGGAGCCACAAGAAGCTGAGCAATAGCAAATAACAGGGTGAGTGCTTTTCCTAGTGAGAAATACTGTCTGTGCTTACATTCATCTCAGTACTAGCTGCCAGTCATCCATACAGTGCTTGCACCAATCATTGTCATGAAGTTATCAAATTTTTCAACTGCAAACTGATCCCTATGGATATTAAATCCAAACAGAAGCAATCCAAACAAAACCAGCAGAGTGTTACTAATGAAGTGAGTGCATAGATCCACACGAAGTCGCAGTCCCAAGTATTTATCAGATAGGAACAGGCTGGTAACCAGACGCCAAAAGAGTAAACAATATGACAGAAATTAAAGACTAATAGCAGTCAGTCTGTTGTTCCTGTAAGTGACAGAAGACAACAGAAATGAAAATAAAGGAACCAAAATATAACCTTATAAGATCCCACAAACAACCGGGACAACCACACAATCTAATTTATGTTATCTGATATTACTTCAGGCTTCCCAATGCTGAAAAAAATCCGAGGTTATCTCTAGACTTAAAAGAGAACCAACCATGAGACTGAATACCTCTGCAAAGCTGTTACCATGACCAGAGCCCCTGCTAGGCTGGAGCACAGCAGCTGCCTCACATACCCAGAGTGCAGCAAGCAAGAGTGCCACAAATCCTGTAAACACTTCAGAAAGCACGGGAGAACAAGAGGTCAGCCAAAAATGTGACATAGTGCCAGAGCTGTCAAGTGAGAAGGCAACCTTGTCACTGAAATAACAGCAACAAAGCAGGATTGTCTGCAGGTCCTGGGGAGATATTAACCATAGAAATAATAACAGCAAAATAAATCAAGCAAAGAGCTGAAGCATTCTCACTTGAAGATACGCTGCAAAGTATCCCTCCCAGCTTTCTGAGTAGAAATATATCTTCTAGTTATATGGCAGTCCTTTGATATAAAAGTCTTCTTTATATCTATCTCTATCTATTTCTATACATCAACACATAAACATTTGGTTAAGACTGAGTTACAAGTGCAGTCAAGTGCTTTATATAAAGTGCCAGAGGGAAAGGAGGGATATCTTGTTTACAGTTCAGCTAGGCTCAGGTATGGAAACCAATGGCAAAACTGGTTTGTACAGAAGGAAGAGAGTTTTCCATAGTATCGGTATCAACCCACGTGGAAAGCTGTGCTGACAAACCTAGCAAGCAAAATGCAACAGCCGGAAGGTTTTGGTCTCCTTACCAAAATCCCTTATCCTGCAATTTGTGAAAAAGCACAACTAAATTTTTTCATGGAAGAGGCTTATAAATATCTAGTAGGGAGTTAACAGATTTTGGGAGAATCACTTCATCAGTGTGAAAGTTTGTTATAAAGATATTAGCAGAAGGAGTTTCTGCTACATGTTTACAAGCTACGTCCAGGTGTTCTCACAAGTAACCTGTGAATTCTACAGAAGTATTTACCAGAAGTGTAAGGAAACTTCATATGAGGTGAAAATGACGGAAATATTAGATTGATCAATAAAATGCAGCTATTCACTAATCAATTATTAAAAGAATAAGGTTGCTGAATATTCAGCCCAACACATCCTCTATTTTTTGTTCTCTGTCTCTATTCCCATCTTTCTTGAACTTTTTAATTCATACTTAATTAATTCTCACTCCCACCATCTTGTAGTCTTTCACTTCCATTTTTCAAAAGTAATTATCTTTTTTTCCCTTTTCTTTCATTTGTCCCATTTTTGACTCCTATTACTTTTTCTCCACTTTCTTGTAATGATTTTTAGGACTCCCTGCCTCTCCTGTCTTAGTATCAGCTTTCTTCTTATGTGATGTGTGCATTACAATTATGTTTGTGACCTGCAGTGCAGTGCTAAAAATGTGGTGCAAACCACATGCTTGGGACTTCAACCAGATTAACTGAGCTACTAACAGTCCAATTTTCACATTTTGCCACAGCATCACTGAGTGTAAAGATCCCTCCAGGATTTGCTCCACTTTTTACTTCACCAATACTTTTCCCTGCAGCACTGATTTTACTGATCTATGTAGCAAAGAGTAAAATGATTCAATTATGTCCCATTACTTCAGGAAACAATGAAGTGCTGAAGCTCTCCACCAAAACCAATTTAGCAATTCAAAACAGCACTTATGACTCAAAAATGCTCCTAGGTTCAACTTTTCAACACCTACTCCTCCCCTTTTTGGTGTCCAACCCTTTTCAGCACCTGTAAACCTACATGTGCCTAAGTCTGGGGTCTAAAATGTCCTTAGGTAGCTATGCTACCACTCCTCCTTACCCAAAGGTGCTACTGCCTTGGCTCAGCTCAACATCAAGGTGCTCATCCCACACTTAGAGCCAGACTGGAATTTACTACTCAGGTATCACAGACCCACATCTCCTGACAGGCAAGACGCAGTGCTCAGGAAAAGCAGAGACGCCACACTACAAAACCAGGTGCCAGAGGTGTTTCCGACAGTGGAGCATTGCAATTCAGCTGGAGGAGGACAGAGAGGGATGAAACATCACATTAATGGACCAAAAATGTGAACTTAAGAGGTGATAACATAATGAACACCTGTAACAGGCTGGTGCAAATGAACTTCACTGGGAAATAACTTGTTGTTCCATATTTATTTTTAAATGTTATAAAGTACCTTTCGATTTCTTCATGGACTGATAGTTCCAAATACTCTGAGTACTTTCCATTCCACATAACAGCCAGCAAGTCATTTAAACAATTTTCTAAATAACTGATTTCAACACACAACTAACATACATAAATGTACTTTCTGACACTTCTCCTGTCACATATCCCTTTGAAATGAAAGCAACAGCAAAGAAAACAAATAAAAACTTATTATGTAATTACAGTTTTAAAATTTCATTAAAACTTTTTTAAAGCATGCCTCATTTTCCAGCACAAAAACAAACATAAATTGTAATTTATGGTAACAACTTTGTTTATGAAATTTACATTTTTTAAATGACACACATTTAATTAGAGAACTATTTCTTGAATTCAAGAATATAAAAAATTTTGGGATGTTTAGTCATAAACTATATAGGAAAAAATGAGCTGCTTACAGTCTTCTGAAGATTGTTTCAAAATGACTTGAATTCATGCTTTTCCATATATTAAACAGTAGTTTTAAATAAACAATTGAACTTGACTTGAATGAGATTTACACAGAATTTATATGGAGAATTTAGTAAACAATGGCATGTGCAGTGTGTTCTGCAAAGGAGTAGTCACTGGTTACGTTTCTCCTAACTGTGAGCTAAGAGGCTCTGATGTAGATGATTTGTGGGTGAAATTGCCACATACGTCATACAAAATTACAATATTAGTAATGCTAACGATGATGCAAATATTATTAATACTTACGTGATGATTTAGAATCTCCACTCATTTCAAAAACAATCATTTTGCATCTGAATATTATCTGCCTCATCTTACATTCGATAGGCTGGAGCACTAAAATGACTCTCCCAATTTCCTTCACCACTCATTAAAAAAAGAACATGTGGCTATGACACTTCCCAAAATGGCCTGATTCTTTCAAAATCAAGCACAGCCACACTCTGAACAAGTTCTTGTCTCTTCTTTTGGGAGCAAAACCTGATTCACTATACTCAGAAACATCCAATAATGCTTTAAAACACCTTTGCATTCTGCTTCAAAAGTGAAAGCTGGTTCACAAAACAGCTTATCAGCTCCATTCACATTTTATGCTGCAAATGCTGTCCTATACCTGCATGTCCCACATCTGCAAATAAAATAATACTGTTTTTCATGTTTTGGCATCTGTTCTACTACAGGGCAGTGTTTCAGACATACCACACAGATCATCACTTTACATAATATAATCTGTATGAAAGAAGGCACACACATGTAAGTAAAAAAAGATTTACTAGAAAATCATCATCTGCCCACTCAGATATTAATTGAAATTGGTTATCTGCTTTTGAAGGGACTTCAGCATTTTATGTCAGTGACTAGCCCTCTAAATCATTTAGATGAAATGAGTATTTGATAAATTCCTGGACTACCATGTAAGCTGCCGGATATCTATTTAGAAATTGCACCCTCTCACAGACACAAAAATAAGGTAGCTACAATATAAGACTACCTCTGTACTTGCAAAGGAAGACAAAGATCTATTAAACTAAATCACAGAATATTCTGAGTTGGAAGGGACCCACAAGCATCATCGAGTCCAACTCTTAAGTGAATGGCCAGTACAGGGATAGAACCCACAACCCTGGTGTGGGTCATGCTCCACTCAACTGAACTAATCTCAGGGTCATTGCCACCCTGAGATAGCTCAGTGAGATAACTATTGGTTTATGTTTTATGCAAAAGCCACTAGTTCAAATATAATTCCTTTATTGGAACAAATTGTTCTTGTTTAAGGAGTCTGAAAGAAGGCAATGTTTAAACTTTCTCTTTCATCATTAATGAACAAAAATCTAAATCTGTAAGATTTTTTATGAGAAACAGTAACAAAAACAGAACTCAGGAACATTAATTGGAATATTCTAATTTACGTTTTAATGGACAAATAATGTTTTACAAGGTATCTGCAATACACAACAAAACTAAGAGCATATAAGTAGTTCTGTTCTTAATAGCATTTCCTATCAAGAAAGTCAAGCATAAAACCAGAAAAGAGATGCTTCCAGAATACTGGGGCAACATTTCAAATAAGTTCTGAATTATAAGGAGCATGTAATATTGTTACACCATAGTATATTCTGAAAATCCACATCAGCATGTGTCAAAGCACATCCTAATACTGCAATGCCCAATCTCGCACCCCTCCCAAAATCTACAATGCACAGAGCATCATGAAAATTATTTCCATACTTTTACATGACACTCATATCTGCTGTACTCAAGCACTTGAGAGAGGCAGTGATACAGTGTTCCAAGGAAGTCAAGTGGTCTGATCATTTCTACTTCTTAAAATTACTGATACCCAAAAACGTAGCTGGTTTTAAGAAACTGCTTTAACTCGTCCCTAGTAATTTTGAGAGTGCCATCCATGCCCCTTTCTGCCAGTGAGTAATTTCTGAGAGCACTTCGCAGTATGCAGAACCATTTTCTGGACTTGTCTCTTTGACTGGCATTGTGTGGAAGGGCGAAAATGCCAACTTTCCTTCTCTTTGCACATCTCAACAATTTGACTTAGATTTTCTGCATCCATCAGGAAGAACGTTTTGAAAAAATCCAAAAATATTCAACTGGAAACAGAAGGATGAAATATTAGGTTTTATTTTACCATATTTTACTTATAAGATCACTAAGGGTAACTACTCTTTTGTTCTGATCACATCTTGTCCTATTGGTCATGGTGATTCCTAAGAAAAATCACCATTTAAGAATAAAGAAATAGCCTGTAATCCTGTTATTAACAGCTATATCATAACACTTACAAATAAAACTAAGTAAATAAAACAAAGTGAAGATTAAATGTGCTCTGGTAATCCTATTTTCCAAACTTTAAAGTGCACTGGAGCCCCTGAAAACCCCAGGCAATCCATCACACAGTGCAGCACTGTGTCACCACAAGTCATTGGCAAGGTTGCAGCCCCTCGGACCTGACTTCTACTCCTTAGAAAATGTAGAGGAACTGAAGGCTGAATCATTTATCACTGTAATCCTCCAGCATGTACACTTTCTTTCTCAGAAACAGACACTATAAACTAGGATACATTACTATTAAAAATAAACTTAAATTAAAAAAGAAATCTTTCTTGTTAAGATTGAGCTACTTCTCTCCTGACAAATAAACCACTGACAGTTTCTTGGGATTTTTTTTTTAATATGTAAATATCAGTGGCAGTCTGCCTAACAGATTGTAAATAACATTGTTATAAGGAAAGCTGCTGTATTTTCAGCTGAGATCCATTCCATCACATTAGTGAAAACAGCTGCTAAAGAAAAACAGAGAGAGATATATCATGTCCTTTTCTGTGCCAGAATTTCAAATACAAATGCTTTGCATTTTGCTTTTGTTGTCTCAGACTGAAAGCTGAGTGTTGGCATAGGAGCTTTGCTAAGAACTACTATCTCTGTGTCATTATCACAGCTCAGTTGATGTTTGGTTTCTGATCTGGACATATTTCAAGGTGTATTTACTAAAGAAGAATATTAAACTACTTAGTTCTTGCTTGAGGCTGAAAAGTGTAACGATGTTTTAAACATGCTTGTTATATAAAATCATCAGTAACAGCTGTATTTGTAAGAAGCAGTAAAACGGTGATAAATGTGCTGTCAGTGACTTTTTATTAGATGCATGGAATTTTGATGAAAACAATTTTAAAGCTATTCAACAGGGGACAAAAATTTGATGGCTCTTCCCTGGATCTTCAATTTTAAATTGTTAAAGTGAATTAAATTGATTCCATTTCACATAAGTTAAAAACATAACATTTAAAAAATACTATAATTTTCCCATGTTTGATTTCCAAATGTTCTTCAAGATCAAGATAGAAAACATGAAACAGCAAGGATAGGATGGCAATGATTCAATTTCAGCCTCGTAGAGACAAATGTGAAATTGTTTTGGGGATTTCCGTATATATGTCAGTTCTGGTGTATGAATACATTAATTTGTGAACAATTCAAGATACAAAAAGCTTCAACCTGTTACTCTCCACTTTTCAGAATCCTGAACAAACTAAAAGCTGTTCAGCAAAATTAATTTTTCACCTACATTCAGCAAATTTGCTTTTGTCCCTTTTCTTCAAGAATGGATCTTCATTACCAGGAAGGTATTAATATAGTAAAATGCTATCAGAAAGCATTTTGCACTATATACTACAAGTCACCACCAGTCCTTTGGAAAAAGCTACCAGTTAATTCTCAACAATGAAGTATTAAATGCAGAAAGATTTCCTGCATGACCATCATATTCAATTAAGAGCTACAGCTCTGTTGCCTTGATACATAGAATTGGTGGTTGGGGTAGAGTTCACCTCTAAAGAAGAAGCAACAGAAAACAAAGGTTTTGCATGGTTCTAGAAATTAAGGACCGGCAGGCATTGTCCCATTTTATATTTTGTTAGGAAGTGGTAGGTACTCACCAGTGCCTCATTGTTTGTCTGCAGCACAAACTCATTCCACACAGAGGCTGTGTTTCTTCAACCTGCCTTTGCTAACATCATTGCAGCAGACTATATACTGAAAAAAGTGAAATATAAGGTACCCTACTCCCACTTCTCCTCATCCAAAAAAATCTTCTCCTCAAGGAGAGCTGAAAATAACCAAACACCACTTGAGAGAGACTTGATGCATTATCTGGAGTTCCTTTAATAAGCAACAGTATATTGCATGACCATATTTTTTATAAAAAGAGAGTGAAAAAGCAACAAACAGAAAAACAGACACCCTGATACATCAACCATTTTATTTGAAGGACTTGGTTTTTTTCTGGGTAAGCTATTACTTAAGGGTTTTTTTTGCATTTAGGAAATTTATTTTGAGAAGTAATCATTACCAGCCTTTAAAGAGAACCTAATTTTGTATTCCGGAAAGGCAATATGGGCAAAACAAACTGAAATGTTATGTGTTTCATAGTCAAACAAAGCTAACATGGTAGCACTGTAGAAGCCCAGAGGGTAAGGGGCTAGTGTGTAAGTCTCAGACACCAGTATCAGACAGTCACGGATAGCAACAGGGACACCTAAGGACTGTTGGTAAGAACGCACTGTGAGAAATAACAGGATGTGACTGAAGAAGGGGGCCATACAGAGGTAGGGCAGCACTTTTCTGGGATAAACATCCTTGTTCTGGTTTCTGGAGATAAGCACAACACAGTGCACAGTGGACAACAAGTGCAGGAATGAGGTCTAAAAGCAGGCATGGACTGCTGACTGAAGGCCAACCCAGTAGAGGGGGATCAAGACTTCCAAAGAACCCCAAAGCCCTCCAACCCATCTTCAGAAAGTTAAGAAGACTGAACTGCATATAATAACTAATTTCCATGGAAAGGGAGAAGCTTAGACCCAGGATGGGGAAAAATTATCTATAAAAAGGTACCCCCACAATGCCCAAGTGCACATGCATCCCAGGACCCTGGACATCCCATGAGCTGGATTGATGCTGGAGCCAGGACTGTTGATCTCTCTTTTTTCTTCCTCTCTCCCTCTCTTTAATTTCTCTCCCTTTGATTTCTCTGTCTCCTCTTTAACCCTTATTCAAAATCCACTGAAGTGTGTTTATGCTATAAGGGACTAACATACCAGTTTCCATGCTGTGTGTATAATTTACTAATAAAACTGTAAGTTTTTGTAGACCCTAACTTCTGTCTTTCCTTTTCGACCACAGGCATCTATGAACCTTGGGTGCTCCCCTCCCCTTAAGGATGATGCATGTTGTCCTCCAAGTCCAGCTCAGTTAACATCCACCTTGTTTATTTCTTTCATAAATCACTTCTCTTTTTATTCTGTTCGTTGTCAGGTAGCTTGTCCTGGTTTCAGCTGGGACACAGTTCATAGTAGCACTGATGTTTCAGTTGTTCCTAAGTAGTGCTTACTCTAAATCAAGGAGTTTTCAGTGTCCCATGCTCTTCCAGCGAGCGGTGCACAAGAAGCTAGGAAGGAGAACAGCCAAGAGAGCTGATCTGAACTGGCCAAAGGGACATTCCATATCACAGAACGTCATGCTCGGTATATAAACTGAGAGGAGTTGGTTGGGAGGAGCTGATCACTGTTCAGGGACAGGCTGGGCATTGTTCAGCAGGTGGTGAGCAATTGCATTGTGCATCACGTGTCTGTGTTGGGTTTTATTCCTCTCTCTTTCCCCTTTTCATTATTATTATTATTATCATTATCATTACTATTATTATTTTATTTTATTTCAATTATTAAACTGTTCTTATATCAACCTATTTTTTTCTGATTCCCCTGCCCAGTGGAGGACAGGGAAGGAGATGGTGAGGTTGTGACTGCGTGGTATTTAATTGCTATCTGGGGCTAAACCACGACAAGCTGTTTCCAGGAATTCATACAAAGGCAACAGATTTAATGCCACCGCTGTATAATTGAGTGTTTTCAGAATTCAAAGAACAGTGAATTGAAAGCATTAGGTTTAAAATGTTGGAATGAGATGTCAGTGATAAGCACAGTCTTATTGCGTATCCTTATTCAATGTGTTAAAGGAGATTTGAAGATGGAAAAAGCTATTAGCATGTTTCATGACAAATGCTGCACTGCAGCTTCAAAATTAAAAGAAAGAAATGCTGTCTGGATGGGACCTCCAGAGGTCATCCACTCCAGCATATGGATCCAAGTAAGACTACTGCCAAAGCAAGGTCAAGTCAGCCACGGTTTCATAAGTTTAAGTCCGGAAAATTTCTCCGAGTGGATAGTCCACAAAATCCCTGGTTGTTCCAGTACTGCCCTGCACTTCTAATGAAGGAGCTTTTCCTAATGTTAATCCCAAATTTCAGTGTTAGTAGCAACAATGGACAGTGAACATCTTCACAAATATCACTGATAACTCACTCACACATTCCTGAGGCATATCTTTTGAAAAAAATAAGATTTTTCTCAATAATGGTCTCTGTAAGCCAAACTTATTTCTGGAAATGGTCTCTCACTCATTCTAACTCTCAAGCTGTACAAGAATCAAACCAACAGCATACCACACCACAGAACAATCTCTCCATTTAACTGAATTCAAGAGAGTTCTAGTGCTTAGAAATATTTCCCAAAACTGCTTTAATTCATCAGCAGGGGCTATCTCTCCATGCTAATACTCCTTTCCTTGCTGATCCTCCCAGAATCCAATCACATTAATTGTCCTGCATGACTCTGTGATAGCAACTGATCCAGCTGTTATAGGGGCTCTTATATTTCCTCACCCCAAGATGTTAAAATATGAAATTACTACTTGTTCATGAAAAGCCTCTTTTATCATAACATTCAAGACCTTGCAAGGATCTGCTGCCATCGTCTTCTGAGCCCCTACATGAGATTGCATGGTAATATTTCACATAACCTCCATCAAAAGTGCACTGATAACATGTCTCCAAGATAGCTCTTTTCCCACTGATCAACCAAAGCCTACATCAAGTGTTCCAGCACTGCCTCTGTAAGATTAGCTTTAGATTACAGAAAAGGTAGCTCTTGCTTTATTGCACTTGTATTACGTGACAGAATTAGAAAGAAGGGCAGACCAGAATTCAGTGCTTCCCACTTGCCCTGGTCCTGTTTAATGTCACATCAACAGTGCCAAAAATATGCTGCTACGTGCAGCCTCCAAGTTTATTCCTTCCTCCTTGGTGACACTTGCTGAAGCAATCCATGCCTCCACACAGCCAGGCAGGAATGCAATTCTAGGTATGCAAGAGGAAATACTGATCTCCTAGCTGGAGTGCTGTCTCGGCCATTTTCCTATACCTGTGTAGCACAACACAGTTGCCTCCATGCTAGGATCTTATCAGTTTCTTGCTGTAGCTAATACAGAGCCTCAGTCCTGATCTTCAAAGCTCAGGGACATTTTAAAGCGTCTCTCACGAGCAACCTTTTTAGCCAAGGCTGCTGTAATTTGGTGCGAAGTAGCACAAAATGCCTTAAGTGTGTCAACTCAGCTGAATTCAGCTGCATGTCAAAAACTCCCCGAGGAGGTCACATACAACCTTCAGAACAAGAACTAAAGCTTCCCTCTAAGATAAACAGGAACCGTTTAAATGTATACTCACACAAAACCTTGTCTGACTCTACAGTAAAAGTATTTGCTGTTAGTTTCCTGTGCCATGAGATGAACATGATACTCACACTTCAGCACTGAATTATCAAATTGAAGAAAGGATTCAGGCAGGTCACTTATCTTTAGGAGTTTCTTTCATCGGTAGGTGTGTTCTTACAGGAGGTACAAGTAGAAAAGTCAAAGTATAAAATAAACCAGTGTAGAAAGATGATTTAAACAACAACAAAAAAAACTCACTTCACCTTTCACCCTTAGCCTCTCACCTGAATGTAAATAGGCAGCCTAGCATCCACCAGCCCGCCTTTTGCTAGGTGAGAGAACACACAGAGAGGAGGAGGGGTTTATACTGGGCACTCCTCCAGCTTTCCCACAGTGCGTAACCCACAGAAGCACCTGTATGTTCCGCACTCTGGGCTGTATCACTGTGTTTCAACCTCTCTGAATCCCTGCCATCCTCACAGGCAGCAATTATCCCCTTCTCTCTCCAGAGAAAAAATGACCCGGTGACCTCAGAGTGTTGTTCCACGATCTTACACTGCTGTCCTGGCCAGACACATACGAGCACGCAGACCCTCAGCCCTGCATGAACGCCAGATACAGGATGGACAAGGAACTATAGACCCACCCCTCTCAGAGACTCCAATCCAAATTGTTCCCTGGAGCAGCAATCGTATCCCTCCCACCTCAGTTTTTCCAGGCTCTCTCCCCTTACCTACTGGAGTGATCTGGGAGGGCGCTTACTTGTAGACACCAGGAAAGGCTCACAGGCTGGTGTGTCACATAGGCATGAGCACAGATCGTCTCCAAAGACATGGGCAGAAGCAGCTGTTCTGTTGTTACTCAACCACAGAAATATCTGTTGTTGCCAAAGATGATCCTGTTGTCCAAGTGTTAGACTCCCCGTATCTGCACAACGACACACTCGTTCTTCCCTTGGCTCATCTCCCTTCCCTGTTCTGTTGCACAGAGGTTTTACCGTGCCTCTCTGGACCGTGCTGCAGCCACCACCGATCATGCAGCTGCCGACACGGAGCACCGCAGTGCCATCAGACAGTACCTGCTCTGAGAGCCTCGTGCATGCCCAGAGATAGTGTCACAGAGCACTGGCCACGGCGTTTGCTTCTGGCAAAGAAGGGACAGCCTGAGTCCAGAGGGTGTGCTGTCATCTCTACCTCTCTAACTCCAGTCCTCACCAGCACATGAGCAAAGGTGACCTAGTAGAAGAGGTCTCTGCAGGAGCATGACTGTACCCAGTGCCTCCTGCCATGCCCACTCTAACCAGCCTCCACCCAACTCTCCTCTTATCTTCTGCTCTTCAAACAACCCTTCCCATCTCATACTCACCTCTCACCTGGTTTACATGTCATTAAACCAACAACAAAACTTGCAAGCAGGACCAGTCACAGAATCACAGAATACGTTGAGTTGGAAGGGACCCACAAGGATTATTGAGTCCAACCCTCAGCCCTGCACAGGACCATCCCCAAGAGTCACACCATGTGCCTGAAAGCATTGTCCAAACACTTCTTGAACTCTGTCAGGCTTGGTGCTGTGACCACTTGCCTGGGGAGCCTGTTCCAGTGCCCAACCACCCTCTGGGTGAAGAACCTTTTTCCAATATCTAACCTAAACCTCCCCTGACGCAACTTCAGGCCATTCCCTCGGGTCCTGTTGCTGGTCAACACAGAGAAGAGATCAGTGCCTGCCCCTCCTCTTCCCCTCAAAAGGAAGCTGTAGACTGCAAGGAGGTCTCCCCTCAGTCTCTTCCAGGCTGAACAGACCAAGGGACCTCAGTTGCTCCTCACATGGCTTCCCCTCAAGGCCCTTCACCATCTTCATTGCCCTCCTTTGGACACTCTCTAATAGCTTAATATCTTTCTTACATTGTGGTACCCAAAACTTCACACAATATTCAGGTGAGGCTGCCCCAGAGCAGAGCGGGACAATCCCCTCCCTTGACCGGCTGGCGATGCTTTGCCTGATACTCCAGGACACACTTGGCCCTCCTGGCTGCCAGGGCACTGCTGACTCAGATTCAACTTGCCATCAACCAGGACCCTCAGGTCCCTTTCCGTGGCACTGCTTTCCAGCATCTCATTCCCCAGTTTGTACGTGCATTCAGGGTTGCCTCATCCCAGGTGCAGAATCCGGCACTTTCCCTTGTTGAACTTCATATGGTGGCTGATTGCCCAGTCCTCTCATTTGTCGAGGTGTCTCTGCAGGGCCTCCCTGCATTAGACAGAGTCAACAGTTGTCACCTCATTAGTCACCATCCTCAGTTCTGTTTGGGCTCCCTTAGGTGGCAAACTTCAGGAAACAGGCTGCCATCTTCAAGGAGTCTCTACTTCCCATACTCCCCATGGAGAAGACCTGATAATGGCAGGACTCTTTATGTTGCTACCAGTGTACATAGATTAATCATTGTTTCACTCGGGTGGGCTTGATCTGAACTGCCTTGCTCTGTATGAGCGGCATTCGCACATTGTGAAAAGCAAAAGCTAATTCCCTGAATGAAGTCCTGCAGCCCTCTTATCCAAAACCTAACCTTAATGCCATTTCAAAGAGTAAATGGAATTCTTTTTGATTCATATATTCATTTGATTGAATTTATTTTCTGTATAGGACTGTTATTTATTGCTGCTCAGTGCATGAAGAAAGTAAAAAACCCCTTGATATTACAAACTAAAGTATGAAGATCGAAAGTTCCCTGCTAAACATGACAACGTAAACATTATTTTAAATGCAATAATTTATGTGCTTTTCTTGTGGGGAGAAAATAGATCAAATAGGAAACAGACAAGTATGAAATACAATTAATAATTCAAATAATCGAGGCAATAGGCACTAAGGGAGGAGGACTTCAGAATGAAAACAGACTATTTTAAGCTGAGCCATCATTTCAAAAGGGAAACTCTAGAATTACTCTGTCCTTCTGAGCTATCAAAACTATGAAAAGGAAAACTGAGTCCATCTGCTTAGTCCAATCTATTTTATAGTGAGTCATTCTATTTTCCCATTACAAAATGGGCCCTCCATTATCTTCAGTTTCCACAGTCAGCTCCACACAAAGACTCTTCAGGATTCTGGCCACCAAGGAGTTTTCCTCCAGGAAGCAAGGACAAGAATTCTTTAACAATAAATTTCATAAATACTACATGAATGGCAGAGAATTTTATATTATTTATCTCATCCACAATAAGCAGTGAATGTAAAGGTACAATACCACTTCATAAAATTGTCTATGAGGTTGTCTTCTGTGGATGTTAAACTTTGAGCATGAACTGGACTCTATTTAATTGACACACTACAGTCAAAAGTATTTTCAGAATGACATAAACTTTGTTCTTTTGAAAAAAGCTAGAAATACTTGTAATGCAGACAAATCCAAGATTTGTCTTACACACACAAACATATATGAGTCATAGAACGATGACACTGTAGAAATAACAGATGCTGTGGGATAGCTCACATGGCTATAGTGCAGCAAGGGACACGGAAAGAGAGAAAGACAAGGAAAATAAGTAAGACAGAATCTCCAAGTGAAGCAGCAGCTTAAATTTGGAGAACTTTTGTACAGGTTGAACAATAGGGCTGGGTAAGGACTTATGGGTCAAGATCAGAGGAGAGGTCAGTAAGAGTGACATCATGGTGGGGCTGGGCTACAAACAGCACAGATGGGGTAAGGAAGTGAGCAGTGCTCCTCACAACAACTTCTTTAAACAACTCAAGGAAGTATCTGCATTGCACACCCTGGGTTTTTTTTACATGAGACTTTAGCTTCTGTGACACTTGTAGAGAACAAAACAGCAGGGAACAAGCAATCCAGACAATTTCTGCAGGGTATCAGGAACACTTCCTGATTCAGGCACCGGATGGGCCAACCAATGTCATGCACAGCTGGATCTGTTATTCAGAAACAAGTAAGAAGTGGCTGGGGATATTATACTCAGTGGCAGGCTTGGTTGTAGTGACTGCAAAATAGCAAGGCCTAAGATCTTGTGGGGGACTGAAGAAGACAAATACCCAAACACACAGCCTGGGTTTTAGGAAAGCTGACTTCAGTTTATCCAGGAGGTGGTAAGTGGGATACCACGGAAGGTAGCTTGAAAACACAAGGAGCTTGGGAAAGCCATCTCATCCTTGAAAGTAACCTCTTAATCACGCAAGACAGTCCATGATTCAGGAATACAAGCAGACTTATCAGGACACCAGTGTGGCTAAACAGGAAATTTGTAACCAAGCAGAAGTGCAAAAAGGCAGCACAGGATGTGGAAGCAGGAATTTGCAATAGTTTATGTATTTGCTCTACTGAAGTTAAATATGTGAAGAGACATCAGCAATAACATGTACAAATAGTATCTGTACCACAAATTGACACTGCTCCCATGCAATCAGTTGACCTGACCCCATGTAACAAGGGGCAGAATCAATAAAAGCCCAGGATATAAAAAGTAGGGAAAAAATGTAGGGGCAAAGGGAAATCAATCTAGCAAACAGAAAGAAAGGCATTAAGACTAAACAGGCAAAGAGAAAGAGAGGTGGAGTAGAGGAGAGTAGGACTCAGCTGAAAGGGGGCAGGGAAAGGAGCATCAGGACTGGCTCAGGGCCACAGCATTTCCCCACTGTCAACAGTGCTGTGAAACCCACTGAGCCAGGGCCTCTTCCATCTCCCTCACTGAGCACCCGCAGGAATGTGACCTGTCACTGCTAACAGGAGCTCTCTCAGCTCAACATGTTGGGAGGATTTAGTTTTGAAGCTACTGAACAGTATGTGACCTGACATGGGTGTTAGTGTGGCTCCCAATAGTGGGGTCTCTGTTTGCTCCACTTTGCTATTCTTAAAATTAGTAAATGATGCACAGAGATAAAGTCATCAGCAGATCATTAGGGTTCCAAATGAAGCACTCTGCATTTTGGAAAAGGCTTACTTAAGGTTGCCTGCTGAATTCTTTGTGCATGAGTCTGCAATTAGATAATCATACAGGCTGATCACATTGCCATATATTTTCTCTATGCATAAGCTAGAACAAAGTTTCACAGATTTCTTTTGAGAGCTTTCCTGAAGCTTAAGTGGATTTTACACTTGTTTTAATTTTGAAGAGTTTTCCTTATATTTTATATATCACCCAAAAATTGAACATGAGGTCACTGTCTGAAGAATTAATCCATTAATTAGAAAATGAACAAGTAAAAGAATAAATAATATTCCTAGAACTTCATGCTGCAGCTTTAGCAATGATCTTTCAGATATTATTCTTTAGATAAATGCTTCTTTTTGTAAAAAAGAAAAGGTACTTTAAGGGCAGGTCATTACTTTCAGCACTTTCCCGATTTCCAAACCAGTGCACCTTGCCTTGGTGAAGTTGTACTTAAAATTGTTAATTAACACACAAGCTTGCCAAGACTCACTTAACTGAGGCTAAATGAGGCAAACATTATGATTAAACAGGAGTAAATGTTGGCCTACTACGAAACAAAAACCACACAACTGCCACCAGTATTTAAGATAAGTGCTAAAAAATTCAGCGCTAATTTGTTTCTTAGCAAGAGTGGTGGCTCCCTTTCTTCACAGCTTTGCAAAGCCAAGACTAAACTGCTCTTTTTGTGATATCAAGAAAATAACCATGTTAATGTAAAGGAAATTATAAATTGCATTGCAAGCCTAAGCTAATTAGAAATAAGCTGTGTTTTGACTGTTTTCACTTTCTCTTAATTATTTGTTTTGACCACATCTCTTTTCAAGAAGTTCCAGATTCACTCCAGACACAACAATTTCTTCTGCCATTTACTGATCTAAAGTTATGGAAAATAATGTGCAAATGTACTCAACAGTTCTTCAAGAAAAATCCAAGAAAACCACAGACTATTAGCTATCAGTCTGGGTTATGGTAGCAAATCAATGTTTAACTAGATTTCAGTTTTTGCATTTCACATGCCCACAATATGCACTCACAAATTTCCATGATTTCCACAGAAAAGTACCATCATAATTAATTTAGCATACATGAAGTTTCAATCTTCAAGGTCAGTGGTTAAAGGAAGCCAGGAAATACTCCTATAAAGTACAATTGATTATTTCCTTTTTCTTCTAATAATTAAATTAAAAAAAAAAAAATCAACATTTCCCAATATATCTTACCGTTTGCTTTTCCTCTAAAGCCGCTCTTTCCGAGACTTTGGTTTCATGTTTTCCTAAATCCATTTCCCAGGGGAATAAAAACCACTTAATATCCTAAGCAGAAGTGATTCAGCCTGACCACATGTTAGATATCCGTGTACTTTAGGAGAGAAAAGTATCAGGCAGCACTGTGGTGATTTCTGGTCAGCGTATGTTTCCAATTATAGCAAACGAAAATCCACAAATAGAAGCGTGAAGAAAGGGCAGACAGCTGCCTCTGATAACAATAAACATTGGTTTGGTACCACAGCAAATTGTTCAGGAGGAATTTTGGTTACTAGCCCCATTCACTCCCTCCTTGCCCCCTCAATCCCAAAAGCTCATACCAGAAAAAGTCCATGAAAGTTTATAGCTATGTCTCAGTAGCACTAACTTGTGTTCAGAGATTATTAGGCAAGTAAAATGACGAATATAATTAACTGGCACCACATGTTGTTATGTAGACGTGAAAGTGTAGAGGAAAACACTTTGAAACGGTGCTTTAGCGTGACTGTTGGACTTTCCCTGTTGAATGTTTGGGACTGAGCTATTCTCATATTCCCTCATGCAGAGTGTAGTCTCCTTCTCTAATATCAGAACACAACATTTTGCACTTTCAAAATGCAGAAAGAATTGCAAAATTGTCACCAGGTACCAGGAAGAAATGACCAGTGAACATCTAAAAGGGAGCTAATAGTCATATAGAACCTGGTTGTGGAATCTGTTAGTGGACTGTAGAACAATAACCTGGCTCTGCTTCAAAGTGAAAAAGTCAGGAGGCCAATATTAGACGCTGCAGTGCCAGAGGAACCTCTCAGTGTCCCTGCTAAGGATGCCAAGGTATATAACACACCCTATTTTTGCCACATCAACTGCACTCATGTTGTCTAAGGACTGATCGACACACAAGGCTGGTTCTGCATGTACCAGCATGAGAAGAGAAGCATGATGACACAGAATAACACAGAAAATGTTTGCTTCTGTTAAACAAGAATCTGCTTTCTGGTCAATCTGTGGTTCATTACAAAACTGTAAAGCTGGATCTTAAGCACCTCACTAAGTGTTTAGTAAACACACATCCTTTCCGCCTCTTCCTCTCAACACATTGGTAAAAGAAGACTCTTGTAAAATAAATAAAACAACTCATAGGGAAAATAAATAATACGAAACTCTTGCTTATCCATCATTTTTCAACAGTCCAAACTAGGCACATGCCTTTCTACATGTTTCTTGAAAGATGCTATACTCAGGGAATCTTTAGAGCCTTAGATAGGAAGAAAAGGCAGCCAGTTGCCCCCCAACAGTCTATACAGTTTACATATGAAAAGTTGACAAACTCCCCCTTTAAACCTTAGACTGTACCAGTTCTGAAACATTCTTTAGAACAAAGAAAAAGTTACTTCAGTGACAATTATTTTTCTTTAGTTTTTCTTTTACCTCTCTTTTCAGAAGAATAAGACAGCCAGTAGAAGAGTAAATGTGGCAAAGCAAATGCGAAAAACCAGTCAAATCTGCAAGGGCTGCCATAGCAAAGGGAATAAATGTGAGCTTGATGTCATGAAAGTAAAAATACACCCCACTGTGTCTCCTGGAAATGCTGGGATAAAAGGAACTAGAGTAAGCAACACAATACCCAGAAGAAAGCTGCAGTTCTCTACTGTTCAGCAGGAAGGCAAACAGTAATAAGAAGTTCATATCTCCAAAATCTTTTCTGTGAGGCTGAAACTTATCCCTGTGGCAAGGAACTTGCATGATGTCTTTGCACCACTTAAGTACCTCAAAGGAGGTCAGTGGGATCCAAACTGCAGCTTACATTACACTGCTGCTTACGTTACTGACCATTCCTGTGGGCAGGTGAAAAAACCTAAAGCATCTCCACTCCCATTAACCTGTCCATTTGCAATAGTTTTCAATAACAGACAAGGACTGGAGCACCTCAGGTGGTCATATATTCAATTGCTTCTTCTTGGTGTGCTCCCAGCCCTGTCCCACTGGTGGCAGGGATACCCTGACTGTCAGTAGGCTTCCAAACAGCAGCTCCCAAGGAGTCACTCCCTCCTCAGGCTGGGGAGCAGATATCCATCCTGTAATGGAGCAGGCTGTCAGTGGTGCAATGAAGCAGCAATACAGGACTTGAGACATATATAAGCAAGCAATGGCAGATCTTTACACGGCATTTGTGCCATGTGTTACTAAGCACTCATCCTAACTACCCTAAAACTTCATCTTCAATCATGTTTATTGTCTCTACTTTTACAGTCTTATACTGTTTCCATGTGTCAGCTCACCCATGTCAAAGATGATCACAACAGAAAGACCCAAGGAAGTGACTATTGGAGTGACCGTGCTAAATAATTTTAACGTAAGATGGTGATGAGTGTATGTAGTTTCACAAGTAGGTTTCCCCTTAACATTCTTGTAAAAGCATCTAATAGCATTGACTTGAGAAGCTCCACTTCTCATGAATGGAAATTTATATTCTGGATGCATCATGCTGCTGACTGTGCAACTGCAAGGGAGTTGAAGCAAACTGCACTGGAGATAGGAACAGGAAAAAAAAAAAGCTGTGAATGCAAGGGAGTATGACACCAAACTTCATGCCATCATGCTCAAATACAGGGAGCCCAGAAAATACTGGATGCAGGGCTCTTCTCTAGCCTGAATGCTATTATATAAGGACTCTGTAGACATCATAGAAAAGCTGACACCACCTTATCATCTACCACAGTTTGCTCAGCATGATATTGCATCACTAAACCTGAGGAAAGACCATGATCCTAACTATATGAAAATCTGGTTTTATATAATTACAAGAGTACATTTCTTATTCCTACATAGAAATAATGGTTATTCTACTCCAGGGACTTTCTGAGACAGTAACTGTATATTTCCTGTTTTACTTTGCAAGGGAAAACATAGCAAACAGGTGCTGAGTAAAAGCATGTTCTAGGCATTGCCTAAATTATTGTGCTATTTTACAATTAATTCTTCTTATTACAGTTACTCCTCTCTTGACACCTGTTTTTCTTCTCAGAGCAGGACCTAATTAGAGGCCAAGAGATGAAGTTGATGAGGGGAAGGCTGTGGGGTTTTTTGTAAGAGGCAAGTGCTGAATATCCCAAATAGCAGTAGTGTGTAAACAAGCCATTCAAGCAGATGTATTTTCTGTGCTCATTTGACCTGCTGTTGTTGCAGATGAAGCGAGTGGCTATCATGATGTGTGCCTGTCACTCCTAGCTATGTTATCACTAATGTGGCTTCCATAACTCTTTTACTTTGCCTATTTTCATTTCCAGCCTGGCTCGGTGGTAGCCCAGGGCTGCCAGCCAGAGGCTGCACCCCACATCACACTTCTGCACTGCTCTCAAGCCCATAGCTTTTATTTGCTCTGCATCGGACACACCATAAGCTTTCAACAGTTAGAAGTATTAATTCTGACCCTGATGTGGTCAATTATATTACACTCAGTTGAAAGCCATGTGACTTAAGTCACATATACCAGCCAAAAACCCTAAGAGTAATACAGAAATCACAGCCATGGCGATTTTTAAGAGTCTAATGTGGAGAGAGTTCCTGTCCCACACTTAAAAGTTGAAAGAAAAAGCAAGCACGAAACTCAGCAGGCTGCCTCACTTCTTGTAACTGCGGTCTGGCAGATGCCACAAGTTAAGCTTTCCAGGTTATTTCTGGTGCTCACTCTTCTCTCAGCCCTATCGTGTCACACCAGCAAGCAATCCCCATGTTACTCCAGGTCACATGCACCCAGGGTCACATGCACATGCCTGGAAACAACAGGACCCCAGCAGCGGCATATCATGGCATGATCCTTGCAGAAATGAAGAGCGCGGCAGAGTACTGGCACAGCATACGAAGCAGGCTTACCTTCCAGGCAGCCAGGAGCCAAGGGTGGGAAGCTGATCCTTAGGAGAGGTGGGCCCACATTCCTGCCACGGCTCCCGGCAGCTGCTGCTGTCACTCCCTGGTCCACCCCGCTGGCTCTGCAAACACTCAGGGAGCAGGAGGTGGCAGGCGTGGAAAAAGAGGAAAACATCACAGGCACCGCCAGTCTCTGCTTTACATGTGAGGAAGCAGAATGTACATGTCATGTACAGGGAGCAGGAGGCTCCTTGACAAAATTTCTCCTAAGGGACAAGTTTGTATATGTTTGAGGATGAAAACAAGGAAGGTGATTTCAAACATTACAATAAATTGATTCCCAGAGCTCTGAGCCTTTTCTGACGTGGCAGTCCATGTAAGCTGTAAGCACTTCCTTCTCTTTGCAGGTTTTTTAAGTCAATTGTTCTGAAAGTGGACTATCCTTGCGCTGGCAGGATCCTATATATGCTCCAGGAGTTCATGCAGGAGTGGAACAACAGATCTCTTTTCTGTCAGATATCCATTGTTTCAGCACATGATGTCCCTGAATATTACTGCTATATCCCAGCAAACCAAATTATCCTGGGCTGTAAAATACATTTCAATGGATGAGTTACACACACACAAAAAAAATCTCCCCTCCTTATTTATTGATACTGTTTGCCAGGCTAATTAGGAAAGCATTGAATACCTTTGTAGCCTTCTTTTAAATGATGTGGCAGCAGTTCCCTACAGAAAACGAGTGGCTGCTCCAGGCAGTGGGGTTTTTTTAGTCACTTCCCAGGTCACCAGGAAGCAAGAGCACAGGATGTGAGCTGTCATTAACAGACCAACTCCCACTGCACCCTCTCCACCTTCTGTCTCTGCCCACTCTTATCAAACAGCCAAACCTCAAAAGAGACATTACTCAGTAATGCTGATAAGGACATCAGCATCTGACCTGCACCTCTGCCCCTCTTTTGCAGAACAAAATCACCTGTTACTGCAGATATTTTTTCTTAATAAAAAGCTTGAATAAGCATAGGCTTTGATTGATATATTTTGCAGAGCTGCATGTCCATTTACATAAGTGTTTGGGTTCATTTGTCAATGTGTGTTCAATTTTTTTCCACAGAGAGTGTTACCACTGTAAGTTTATACCCACAGCAAAATTCTCTACACTGCCATATGAAGTTTACCTTGAAAACAAATTTAGTTGAAAAGGACAGATAAATATCTAAGTGTTTAAAAGTTTCCTGAATGGCAACAGCATTTGGTTGAAAACCTGGAATTTTGATAGCAAACATTTTGACGTCCAAGACCTAATGAAGAATCTAAAACACACACCTATCTATGAGAAGGAAAAAAAATACAATACAGGGTTCTCAGTAGAACTCTTACTTTTATTTGACTAACTCTCAATTACTACTTATTCTGCAGCCTAGGGTTGATTTATAACAGCTGAATGAATTTATTTTTTTCTGCAGTCTAGTAAGACACAAAAAAGCAGTAATAAACTGTACAGTACTAGCTAGATTGCCAAAGCATTTGTGGGTTCTGAGGTTGATATTTTTGTAACATGCATTGATCAAACATTAAGTCATGGTGGAAGAACTCTGTTTATTTTGGAGAAAGAAAAGGGATAGGAAGCAAACAATTATTATTTCATTTATCAACATCATTTAAGATAACACATAACATAGTCTTTAATATTAAAGTCATAGCAGATTCTAAGATGTTCAAATGAAAGAAATTAGCTTAATATTCCTATTGCTATCTTCAATTAAAATCCAAGTGTACAAGATAATGAAAAAGCCACAGTGGATGCAGTTGACTTGATATCATAGCGTTATTTCAAACTTATCTTTTCAAAATAAAATATCCATTTTGTCAGTAGGAGATATTGTTCTAACTCTGTGACAGACTCTGGGAACTTCATAATTCTGGAAAAGCCAGATGCCAGCATTCATTGAAGTTATATATGAATGATCACCTGAGAAACCTTTCAGAATGTGAATAAAAGATGTGGATTTACCAGGTTAGAGTTGTACTATATTATATTTACAGGAAAAGAAACTGTACAAACATCATAAAAACCATCAATGCACACTTTATGTATATGAAAAGGAAGTAATGACATTCCAGTCTAGCAGGGCCAGAGCTTACCTCTGAGTTAAGGCAGTACCTTGGAACCCCACATATTCTTATTAAACATCTCAAAATACACTAGAAAGCTGAATAGCAGTGAAGAGAATTAAAGGATTGAACACTGTTGTACAGGAACATTTTCTCTTAAAGGCTTACCTCATATATATATATACACACACATATATACATGAAATACTGGCATACTGCAGTAAGGCAAATTAAAGGTGTTCTGCTTATATGCAAGTCAGGAGGAGAAATAAAAGTCTCAGGCAGTTCCTCAAGCATAAGAAATTGCTTCTCAGTTCACTCTCAGGTACATAGTTGCATAAGGTGCCTCCTTCATTTGGATCTAATAAAATGCAACTTACAGGTCTTATTCAAATCTGATATACATTCACATTACTGATATACCTGGAGAAACTATTCTTTATTACATTAGAATGAGATACAGAATTCCAACACAAATAACATTTCTCTGTGGGTAAAAAAACCCAGCACTATTAAAGAGAGAGATAGTTGTTTTTTTTTAATTCTCATAGAAAACAACATTAAAAGGGACAATTCAAAAGAACATGGGGGCAGATAAAAAGATGAGCTGTATAGACAAAACATGGACACAAAATGTTAAAAAACCCAAGAAACTATACAACTGTTTTCACTGTGTTTCCAAATGGGTAAAGTACCTTCTGAATAAAAATCACCTGCTTTTTTCACTATTGCATTTAGGTGCTGTAGGACACCCTTACAAGTGGATACTGAAACACATGGTGACATTCACATAACTTTACCCATTGCATTTTGTTTCAAGTGCTGGCCAAAGGAAAGTTCAAGGCAAAGAAATACAAACAGGGTTCTGCTCCCCCAGCTCAAATGTGTCCTCCATGTGATGGTTTTCACTATAAATAAGGCATAGTGGTTCAAGTACTACATTAAATGTAATCAAACAGTGGGAAAGAAAATCACCCATTAACTCTTTCCAGAAAAGTACTTTATTAGGGAGGATAAAAAGCACTGCTCAGACAGTCCGAATAAGCATGGCCTCCTGTGCTGCCAGGATCCTCAGGCTCAAAGTCATCAGGGTCTGGGGGCAACTGGTCAGTATCTTCATCAGAAGTGGAAGGGCGCGTGAGGATTATCCGAGGTATCTTCAGCAAGGTATGAAAGATTTCAGAGAAAAGCATTTAAAGGGGATATTTTAGAGGTATAGGGGAAAGAGGTGATGAGAAAAACATGAGAGAGGTGTAACACAACAAAACTTTAAAAACTCCTAGAATTGTTTAGGTTGGAAAAGACCTTTAAGATCAAGTCCAGCTGTTAACCCAGCACTGCCAAGTCCACCACTAAACCATGACCCTAAACACCACATCTACAGGTCTTTTAGATATCTTCAGGGATGGTGACTCAGCCACTTCTCTGGGCAGAGTGTTCCAATGCTTAACAACCCTTTGGTGAAGATATTTTCCTAATGATCAATATAAACCTTCCCTGGCACAAATTGAGGCCACTTCCTCTTGTCTTGTCACTTCTTACCTGGGAGAAAAGACCAATCCCTACCTCACTACAAACTCCTTTCAGGTAGCTGTAGAAAGCAATAAGGTATTCCCTGAGACTCCTTTTTTCCAGGCTAAACAACCCCACCTCCCTCAGCCACTCTTTATATGATTTGTGTTCCATCTCCTTCACCAGCTCTGTTGCCCTTCTCTGAACATGCCCCAGCACCTCAATATCTGTCTTACAGTGAAGGGCCCAAAATTGAACACAGAATTTGAGGTGTGGCCTCACCAGTGCTGAGTACAGAGGAATGATCTCTGCCCTGGTCCTGTTGGCCATATTATTTCTGATACAGGCCAGGATGCCATTGGCCATTTGGCCACCAGGACACACTGCTGGCTCATGTTCAGCTGCTGTCAACCAGCAGCCCCAGCTCCTTTTCCCCCAGGCAGCTTTCCAGGCACTCTGCCCCAGCCTGTAGCACTGCCTGTGGTTGTTGTGACACAAGTACAGGAACCAGCACTTGGTCTTGTTGAACCTCACACAACTTGCCTCAGCCCATCAATCCAGCCTGTCCAGATCCCTCTGCAAAGCCTTCTTACCCTCCAGCAAATCAACATTCCCACCCAACTTGGGGTCTCTGCGAACTGGCTGAGGGTACACTTGGTTCCCTCTTCCAGATCATCAATAAAGATATTAAACAGGATTCATCCCAGTACTGAGCCCTGGCGAACCCCACTAGTGACTGTCTGCCATCTGAATGTAGCATCATTCATCACAACTCTCTGGGCCCAGTCACTCAGCCAGTTTTTTACTCAGCAACAGGGTCCCCATCCAAGCCATGAGCAGCCAGTTTCTCCAGGAAAATGCTGTGGGAAACAGTGCCAAAGGCTTTACTAAAGTCTGGGTGAACAACATCTACAGCCTTTCCCTCATCCACTAAGTGGATGTCATAGAAGACCAAGTTAGTCAAGCTCTAGTGCCCTGGATTCTCCTTCCAGCCCCTCTTCTAGAAGGGCACCGCATTTGCCAACTTCCAGCCACCTGGGACCCTCCCAGTTAGCCAGGACTGCCATTAGATGATGATAAGTGGCTCAGTGAGCATTTCCCCAACTCCCTCAGTGTCCTTGGGTGGATTCCATCTGGCCCCATAGACTTGTACGTGTCTAAGTGGTGCAGCAGGTGCTGAACATTTCCCATTTGATTATGGGAGCTTCATTCATCCCCCTTCCTGTCTTCCAGCTCGGGGCACTTGATACCCAGAGAGCAACTGGTCTTGCTATTAAAGACTAAGGCAAAGAAGGCATTAAGTACCTCAGGATTTTCCTCATCCTTTGTCCCTGTGTTTCCTCCCACATTCAAGAAAGGAGGGAGATTGCCCTTAGCCTTTCTTTTGTTTCCAGCTTCCTTACAGACTAGCTGTTCTATGTCAAAAATTGCATTGATAATTAAAGCAAAATTGGTATAAACTGCCTTTTCCATTCCTTAGCTAATCTTTTATAAAACCTTCCATAGGTAAAAAATTATAAAAATATTTTTAAAAAATAAAGACAAGAAAATATTAAATATATACATCTATTTTAATTAAACTTCATTATTCATTTAATTCATGCACCTGAAAGCAATAAAGGATTAATTAAGTGCCACAAAGCATATCAATTACTGATCTTTAAAAAATTGTATGTTCTGGTTTCTTTCCTGACAAAGTATATTTAAGGGAAATATTAACACAAAATATCAATGTTTCAATTTGTCAGTAAAAAATGCTTACATGGATTTGAGTCATGTCAATTTTTTGGCCAAGAACTTTGTGTTCTGTAAGAATTATATTGCAATGTTTTAAAATTAATTTAAATTCTGTAACTGAGAAAAAATAATGTCAGGCTCTTCATGTTTAGTCAAATAATGTATCAGTAATGGCTTGTATCAATTAATGGATTATTACAAATAATTACTCTGATGCACAAAATCATCCTACTTTTTACTAATTTTAAAAAATGTTTAGCATGTAATTGAAAACAGATGTAAGAGTGAGTCAATATATCTAATGAATGGCTAATATAATAATGTGTAATAAATAAAGTAGCCATCTTACTAGTAGCCTGAAAATTTTCGTGAACTTATTTATCAGCTGCTTTGTTGCATTTCTGTGCATTTGATAAGAACATTTTATGTTGACACCACACAATTCAATTGTTTATATATTATTTCATTGCTGTACATTATTTGATTTAGGAAATGACACAAGCATATAGATGTTTTGTGGCTGTTGAGCTAGACAGCCAGGAGCTTCTGTATTGAAGTAAAATGAGTTATTCCTCAGGTTCCACTGACATTAGCTCCAGCTCCACTGACTGTCAGGAGGTCTGGCAACCCCCAGCTTGCAGCACACTACACACAGACACCAAAATACAGGTGTCAGTCTGGAGTTGAATCTCACCCCTGATAGCTGTAAACTAATTTTAAAACTAGGCTTTTTTTGCTTAAACTCAGAAGTTCACATTTCTGGAAGCTTTAAATAACCTATATAGATCCTAAGTATTGGCCAAGGTAACAACTCTTGTCATGCACATGTGACAGCATTTATAAGCATTCCATGCACTGGATATTTCTCTTGGCTCTGTTCATTGCTGAAAGATGCTTCTTGCTTAACAACAGCCAGTAAACAGCTGCTTTGCACTACAGCAAATGCACATCCTATACATACAGGTGGTTTACTGGGTCACATAATGAAATTCTGACACCTCAAAAACTACTGTAGAGGTCTATGCCCTACCTGAAGTTACCTACAGTCATATCCAGGACCAGACTTCGCATTTCATTGAGCTGTCTGTTCAAAGCTCACAGAAGACCTTTCTTTGTGTACTGTGCTATTCAAAAACAGACATGTGCACATCTCTCCATAACCAGACATATATTCTGTTAGTCATGAAGTCACCAGCACCTATTCTTCTTTTTGAAGAATGAACCTTAGCCATTTTGAATGACATTTTTTAAATACTCTTTATCAGCATGGTTTCTACTTCCCAGGGATCCCACTTCCAAGGAATCAAAACCAATTCTCTAAAAAAGCTTTTCCTCAAACATTTCATGAGTTTTTTCGTACTGTCTTTCAAATATTATGATGACACTAGGTCTTACAATCACAGAGTCAATATAATTAATGAAAGTCACTCGTTCAGCATTTCTATGGTAATTGTATTAACTGCTTCCACGAAGTACATGGTGGTGGGGAAGTCTTACAATGAATCTTTCATGTTGCTGCAGATAAAGAGGAACCAGCACTAAATGACCAACCAGCCTTCTACAGCAGATGCTGAACAGCGTCTCAGCCCAGAACTGCTGCAAAGGCTGGAAACCTGGACTTGTGAGAGAAGAGCAGGCTCAGCTCTGATCTACAGTAGTCCCTCTATACCCTCTCCAGGCAGGTGAAAAGCTCACACATATACAGACTCACACTGATTTGGAGACAGACTGTTGAGTTCTTCTAACAAATCAAATGTTCTGGCCCAAGTGCAGCTGTATTCTCTGTCCCTCTGCTTTCTGCACATCTCCCTGCCCACTGAAGCCTCATGTGAACCCATACCACTGCTGTCCCTTCACCTATTGCTGCTCCTTCCCCTGTGGTCAGTTATCCTGCTCTGTCTGTCTCCCTGATGGGATGCTGAGGAGCCCTGATTTCCTCAAATCTGAATCAAAAGTACCAATGACAAGACTACTCTTGGTTGTGGATTGTGCCAACTGTGCAATTGCAAATCCAATTAAGTAACAGAGTGTGCATTTATACAAGGCCTAATTCAATGAAAAGTATCTCAGGCCTCTACTCTCTCTCTCCTATCATCAGAAGTTGTCAATTAATTTCCTCTATAAACCAAAACCAATACAAAATGGATGTGTGTAAGAACACACATCACATTTCTAACCACAGTGGCCTTTCCATTTTCATCTAACCATCGCCTAGGAACACAGCACTGTGTATCATTGCCTTCACATTCACCCTAGCTCCAGCAATATCACAATATAAACCTTATCAGCTTCCTTTCTGCTTCTAGTTTGTTTACAAAAAATCCACATACACAAAACAAAACAAAGTAACAGTAACAAAACTCAACTCTAAACTTGTATTATATTTTGTTACATCCTTTTCTCAAACCCAGTGCTTCTCTTCCCAGAATACCAGGGGGGATTTCAGATTTTCCTTCTTATCTTCACTGACCTCAGCTTTACTCTATTAAATAGGAAAGCTTTGCTCTTGGAGCTTTTCTTTACTATTCATATTTGAATGTACATTTCCTTGTGCAGCATGACCAAGGGAAGATGGGATAACAGACTTCCTATGTGAAAAAATGGCAGAGCAAAGAGAAAGCAAACTATATCCACTGCCCATAAAAGCCAAGGCAAGAAAGAGACATTTAGAATGGCAATAAGGAAAACCATTCAGCACAGGCACCTGATCTCAAATTGCTTGCCTAAGGCAAGTGGGAAGGTGTGAAATTTCCATCTTCTATACGTAACTCCTCAAAAACGTTGATGCTGGGGTAGGAGGACAAATTATCCAGATTCTGTATTATTCCATTCTTTTCTCCACTCATTGTTACTGAATAGTGTCTGAACTTGTTTCAAATACTTCTACTGAAATTGCAAAGTCCTCCTACTCACTTTCCATCATCATGCACTCATTATTTAAATAATATTTGAACTACCATTTAATCTGTCAAAATATGTAGAATACTTTTTCACAAAAATGTATAATTAGTCATTTGAAATAAGTTACTGTTGTTCCATTTTCCCTTGAAATTGTATTTTCAATGCCTAAAAAGTAAGCTTCCCTAATGACATGTCTGGTACTAGACCAGTGTACAGTACAGTAACTAGAACCAATGGGTTCACTATGGATATTTCTTCCACTACCTTGTTCATGTCTTTCTTACACTTTTTTCAACATAAATGTGAAGATTTTGTACGCTAAAAAGACTCACTAAAAAAAATAACTTTTGTTTGAATCAAGGATAACTAAAAAACTAAAAATCAAATTATTTCAGACACTCTCATTTAATGGAAAGAGCAGCCTCTACTGAAAGCTGGAGTCCTTCAACTAGAGCACAGACAGGGGCTGCCTGTGCACTCCTAGTCCTCTGTAGCAAGCAGTAAAATGAAGCCATCTAAATAACCTTGGGCAACTCAGCTGCAGGGTTGGCTGCAAAAATTCTTTCATATTGAAACAGAATAGGAATAACTAGCTATAACTAGCTATGATGCTTCAGTTGAAAGCAGCTTCTTAAAGAGTGATGAGATATCCTGCCAACAGGTTAACATCCAATAATTTTTAACTTCCAGATGTGCACATGTGCTTTCCTTGTCTACTTCTAATAAAAATGTTTTGCCCAAAATATTGCAGAACAGTCCATAAAGGACAGTTCATTATGTCTTATTTTATAATTTTTTCAAAGCTAAAACTGAACAGAACAAACCCCATCATCTTTTTTTTTCTTTTGTAAGCCTTTCCCTTCTTCTCACCTTCCCCCACCCACAGGTCCATATTCCAATCTTATCAGGAGAAGAAAGCTCTCAAGGCAACAGTCATGGCTAAAACCCAAGCTTCACATCAAAGGCATAACCAGCAGTGACAGGGCAAAGCACAGCTGGCAGCAAGGCCAGCCGCTGGGGACAGAGGCTACAAATCAGAAGGTGATAGGACACATGAAAAGCCAAAGTTTGATGGAATAGGGGCAGGGAAAAAGAATGTGGATTGGCCTTTTGGAAGAAAACCAGACATACTTTTAACCCTAGTTCAAATAGCTAACTTTCTAAAGAAAATATTCCCCCATTACAAAATACTTGTAATACAGATGTCTGCCTAGGTCAGCTCTGTATATCTAAATAGTGCATATTTTTGAAATTTGACTTCACAGCTGATCTTCACTGACACCAGTGCTAAGGCTGGTACTGTTCAGTTGGTGGAAACAAGAAAACAAAAATATCTACTTGGTTGAGAACATTTGCAGGGGTTTACATACTTCATGAATAATGTTTTCATGATTTCATACTTAGTCTTACCTTTTTTTGTCATCACTAGTGATGGAAGTAAATTTTGAAACTTGAACAGGAAATTCAGCCTTCTCGCTAAACAGTGAAAATGTGCCTTTGCTAGATAGAAAAGGTCATATTTGCTGATGACTGTATTCATAGAAGAAACTGTCTAAATCAAATTTAAACTGACGAAGGGCTTAGTCATGCCTAAAAAATGTAACACAGCTGTATTTTTCAATAAAAGTTTTAAAAAGAGGATGCCAAAATGTATCCAACAAGAACAGCAGAGAACAGGCAGATTAAATGCTGCACAGTTCACATCAAGCTGGCATCTGATGGCTTTCACAGCTGAAGTGATGAGATGTTTTCCTCCCAGAGTCAGAAACAACAGGTAAAAGCAACCTTCTCCCCAGAAGAAAACAAGTAAATACAAGTCGAAGAGGGAGAAAGAGATCTAATGAATTCCTTGTGAGTTCATTACTCACAAGCACCGCCACCGCCAGGCAGGAGTGGGCACAGCAGGGACAGTGGCTGGGGCAAGGGCGAGGTGGGTGTGACAGAAACCCCCTAATGCAGGGCTGCTTGTATGAAACCATATGAATTTGCAAACCCCGTCTAGGCATTCAACACAGTTTCCCTCTTGTGGCATATCAGGAACATTTTAACCAGCACGCGTTTTATAGTGCACTTTTAACTCTCCTGGTCTTGGAAATCCCTGGCTGCACCCCTTTCCCTGGCACTTTACAGTGCAAGTATTTTACTGCTGTGGAGGCCTGTGGCCAAACTCCAGATGGAGAGAGTCAGGTGGAGAGAGAGGTATAAACGTCTCCTGCACCCCGGGGAAGATAAATCTATGGTCAGGCATGGTCAAAGTGCCTCATTACACTTGGCTGCAGAAGACCTCTGCACAAGGAAAGCAGGTGACCTGTGCTTCTGCACTCATGGAGCAATAGGCTCATGATAGCACCTCTTGTCACTTGGGGTTGGGACAGGGAAGCACATAATTCAGCCCATCCTTACATTTGGAGCAGCCACACCACTCTCAAGCACTGCCAGAGAAGCTTTGGCACCACACTTTTCAAAGTGCTGCCCGGGTTTTGTGTGCGGCAGCTTGGCGAGCGTCTTGAGCAAGGTCTACCCAATGAGCCCACCCTTATTCCCTGAGCTTGTTGCTATTCCCATGCTGTGCCTGGCGATTTGCTCCAAAATCTAATTCAGCTCAGCATGATTTCCTGGAAGTTCAGTGCACCAGGCAAGCGGTAAAACACTGGAACAGGTTGCTCAGACCGGTGTGGATGCCCCATTCCTGGAAATATTCAAGGTCAGGTTGGATGGGGCTCTGAGAAACCTGTTCTAGTTGAAGATCTCCCTACTCACTGCAAGGGGGCAGACAAGATGACCTTTAAAAATCCCTTCCAAACCTAACCACTCTATGATTCTATGAAAATTTCCTCTGTGGGAATTTTCTAGATATTGATATATTTTACAGCTCAGGTTTAAAACTGGGTATTTTCTCTACTTCTTGGAACAGCAAGAGAACATCTGGCATGTTTTATTTGTCTTCTAGTGTGTAGTATATATAACATTTGGTCATGTCACATTTAAAGCAAAGCCCATTTTTGTTCTTCCTCTCCAGCAGCTCAGTGCCTCCCAAAGGCAATGCAAAGGCAAGAAAGGTGGAGTTCTGTCAAACTCACCACAAAAATCGAAGATCAATGTCCATCATATTTCCATTGCCATTAGACACGAAAGGCTTTTATATGATTTAAATTGCATATGAAAATTGTCCTTGCTCCATTTCTTTCATCTTCTAATGTACCACTGGACAGTGACTTCCCTGCCACTGGAACCCAATAGACAGATTTTCATGTAAGTGCTTTCTGTGTAATCATTTGTGGCCTGATGCTATAAGAATATTGAAGAAAATGTATTGCTTTGATCACACAGGGAGACTTAAAAGGTACTGCTCCCATAAGCAGTGCTACCCACAGCCCAAGTTACCAGTCCTTTGATTTTGAAGAACGTTCATCACCCCTGCAAAAGGCAGTGGCCGTATCTGAATGCTTGCAGGAATTCAGTACAGTCTCTTCCCCTGCTGAGCTCCTGCAAAGTCCATGAGGGCATCTTTTACAAGGGGAGATGTTGCTGGTAATTTGTGTGGTTGTTTGAATATTTATCCTCTTTTGTTCTCCAATAGTATGCTATGTCCTACAGCATAGCTCCAGGTGCCTTGCCTCTTGCATGTATTTTTGCTTATATTGTCTGCAGTGCTTATATTGTCTACCATATGATGGGTTTACTTTGTAGATTATTTTTCTCTAACTTTGAGGTACTTTAATATGGCATCTTGAAAAGACCAGGTAATGAGTTGTCTTTTTTACAGGTTTTTCATATTTAGCATTTTTTACTTACAAGCTCTGCAAAATCCAATAATTTAAAGTTTGAAGTGAATATGCTCTGACCAAGTCCTGTGAGAAAACTACTTAAAAGGAAGAGAGGAAAAAAGATACACTGTGCAAACAGAAGCATTTGTTGGGAGCAGGAATTTAATTCCAAATTCATAAAATAAGTTCCCTAACCACTACACTATAGAGGTAAACAGTGTCTACAGCACACACCTTTTGTCTTTCATCTTTTATCCTGACTCAGAAATAATCAGTTGCTCAGATAAAAGCAGAACCAAACTAGCAGATGAACTGGAGAAGGCAATCACGTGGCAGATGGGTGCTTACACTCCACTGAAGCTCACACGATGACTACAGGGTTAGCTGAAGCAACGAGGCTGTGTGCATAGGGCCCCTTTGCAAACATATATAAACCTGCCCAAGATGCAAGGCAGACTCCTGACTTCTAAAACTAACTTAGCTTGTCAGAATAGAAAAAACCCCAAACAAACAGAAAAACACCAATGCCCTTAACTGACATGATTAAGAGTCATGAAAATGTTTTGGAGAAGGGATAAAGCAGTTCCCCAAAAGAAACTTGAAATATTAAGTCTCATGGTGCTATGGGAACAGGTCACTCAAACACTGTATGTGATGTGAGCAAGGTCTTTCCTATTTGAAACAAGCTTCAGAAGAAACCTGGCTTTGTTGATGATAGGAACTGAATGACACTTTAGTTGTCTTCTTTTACACTGTTTTTCTGACTTGAGTACTCCACTGGCTTTGCTTTTAAAATTGAACAAAGTAGAGATGATGGCTATAGAAACAAGAAAGAAGTTTTATTATGTTTATGTTGTATGATTTCAGTTTTCTGATATGTTTAAAACTAACATGCTCAGATGAATAAAGAAAGGGTTTGATATGTAGATTTTTGAAAATTTTTTAACTAGTATATGTGCATCAAGTTTTTTCCTGAAAAGTCTATATCAGCTGAAAATTAAGAAAGTATATCTGCTGGGATTCCCATCCATTTAAGGTTTCTCACAACTTGCATATAAATAATATGAGACAGAGGCAGAAAGCCAGCAACCTATGTATTGTGAGAGCATGATATATATGCTTATTCACTTTCTGCAGGCACAGGAGCATTTCACTTTGATACACGTTCTTGTGCACTGAAGATGTCTGTTTTTTCACTGTAGTTAGGAACACCTGGAATCTCTGCATTTTTAAACAGAACAACCAAGATATTTGGGGTTTTTAGTTTGATGGAGTCCTTCAGATGTTTCCAATACTGTAAGCTTTTTTTTACACAATTGCTTTTAATTGATAATTCTTACTTTAACCTTCCTTGGAAATCTTCACTATAAGTGATATTTGTACCCCTGGTGAAGTACATGAAAAAAATCTAATTGAGGAAATTCTCAGGGCAAAGGCATAAAATTAGATAAAATAATATGGTAAGAATTGAAGTGAAATATCTAAGAGACTTAATATTAATTATGAAATATCTAATATCCTTATGATGTTGATAGGGCAAAAATGGATCAGAGAAGATGACATGATGATGCATATTATGAAGTGATATGAGATGCTGAAATCTGTCAACACTCACCATTCAGTCAGACAAAAATCTATTGAAAATTTCAGTGAGAGCTTGAATGAAAGTATTTATGATAAGGAAAGATTGTGAAGAGTTGGCTCTATGTTTGAGAGCATGCATAGGAAATAACAGAAAACTGGAAATGAAAACTCCAGAATCCAAGTTAAAGTTCCTTCTGTTATAGTCAGCATGGGGCCCTGTGTTTACATTCCTGACTTTTCCAGCCCTGTAGTTAGACATGCAGTATTTTACTCACAGTCTGCATGTAGACAGCCGTATCAGCTGTGATTTTAATATTTTGATGCACATCTTTACATATTCTTATTTTAAGATCACCATTTTAAAATCCAAAGACTTGGTTTAAGTTAAATTATTATATTTTTCTTTAGATATATACATATTAAAGCAAAATAAACTCTTTTCATGTTTTTGAGGTGTGATTAGCATAACTGAGGCAAGTCTGCAAAATACTGTATGTAAAAAAGTATCTAATTGTAATAAAGTTCTGGGACTTCTACATTTCAGTAAAATACTCAATCATAATTAAAAACAAGGGAGATTCTCATTTTTCCTTTGCAAAACTGTGACTCAGAGTGAAAGAACATTTCATTTGTCCAATTAATTACTGGTCACTCACAGTGTCATGAAATCTTAAAGTTGGCACAAAGGGTTTGAAATTGAGTTTGGTTGGATGAGTTAACAATTCATATAAGCCTTTTAAAAGCAGTCAGAGCAACCAAGTCCAAGGCAAACCTGGACCTGGCAGCAGCACTGCCCTTTGTAATGTCAGAGCACCGGGCTCCGAGACAGGATGGGCAATGGCAAGAGATGGCTAGAAGGCTATAGCTAGCAAGTTCAAGACAAATGTTATTACAGATAGCATATGCAAAGAGAATCTTTATTAAAATTCAATAAAAATAAATAGATGAAGAAAGTATCTGCTGGTGGGCAGAGTGATGACATGGAAGAGAAGGAGAAGGAAGACGGGCACCATCCAGCACACATTCAGTTTTTGTAGGAAGAATAATAGAAGTCTTTGGGTTTTCTGCCATCGTGCTTCTCTCCTTCCCTCCTTTGATATAGATGCACCCATCTCCTCTTGAAACCTGATCAGAAACACTAAGGAAGCAAACCTTCCTATATTCCTAGCACAGAACAAGATTCTGCATTAAGGTCCTACTGCCACCTGCTTATCTGAACATGCAAAGCAAGTCCTCCGTAAGAAGGCAGGCTTATCTTTCAGATAAGACAGTTGCTGAGGAATAAGAGAAACTTCAAAGCAAGAGCAGATGAGATACTGAGCAGTTCCAAAGTCAGCAGGATACTCCCAGCAAGCCCATAATCCCTAAGACTGATGAATGCTGCTCTAGGTTACAGGCGATAACACACTATTTGCTACAGCACAAAGATTTTGATTTCAAAAAAGAAACAAAACCAGAAATGCAAAAGAACTTGCACATGGGCTGCTTTTGACAGCTGGAACATATTCAGACAGTTGACACCCTCTGTGTACTGTGTTCTAAGTTAAGTGACTTGGCCTTATCTTCCTCCTCCTCCCTCTGCAGCTGAAGAATTTTTTTTCCAAAAGGCATACAACATAAAATATGGTCATTTTCTCTTTCTGGATGAAAGCACTAGAAGTCAGATACCACTGCAGCAGATCCAGGACACTAGCAGTGTGTGAATAAACCATTTCAACAGTGGTTCCTCTAACAGGAAGCTTCATGCTTCCTGCATGCTGGTTAGGACCATAAGAAACAGCTACCTAGTAGAACCGGACAAAAAAAAAAGCAAATTGAAGGAATTGTTTTCATCTGGAAACTAAAACTGGTCTAAATGTTTCACAAGACGATGTTGAAGACCAGAGGCCTCAAAATAAGTTTCTTTAAGCAACTGAATAGAAAACTTTTCTTAGTCCATATTATGGACAAATGCTGCAGCTCAACCTTTCTCAAACCGTGTTCTCAAACACAGGAAATCAGAGAAAAACAGATTTGCATGGTCGATTTGCTCACTTTTTTAGTCAACTAATAAATTCTATTATTTTAAAAAATCGGAGTGGCTATTAAAACATGAACAGGGTCTTTGATTATAGTCTTTTATATAATATATGAACTTCCATTTTTTGCCACTAGCTGGGTTTTGAATGGTATTCATGGAAAAGGATAAAAAAGGGGTGGAAGAAGAGGAATCAAACAAAGCATTCCTCTGGCATTTGCTGTAGGAGAAACAGTTGGTTCTTCCTGGTACTTCAGGCTTCATAAAAGTAGGATGCTTTTTGACCCTAATTATTTAGGTACCTTGATCTTATTGTATCTTCCTAGTAGAGCCATAGTTTCAGGTGTGCAGGTAGATGACCAAGATTAGGGTAGGTTTTCAGAGAGTTGAATTTGCTAGAGAAGTTCACAAAAGTGACTCAGATTTCTAAAAGCCACCCTGCAGGCTCAGCCATTTCCCTTAGTAAGCAATAGGCTTACTCTCATCTGACATTGGTCACCTAAAATATGGGCACGTCTTAGCCTGTCACACAACTTCCTCCTCCAGTCAAAACATAAAAATTGTCACCTCCAGGTAGCAGTTCAACCTCTCCCTCCTAAAAGGGGGACCCTGGAAATGCTGCTCCTTCCATTAGCTAGAGAGGGAGCCCAGACAATAGAATAAACACTTAAGCTGGACACTACCCTCAAAGTCCCCAAACCAGAGTGCTTCAAAAGCTCTGGTCTGCTACACTGGTGCCTACCCAGCTGAGCTCCTCCAGGAGCCATGTGCCAGCTGCAGTGACAGCCAAGGAAATACCTGGTAGGGTCTCTGATCTTTGGTATGTGCCTTGCTACTCACAAGATCCGTGCCAGACTTCATTAGCATTAGTGACAGACAACACAAATTACTTAGGTAAGAATGATTTGTTATTTATTATGGCCATCTTACTTACTGTTATGATGTGGTTTACTGTCGGGAAGGGGCTGCCCTTCGGTGAAGCTTCAGTAGGACCAGCATCAAGGACAGCAGGTTCTGAAACGAAGGTAGCCTTTAAAAAAAATACACCAGAAACAAATATTTTTATTCTGAATGCGGTTTAGGAAGAGCAATTCCCTCCCTCTCAGGTTACTATACAAATGCCTTGCCCTATTGTTATATGTGGTTGCACAATGAAAGCAACAAAATTGCAATTCTTGCTGTTCCCCATTTTTGATGAATTGTATATTTGTAGTGCTGAAATGATCAGTTTAAGAATAACAAGTTGTAACAACACATAGTTTCAAAAGCAAAATGCTTAGTATTTGTACCCAGATTATCTCTGTGGTCAAAACATTAGGATTCCTATAGCACATCTGATTGCATTAATTCCTTTTCATCACACACACACACAAAAACCAGAGATTTGTTTTCTGTATTCTTTAAACAGATGAATGATTCTGCCATCTTGTGGGAGATGGAGAAATCCTAACTATTTGTATGATAACAACAGCAGGGCACAACAGTATGGAACAGAAATTTCTTGTATTTTTCACTTATTTCAGTACTGATTAAGTCCACAGACATTAGCAGCTATTATATTCCAAATAGCCCCAAAAATAAGAAATTAATTACAGCCTTGTGAGGGAACCTGACCAAAGGGGTTAATTTTTAAGATACTGACTTTACCAGAAACTCTGTTCAAAAGGTAAAGGTACAGCAACTAAAAATCCTGATTTCTTTTTTCCCTGACGATCTGATTATATGAAATATGTAAAGAATTATTTAAATTCATATCTGTTAAAATACCTTTCATATAAGAAAAATTGTAAAATTGTACAGAATTTTATCTATAATTAACCTTTTAAAAATTGTTAAACTAACACAATACATGGATTATGGAACACAATCCCCTGCTAATAATTCTATAGCATAGTTTGACAAAATTAGTAGATTAATTTATGATCAAATAGTCTTGGGCTGACATATTCCTGACAATTTAACAGACATAGAATATTGTTTGCTCTATCGCACCTTGATTCAACATGGAGTACGCTGGAGTAAAGAGTACTCAAGTATAAATGACAGTGTACGAGAAGGAGCTGAAAATAAGTCACAGACCAGTTTCACCTCAAAGTAATTTTGTAGAGGCTTCCCTCCTACTCCACCATTCTCAGCAGGTAGAAACCAAACAGTACGTCTAAAATACACATCACGAAACTGTATACATGCTATCGGGAAACTCTGAAGATCAAGAGAGTGGCTTCTGCCGAGAAAGATGAGGCTTGAGGTGGGGCAGCCCGAGAGACACATCTATCCCTCGGCACTTGGCACTGTAAGCCTCCATCAAGGGAGTTGTTCTGAGCTGTTCCCTCCCCATCAAAAATTACCTTGGGGAAACAAGCTCATCTAGTTTATATTTCTTTGTTACAACAGCAATGAACTCATCTAGTAAATCTAATACCATGTCATAGAAAAGCTTCTTGGACCAGGTACAACTCCATTTGTTCTTACATAACTGCTTACTAAGACCATTATTTTCCTATGCGAATCAGTCATTTAAGTGAATAATATTTTGTTAAGCACTTTGAACATAAAGATCTGACAACCAGAATATAATAAGAAGGAATACAACAATTTAATGTCATTATAATTTCTTCATAATGATAAGTATCTAAAAAGCTAAGGCAAGCCTAGATCTAGATCTCAAATTCCCCAACTCTAAGTGATTTGATTTAAAGACAACAAAAAGAGAATACACTCCTCATTGACAAACAACACATCTACCTCAGCCACTCTATCTCCTGCTGGTACCCCAGCCAAGTCTGATGGGCTGTCTTTCGGCAGCCGTGCAATCAGGATCCCCTGGTAAGACAAAAGACAGGTTTTAGACCTGACAGAATTTTTTCCATTGTTCTTAGATGTAAAAAGCAAATGGGAAGTAATTAATTTTCAAGACTTGTTGTTCCATTGCCTCTATAAAATTAAACACTAAATGCCTTAGCACATTAGCAAGACCAAAAAAGAAGTCTCCGTGGCTGACACATACAATAATGAACAAAAGTCAGTAGTTGCTTAGACTGTGCCATAGGGGACAGACTGGGAAACAAAGATTTATTTAAAAGATAATTCAGTGAGAAGTTGTGAGAAATACTTCTCTCAAGTCTAGTTAGCTCCTGGGAATGAGCAAATGGGATGGGAGAGCATGTGGATTGCCAAGGGAGTGACCCCAAATTGAGGCAGAAAATGGAAATTAGACAACAGTGTTTCGGCCATCAGGTTGCCTCTGGAAGATCACTGGTTTACAGTGGTTTTCTCTCCAAAATCATCCCTCCAGAAGCTTCCCCACCAAAAGCTAGTGCCAGCTCCTACTTTGAGAAATAAGTTACCCATGTTTACCCTTGTTAGCTTTATCACAAAGACAGTAATGTTACATCAAGGACAACCTCAGAAAGAAAACAACAAAACACAGTAGCTCAAAGAACTACTCATCAGTCTATTTCTAATGATCAGTAGATAAATTTTGAATAAGAAAAGCACCTCATCACTGTCTTTACATGAGGGTGAGCCCTTTCCACCAGCAATGCTAATACCAAGGCTCCCCATTGGACTGCACACAGTAATGGTTACCTGGAAAAGAATTACAATGGGTAAGTAGTCTGAATAATCAAAAACATTGCCAACATGAGCATTGAAGATCTACCTCTCACTCTGAACACCAGCAGACATGACCCTAGAGAGCTCAGCCCAGAGAAGAATAGTGCTACGCTTCAACACTGGCACACGCAAGACTAGTCTTTACTTTTCGGTAACACCAAGAATGCATGATCTCTCCAGGTTTTAAAGTCATGCCAAAAGTATATAAGGCTGTTTATAAGGCTACTAACCAAACCAGTTGCTTCATAAAACCCACAGATTCACTAATGAATTCACGATGGCAACAATGCCAGTCAGTACACAGGAGAAGTGAAGAGTAAATATTATTTGACAAATTTATGAAAAATCTTTGCTTTTAACAAATTTATGCAAATTTAACTAATGTATGGAGTTACTCTTGGACATATAACATACTCATCTGAAGTTCCTAATTCCTAAAATATATGAAAAAATCATATCAGCCAAATGAAAACCACCCTGCCACATGTTGCTTAGACTCAGCATTACCTGTATGCTCAACACTTCACAAACCCGTGACTGCCACCAGTGCTTTGGCGACAGGTCCCAGCACCAGTGCCACTTTTGGGCAAGCTGCCTTTCCTGGTGCTGCATCCCATATCTCCTGCCCCACAAGCAGTCAGCAGAGGTGTGCCCTGTACCGTCCCAGGAGATAATCCATAAAGTATGTTTACTCCTCATGTCCTCCAGAGCATGCCAAGATGGGATATATCCATTGAGTTCAGACCATAGCTTTTTCATAACTTTCAGCCAAAATCTTGCAGTTCTCATTGATAAATTTTCACTTGAACATTCCCACCCCTTTTCACAGGATAGAGGCTTTCTTATGACATGATGGTAAGACCATGCCACTGCTCCAAAACCATGGACTAAATAAAGACTTCGCTGAGTGCCCACCTGCACAAACTCTTGACTTAAGCTCACAATAACAAAGCTAGGTATATAAAACGAGATGCATGGAGACAAGGAAAGTGAGTTTGTCGGGGTTTTTTCAAAGGAAAATTCTTTTTATACATAAGCCAGGGGGAGCAAGGATGACCTTCTGCTTACTCTCTGTGAAAGGTAAGTCTCATGAAATTTACCATGCAGTGCCCCCCTTCTATGCATATTTTATAAACTGCCACACACAAGAAGAGGACTTACCCCCCTACTCCAGACACATGGACTTCCCCACAGAAGCACAGAACCACCCCACCAGCAAGCCCAGCCCACGCAGCAGTTCAATACCTTCAGCGGGGTCTGTGGCACATCCATCACCCTCAATTCCTCTGGGATCCGGCCGCTCTCGCTGGGGAAGCTGCCTGCTGAGGAGACAGCTGGCTGCACCTTAGTGTTAGTCCCTGGAAGAGTCTTCCCTTTTGTTGCCAACTTGTGCTTTTCTTGAAGAGTTGTTCTGGTATTTCTTTGATCTCTCATGCCACCACTGCTATCAAAGAGACTGCCGGAAAACTTGGAAATAGGTTCCTGGGGGTTAAAGATGAAAAAGGTAAACACAGCAAGGACAATAGCTATGTGATACACAGACCCTTCCTAAGGTAACCTGGATTTGGTCCTCACTATCCCATTGCTGTATGGTAGCATTTGTTTCACTGAAGACAAAACCGTAACTTTACAGGAAATGTACGAGTATTTCTTTTACCATTATTTCTCTGGGCATGTTTTGCCCTTGACATCAGGGAACACGGAAAGCACTGTGATTCATATAGCCTTCCACTAGATCCCCAAGCACATGTAACACACATATACCCAACTAAATCCTACAATGCCCTATGAAAAGGACAGAGCATGAGAACAAGACTATTTTGGCCAGTCCCTGGCATCTCTGTATCACTGAGTCAACTGTCTCAGGGCAAGGAATCACACACATGAGGCAATGGAAAGAACTTTCCATACAGAAGATAAAACATTTCTCATAGTACCTCAAGCCTCACATTCCATTTTTGGGAGCACAGGTGTGAGAGGGAATCTTGTATCTATGACTCTAGACTTTGTTTCAGTAATTGGATTGACTTTATTCAGTTGCAAATGGCAGTGAGTGGAGACCAGCAAACTAAAGTGATTTAGGAATTCCTCTGGAAATGGAACCTCAGAAGTGAGGCATCCTGAAGCCTGCTTTGAAGCCTGGCTCTAGACTGCACCTCTGAGATGCAGGAACTGAAAACATCACCCTACGTTTAGCTAAACCACAAGGGCTTAAAAAAAGAAATAATTAAAACACATCCAATTAAAACACAGGCACTAAACAATTAAAGCCTCAGACAAGTTTAACAGCAGAATACGACATTTCCCAACCATCAGTTATGCTTGGCAAAGGGTTAAATGAAATTCAGACATAATGCCCGAATTCCGTTCTTATTTTATGAATGCTTTGTTTATATTTAGCTGATTTTTGCCCCCTACTTTGATGGGTTAAGGTTGAATCAGACCTTCCTATTGCCCAAATCCTTCTAACTTCAGTTGGCAGTAAAATGATACAGCAAACACAGATCAACATCTCTGAAAATAAGCCCCATAAGTGTTTTCCTAAGCTTGGAAGTTTAATACCAAAAATAAAAAGCAGTGGCATTACCTTGAATATCTTTGCAAAAATCCCAGTAGATACTTTATTTTTCAATCTATATCAGTGCTTTCCCACAATCTCTTTTTGGTTGGGATAGAAAAAAGCATTGCCAACCCCAGGGAGAGCATACAAGGCATGATTGCTTCCTATTTTCACTTAAAAGGGAATTTGTTTAGTTTTAACTCACATAAAACATTCATTATCTTTCTTCTCTTGAGAGAGATTCCTCTTCACAGTGCCAGGCTGACTAACCCAGACCCATCAGCAGTGCTACAGTGCCACAGGCACCAGGGAAAAAGGGCAGGAGCAAGAGCCAGGATTGGGGGTTGAAGGAGAGGGCATACCAGGAGCACTCACAGGTGCTACTAAGGAAGCAAAGGTCCTGGAAGAAGAGCAGGAGCCCAGATTTCCCTCTCATTTCCCAGCAAACATTAGACAAAAAGACTGGTGAGCAATGCCCTGACAGGAAAAGGCTGCAGCAGTGCAATCACAGCTTTCTTTTCCCAGGCTATAACCAAGAAGAGAGCCAGGCTGCTACATCGATGACAGACACCTGGCAGGTACAGGCTAGAGAAACCACAGGATGCAGGGTTTCCCAAATATCAGCATCCTGGAAGAGCACCACCCAAAACTAAACATGCAGTGGAGTAGTACTCCTCACTTTTCTACCATCCAGTCCTAGGGAGACACTGAGCCTCGAGTGCTGCTAACCTCCTATTTACCTGAAAGAGATGGAGGGAGGTTGGTAACTGGGGATATAAGCAGGATTAAAGTAAAACCATATCTGTCTCATCATTACTCAGGTTATTCATTGGAACCTGCAAGTTGAACTGTACTCCTGAGGTTTGGATGGATGAATTGCAGGCAAAGTAAAGGAATAGAACATTGAACACAATACTGTACCCCCTGCACAAGCAAGGATGTGAGAATATAACCAGTGCAGCCTCCCACAAAGCCATAAGTGCTCAGCTGCACAGCACTGCAAGCAGTTGTAGACTCTTGATGGATACACATTTTCCCTCCTGATTTCAAGGAGACTACCTACATCATAAGGATCCTCGAGTTCCTCTGCTTCTTGCTCAGGACTGCTCCTTCCTTCCCTCCATTTTCCACTAGAGGAGCTGAATGTGTACAGGTTACCACCACGAAAACTTTCCTTTCCTTTCAACGAGGCCCAGCGAGAGCCCTGGGAGCTCCAGTTATGGCCACTGTACAGTTTAGGAGACTTGGGAAGCCACTTAATGGAGTCCTGAGGGGAAGATGACAAAAAAAAAAAAAAGGCAATGAATAGATTTCAAGAAAGTAATTGAAGTATGGAAGTGCAGAAACTTGTAAATATGTAAATACTGGATTTCCCTTTTTTACCTTAAGAGGTACCTTCAGTCCCAGAGAGACACTTTGCCAGTTAATGGGCAATACTGGTGATACAAAGAGCAAGCAAAGGCTGCTGAAAATAATGGAAGCCTTTATGGACTTACATGAGCATGGAACCAAGCCTACCTTCAGCATCGTAAAGAAGAATTAATGATCAACAACGATCTTCAATAAAGTATACTATTAAGAAAACAAACAAGAGTACTTAGACCTTTAGTGACCATCTTGTCTCATGACCTGAGTTAAAAAAACCTATTAAGTCACTCCCCTCTTCATTATTCATTAAATAAAATATTTCATTTGTTTAATGGTCCCAATAAAAAGTACAGCACCAAATTGATCTTTCAAGACTTGCTGATTTTCAAAATGATTATAGTCCAGTAATCTCAAAACATCCATTACTTATTTACATCCAAAATATTCCACCTCTCTCACTCATACACACAAGTTCATACATGACAAGTTGTGTCAAGGTTGTCTATGTACCTTAATTTCACTGAACTTCAGTAGCCATTTTTCAATCAAACCTTTATCTTTCTTTTAAGCTTTCTTTTAATCTCACCTCTACATTTTCTTACAGTGATACAAATCCAGTGGCAGAAAGCAGCCTGATGCCGTATAAATATATGGCACATTAAGGCACATGTTCCAACGTGGCAGAGAGATGAAGAACACAAACTAACAAAAGCAATTATCAACAAGCTTATGGTGGGGCTATCAGCAGCACATGGTGACCTTCACATTATTTAAACAGATATTTGATTCAGATGTAACAGTTCTTTAAGTTCCCATTTTCCTTTTTAAATTCAGAATGGTTTTGTTCACACACATAGCACACACACACAGATTTCTCACTGCTACCAGCAACTCAGATGTCACCATCTGTATAAGATCTAAGGTTGAGAAAGACAAGGAGGCAGGACAAGGCAGTTCATGCTGGACATACGGATTCATTTTCAGGTGCTGAAGGAGCTCCCCTTGGGATTCTTAATTTCCTTTTGGTTTCAGCATGGCTGAAAAGACTAAGGAGTGCACAAGGACAATATCTCAGCATCTCATTGGAAAGCACTGTAGACCTTTCTACGACCCTTGAAAAGGTGATAACCTCAACAAAGGATTATTTGCACTGTACAAGGAAAGCATGATTGGCCGCTGAAGAAAATTTGCTGTTAAACCATATTTTGAACTGCACTGACACTCAGTGATACTGCTATTTGCTGATAAGAGCCCATATTTATGGTTATTCTAAACCGCATTGCTCAGGACCCTCGACCTGACTATCAATTTAGTTGATCAATGCGAAAGCAGCACAAACAATCAGGACACGGCAGTAGATTCTGTCTCTCCTGACTCATCAAAATGCAAGGCAGGATCCTGGTATTTCTTTATACTTGTCTTGAATAAGGAAACATAGGGTACCCTTAAACAGGAACTTTGCTTTCTGTGAATATTAACTAGGGGAATAGCAATTCTAGTCAGACAGGCAAACAGCACACTAGGTGAAATTCTTTGCTATTGGTCTGGTCTGTTTTATTTCAGAATAGCTAATGTGACACCTCCCAACTCCCAATGTTCAGGGTATTTTCAGAGACACTTTAAATCCTTGTCAACTTTTAAGCCATAAAGCAATTTCACTCTAAAAATAAATATGGGTACAGGGAAGCATTTAACTTCTTCCAAGGAAATATCTCATCTTTGGTTGACCCCAGTCCCTAATAATAAACAACAGCTTCTCAAACCCAGCATGCCAAATTCTGCAAGAGCAGTAAATGCTACTATTTCAAAGTGACAGACAGATTTTTAATTAAACTTATGCTGCCAATCACTTCATCATTTTAGGCATTCAACTGCAGTGGCAGCCTCCTGTATGAATGAGGAGCAAGGTGATGAGCATCAGTAGATTTTTCATTCCTATGCCCCTCGCAGCTCAGCTGGGAACACAGAGCTACAGGGCACTCCTGCTCCCTGTCTTCTCCTACGGCAGGATGCTTTTCCTCATGCTGACATACAGCTGTAAGGAGAATTCAGTACCTGTTTAACACCTTCTGTAACCCAAGAGATTTTAGTCTTCAGTATTCTTGATCTTTAGTACTTCAAAGTAAAATAGAAATCAAAGGACAATTCCAGGGCAGAACTCTTCACTTTTTCACTAGGTCTATACAGTACTGTGGTTGGCCTTATCTTTATGAAAGTAGTTTCACAATTTGCTTACAGCAATGGCAAAAGATGGGACAGGACAATCAGAAATGTCTCTTAGCTTACGCTTGCACATGAGAGTTATACTTCCATGAAATAAAATGGAGAAACAATGCCAATGAATGCTGGTGCTGGGAGCACTGGCTACCATTACTTTGAAAACAAATCTTAATCCTCAGTTGTTTTTTACAACTTGATACTTCTTGATAAAAGAAAAGGGTGAGGGACTAGAAATACGAAGAGAGTGAACTTTTAATCCAGCGTTCAGTAGCAATTTAAAGTAAGGAACACAGAAATCCAGGGATGCTGGAATGCCACTGCCAGGGTGGTATGATGCCCATATGCTTTGCATCCTTTTGGACAAAGACAAGAGTAGCCAAGGTGCTACACAGTGCTGCAAGGTCTTAGCAAGGCCAGTCACATGCAGTTGCTTTAAGGAAGAGATGGAAGGTATAGCCCTATTTGCTATGCTTTAACGCAAAGCAACCCCTCAATTTTATTTTTTTTTTACTGGATTTTGTTTTCCCTCCCAAAAATAAAACCAACTTCCTACTCTGATGTATTAAAGAAAAATGCTTTAGATGGACAACAAGCTTCCACTAGTCTTCAAGGTAGTTCAGCTAACAGACAGTAGATTTGTACTTCAAAAATAAAACTATCTTAAAAAACCTCCAGTAATGTATTAGCTCATTCTCATTATATTAAATACTAAAGGGCCATGCTTTTAGACAAGAGGCTACTGGCAAATATCCTAATACTAAGGAAGAAAAATCAGTTCTCCTTACACAATTTTACAGATTATTGGTCATCTTAATACCCAGGTAAGTTTGTGTTTCATATGTGGAGAAGCTAAGACCCCAAAGGATGAAAAACATCATTGTTTCAAGTCATAAGTATCAAACACAGAATGAGATGCACATAGATTTACATTCCCTTAATAACTAGAACAAAACAAAAAGGCAAATTCAGTATTTATGACTTTAAGCTTCTCATAGGTATGTAGGCTGCGTAACATCGGTGTTTTGTAAATGCAGAGGTGTTTGGAGAGAGAAAATATTTATCAGCCTAGAGGTTGCTATGTTCCATGGAAACACATTGTCTTCTCCCTTCATTGTTAATGATCCTAACTGATTGGTAATGCATCATTTTTCTTCAATATTTCAGCAGCAAGTCAAGCCCAAGGTGGGCTCCCCTTTTGCCTTATTTCAACATGTTTTTCATGTTTTAAAAAGCAGTCTCTCCTTAACATAAATACTGCTTAGTATCATACCCCTGTCCATTAGGGGGACAAATTGTTCTCATAAAGTACAAGGTGTCTATTCTGGTAAGATCTCACTAGTAAATCCTCTAGAGCATTAATTTCCTCCAGGCAACAAAGGTGTGCAAATGCTATGTATCACCCTAAATCATTCTCATGAATGAAAAAGAACACTCTAACAATAAAAGCCAAAGCATGAAAGCCACCCATGTCTCTGAAGTACCAACTGAAACCACACAGTGACAATGAAATAACCTGTTTATGGCCACAGCCTGGTCTCCATTGGCAAGTAGAATCCAGTGCTTTCAGTTACAGAACACTTCAATGGTCATACGCCTGCTACTACAACTCAACTCAAAACCCCAAACAACATTCTCACTTATTTTTCTATTTAAAAGATTATTTGCTTCAATAGTTCAATTATGGGAGAGCAAATGTCTTTAAAGATGCATTTCAAAGAACATAACACTCCTTTCCTTTTAAATACAACTATAATAACACATTCCTCTAATTCAAAATTATTTCATTCATTCCATTTTTGAAGTACAAAAGGCCGTTTCTAAGAAAGCTTTGCGTAATTCGCATGAAACAAGAATGAAAGCTAAACAAAATGCTGCTGAAACAAAGGCATCCTTGAATATGTTTTCACTGTAGAAGAGGCAACAAAGCTGCCTGAACAGATTATGGAAGCAAGCCTTATATGGGGAAACCTTGCTACCAGTAAGTACATGACAATGTCAAACTTAGATGTTCAAGTACTGAGTAGTCAGACAAGATTTTTTTAATTTCCTGGAAACACCATTAAAAAAATAAAATTGCTGTACATTATCCTAAAAACATCCACTATGCAAATGCTATTTAGACTTACAATTTTCTCCCCTTTTGAAAGAAAAAAAAATCATCAGTAATATTCAAACCAACATTCTTTTTGTTAGCTAGTTCATATTTTCTTTTGGTTTTAAGTTGCTTAGTGGAAGTCCATGATGTCATCAATGAACTATTAATAAATTCATTTTTATAACCATGTAGTCGTGTAGTGCCCTGTTCGATCTTCCAGAAATATGGGGCAATCATGTCTCTTATGAGCTACTTCAGAATGGTTTAAAGCAGCCCATTTATTCTGGGTTTGGGTAAAACTGGCAAGTTATTAGGAATGATCATAGAATCAGACTGCTTATATCAAGAACACATTCCCATAACTTGCCCAAGTTTGCTTCAAAACAAGATAGTTTTAATCCAACACAAGACTAACTTCACTCCGCAAAGTCCTGTCCCTGCATTATACTGAGGATGCTTACAATCTGAAATCCAAGCTGCTGATGCTTTGGTGGTATTTGGAAGCTGCGTGCACATGTGGATTTTGAGGAAAGTTACCACAGTCAGTACTCGCTGTTAATATTTTGGGCTTGGCTGTTACCACACCTCCAGAGATTTCAGTCAAGACAACATTCTCCAGCAACAGATGAGCACATTAGAGAAAAAGTGTCAAAGGTTACTGGACATCAGGTGTCCACTTCCCCGTATTAATGCCAAGGAAGATTCACTAACACTCTTCTCTGAAACATCACCGAGGTGCCACAGAGTTCTTCCCAAGGACAATACTGATGCTGTACTTCTCAGAGAGGGCTTCTCCTGTACAAAGATAAATTACTTTCTTAAGATCTCAGACTAACAACATCAGTGTTAAGAAGCACAACACCCTGAACAACTTACAAATTTAAAAACAGACTGCCATGAACCCTTACTCCTGAAGTTAGTACGCAGTCCAGCTACAGTCATTGAGCTTCTTCCTCAAAGCCCTCTGCTCTGGCAGAGCCAATGAATGACCAGCCAGTTGCCAAAAGAACCATGCACATGGCAATAAAACAAATAGTATCTCCAAAACCCACCAGAAAAGGAAGTAAGACAGCTCCTGCAAAGCAGCCCACAGAGGCATCCTCAAACCAGGCATGTGGTATTCTACTTTGGAAAAGAAAAAAAACAAACCACATTTTTCATTCAGCTGGTGGAATAGTGATTGTATTTCTGACTTCAGCATGAAAGAGCAAGGCACTGGTCTTCTGAAAATTTCACAACTGGTTCAGAAGGAAAGGAACGCCCAAAACTATTACTGATAGTCAAGACCATTCGGCTTTTGTCATATTCTCTGATAGCAATCCAAGCACTGAAATGGATTTATGCGTTTGACGGAAACTGAAGATGGGAAACACTCTATCAAGTCACTTGAAAAAGTAATTTTATTTTTGGAGTCAAGGCAAAGAATGGCAGTGAATTCTCCATTAACAAAAGGTCTAGAGATTTCTGATTAACAGTGTGCTTCCGTCTCAGTAGGAGGAAGACATCTACATTTATCTGGGTAGGATAAACTGATATACTAAAAATACACTTTTCAAAAAATTCAAATTTCTGGTGTCACTACTCTCCTCTTAAAAGCTGAAATCATGAGCAGCCAGCAGCTAATCATCAAAAAAATGTTCACTCAGCACCACTAAAGTACTAGTGGTAGACAAGAAGCAGTCTAAGCAGGACACAAACAAGTTACTCGCTGGAAAGGAGCGAGTTATGCAAGTTTCCAGTATGCATTTTCCTATAATATGCTATTTATAAAAAATATAGAATTCAAGCCAGAAAAATAACCTTAAAACATAAATTATATGGGAGCTGTGAGAAAAGCCTGGAGCAACACAGAGGGGATGGGAAAATCCATTGCTACACTAATAAGGGTAGCACAAGAATGCTTTTTTTCCCCCCTATTCTTTCAAGACTATGGAATTGTGACTTTCAATAAAGAGAATTTGCATGCAGTAAATGACAGGTTAATATTAAATCCACTCCACCACTATGGTCAGTTGATTTTCCCTGGCTGCCTGTTTATAGCTAACAAAACAGGATGCAAATTTTGTCTTTCCTTGCATTAAACCCACCTCCCAAAAGACTTACAAAACAGAGTGGAAAAAGTTCATTGAGAAAAAAAGTCAGTCATGCTTACAAAATCATATTTACTACTCAGGCTCCTCACAGCATCAGCAAAAGAAAAAAGCCAAACAGAGACTAGGGAGGGCTCATGCTTTCAATGACACACACTGCTTCATCAGAATACCAGTTTTTTCTGGCTATAAAACACAGTTAAAACTGCCTGGAGTGTTATCAACACTGTTGGGAAGAGAAGTGTACCTAAACCACTTCATCAAATGGCACACGCATGGACCAGTCAAGAGGTCGGGGGGACTTCTGGGGTCTCAGCTGCTGGAGGTTTGATCAAGCAGAATGACACGCAAGTCACTCTGATCCAGCATTAGGGGGAGAGAGGGTAGCTACTTGTCGTTGTTTGCACAGCAAGTATCCAAACATCTTTCCAGCCCTGAAGAAGAAATGACACTTCAACTGCTATTATTCTACACCACCAGCAGCTGTTGCCATACCTCAAGGATTCACTAGCTGGCAATTACACTTATTGCTTGACTCAAATACTACACTACATTTTATACACTGCTGAACTACCTGCAGCAGAGCAAAATCTTTAATTGTCTCACCCAAAAAGCATTAAAAAAAGACATTAATGGCATACAGTGCTACACAGTGTTCGTGTAGAAGACTGAAAAATACACCTCTCCTCTTTTAACTCTCCCCAGATACTGACTGAAAAAACAGTATTCACAAAGTGAAGACAGATGGCAGTGAAAAGCAAGGAACACCAACACTCCTTCAGGGATTGTAGCTGGACGGTCTGATGACGGACTTCAGCTCCTCTAACCTCTCATTAGGCAATTGCTGGATTCTAGTCTGAGCTCATTTTATTTTCTTTTGCAAATGAATGGACAGAAACACCTTCAATAAGCAATTCATATAAGCCATCTTTGGCTGAGATGACCACAAGGAGACAACATCAGCACCCTTGGGTGAAGGAGTTTGAAACTGTCCCAAATGAAGGCAACAAGCCTGGTTCACCCATTCATCTGTAGCCAGAGAAACCACAAGAAATACTCGTCTCACTGTTAACAAAAAAAAAAAACCTTGCCCTCCCCAAAAAAACCCAAACAAAAAACACAACAAAAAATCCTAAGCAAACAAAACAAACATATAAAAAAAAAGTTGACTGCTGACCAGTTACTTCGTGCCAAAGCAGACACAGCAAGTAGCACCTGTCTTCTGGTAGGTTTGTGGGCTGCAGCAGTCTCCACAAGCCTCCTGGAATTATAAAAAGCAACTGCCGAGCAACAAAGCACCTATCACAGAGTTGTAACAAGATTTACATCTTGTTCTGCCTGTAGCAGGAGGGAGTAGGTGCACAGGGGCAGTTAATTATTTTCATCTGGTGGCATATCAGGCAAGGCCCAAATCCAGGCTTTACACATTGATCTTGCTGATGGAGCAGACACTAAAAACAAAACAAACCACAGCTTCCAAATGAAAAATTGGCATCACGGAGCCTTGCTGCCTTTGGCTATTTTAGTAACTGTCTATTTTAGGAATGCTTTTCCATCTCAAATGGGTTTGTCGAGGTTTACTTGCACTCTGGGTATGTTTTTAAACTTTTGTTGTGTCAATTTCATTAAGTACTTTAAAAAGCAAATTCTGTCCAGGGTTGGAGTCAGCTGTACTAAAAGCTCATTTCCTTTTTGGTTTTATTTTAACAGAGGCTTACCAAGAATAACCAGGAGAGCTCTGCCTTGGGAAGAATAAAGCTGCACTACCCCTGAACTGACCTAATACCTACAAACCTGCAGCACCTCCTGCAAAGAAACCACGTCTTGAAGCTTAAATGAGGAATCTTCGGGATGAGAAATTAAAATTAATGTATTGTGCCAGATTAGATTTGAATACTTGCAGATGGCTTGCAATACCTACTTGTTCAATATCAAAAAGAAAGCACTGCCTTTTGTAAAAGCTTCAAATCAAAGTTTAAAAAGGTAAAGTAAAAAATTATCACATATTGCAGGTATTAATTTGAAAACACAAGTTATTAGGACTTCCCTGATCTCTTCCTTTCCTATCTTCTCCCACAAATCCTCATACAACCCACACTTTCTGGAAGAAACATTCAGCAGCAGAAGGGATGTAGTTAGCCATTCCTGAAGTGTCAGGTATTTCATTTTGTTCAATACAGGTTCATCGTATCATCTCACACTAAATACGTGAAATTTTTGCTCTGAACTCCGACTAAAGTCCCTGCACTGAACCAGTCAGTGGTCTTTGTTAGCTCATGGCACATAAACAACCCAGAGACACCAACAATCTTTATCAGCCTTTTGCAAAGCTGTTATTTATCAAATTCAACTTACTTAACACTTACCTTTAGAAATAAACCAGAACCCACAGATTTAATAAGACCTTGAAATCAGCATTGGACCACTGGAAGTGCAACACAGTAACAATGACAGTAAATTCCAGTATTAATTGATACTTTAATCACTGTTTTAATAATACAATGAATCTACTGAATCTTTTAAAGATTTTTTATTATGGTTTTATATATTTTTATAAAACCACCAAACCAGTTTAAAGAATCATGCTTTCTTGTGTAATACATAAAACTAGTTTCATACTGTGCTTCTGAAAGTCTATCGTGCTGTTTTTCAAGTTATTTTACAGATGGCACATTTAAAAAAAACAATGGAAGCATGAACTTCTAGTGACTGCAATGCAACACGGCATCCAAACCAAGATGTTTCATTACAACTAAGTTAAAGTGTGAGTGCATTATGTAATAAACAATAGCTGTTTGGTCATTTAAATCTTAATTCTGTTTACAACAAAACTAACATTTGTGCTTCACAACCTAAGATCCCATAATATGAACAAAAGTTCTCTGCTGTAAAATTCCCAACAAATTACTGTCTGAAAAGAAAGACATATCTAAAGCAGGAGACCACATCTACTCACTTTCCTCAAGAATTGCTATATTTAAGACTAATATGACATACAAGACACAATAAGGCACAATGGGTGGTACAAACAAATGAATACAGCTGTCCATGAAACTTGTTCTCTTCCACAAATACCAAAATATGTACCGCTCAAGATAAATTTTCTCTTAAAAATGAAATACATCATCTTTTTATGAAAGTCCTATACAAAATTTTAAAATTTACACCATCTGAGCTGCCAAAAAAATAAAAAAGTGTATCAATTTCCCACAAAACTATATTTCTCACCAGCACATTCAGCCACTGGGAAGAAGATATCCCAGCACTCTGGAAAAGAAAAGCATTATTTCCCCTGTGTTTAAGACAAAAATATTGTATTTTGCATACAGTAGTGTATTAAACTTTAAAAAGCCTAGGACTACTAAAATTACAATATTGATTTGGAAATTATTGGTTCACTGCCTGGATGAAATAAGGCACTTTTTTCCAGTGGGCCGCACTTTTCACGTGTATGGAGATGATGAATCAGGTTCTGGTTAAAAACAAAAAGGGGCTCAGTGAGGTCCCAGAAGACGACAGGAACATTTCAACAGCAGGGGAAGACACAGGAGGCAAAACCTGGAGATGAAACTCTACACGGAAGTGGTCACTCTGTCAATGGCATTATTGACCTCGTTTTTGTTTGAATCCAGTCCTTTAGCAGCATTCATATCATTCCGTAAATTCTCCACTGTCTTTTTCATGTTCTTTAATTCTCCAGGGTGTGGAGTGGCTCGCCTTAGAAGTGTTCTCTAAAAATAAACAGTGCAGTAAGTGGTTTTGCCTTCGTCTCTTTGCGAAAACAACATACACTTTCAAGGCTTCAGCATTCACATACCAAATATTAGATATCTTTTTTTTTGTTTTTATCCCCCCTTTTCCTTTTCAAACTACGATGCCCTGTGCTGAATATGACTTTCATAGCTGCTTGTTTATCAAGATAGTGAAAGAGGTTTTAAGTACTGTCTAGGAGCAAATTTTTTCCTCTTTTGGCCTACTGATCTGAAACCCACTCAAGTGAAGTACAATTACAAGTTATGAAGATTCTTTCATAAATGTAGTTGGGGATTTTTTCTCCCAAAACCACGTAAGTGATTTAAGATCACATTTCAAATAGAAAACATTCATCTGATTTTGAAAGAATCTCACAAGATCTCTTTAGAGTGTCAAATACATGTTTGTGTGAGGCTTTGTCTGTCTTCCAGCCCCACCACACAGTTTGGTTCTCTTGTCAATTGAGAACAAGTATCCTGAGAGAAAGAAGAGGGAGTATTTCTCTCCCCTCTTAAGACACAAGAATGTCTAACATCATTGTGCTGAAACCTTTACAAGGAAAACAAAATTTACAAAAACTGCAGTTAGCATCCAGGTCGGAGACCAACAGAACACCACAAATATATGTATAATAAACATATACATGCAGTTACTTTTTAGTGGCATACATGTAAACTGTGCAGATTACGGATGAACTGATGACCCATAAATGGGTGCTTTGGTCAAGACTGCTTTGGAAATCTGCCTTTCCTTCTCCCCAGTAAGATCATAAACTTTTTTTTCCCTAAAAAGGTCCTTTCCTCAAATCAGGGTGTAACACTGTGACTGAAAGCTGTTATCTTTAACACACAAGCCCTCGCTACTGTATGGATGTTCTCAGGTTGGCACAGTTTTTAAGCAGCATCATTCTGAACTTGCTTACTAGTCAGTCTACGAACAATGCTGGTTAAGAGACATCTACTTTCTGCTGCTTTGGAGTAAGCACCTACTTTACTTGTTCATTTACCTTACTAACTAGAAGTTTTCATAGTCACTTTTTAAAGTAAAACAATCCACAGTGCCCTTAAGTATCTCAAGCTGAGATCTAATGAGGATCCCCAGCAACTTTTTAGAGCATCAGATCACCAGCAACTTTTTAGAGCATCAGAGAAGCATGCTGAAAATGTGATTGAAGAAGTCTTAATCTTTACAAAGAGTTTTAATTGTTAATAAAAGTTAGTAGAACTACAGATCATGTTGCATTTTGATCTTCAGGACATGCAGAGTCCAACTTAATGGAGAGGTCTTATAAGAACAGTGACAGATGTTCCCACATCCTTTGTTTAAGTGGGAAACTAATGAGCAACATTTCTGCTGTTTATGGACACTCTGGTTGTTTCATGGCAAATGGTGGAGTTCAAAAAAAAAAAAAAAAAGAAAGAAAGAGAGAGAGCAAGAAAGATTGGAAAGAGAAATTAGAGAGACAAACAATGGCAAACTTAATGGACACACATGCCAGAGTGCTGGAATATTAAATTAGACCCTAAATACTTTCAGGCAGTAAAGCTTCAAAGATGCAGAGAAAGATCCTATCTTCTTTCTGGAAAGAAAACATCCTGAGCAGACAGAGGAAAACAAAGCAAAACAGAGACTGCCCTGCATCAGAATATAAAAGTTATATTCAAAGCAGAAAGAAAAAAAAGGCATTTGAAGTCAATATAAAAAGTTTTAGCAGTAACATGAAGAGTTTCTGCTACAAATGTACACACAAAACATGCAGTTACAGCTGAAATATTTACAGCAAGAATGCTCAGATATATTTTACACTTTTGCATTAAAGTCACAGTGTCTGCAGGTATCCAAAGGCTGGGAAAACATACCATTTCATTATCCTCTTCATCTTTTTCATCTTCTAAGAAGCGAATTGCGCTGACTCGATTCACTGCCCGCTCATTCCATGTTTCATCTGACATTTCATTTACCAGACTCTCCAATGCACCACATCGTGGTAGGTTATCTGTTAGAACAGGAAGATGCAGCTCAGGATTCACAGCAACATGCATGTGAATCCACACAATCAACATGCTATATTGGCAATAACTGCAATAAGCAACCAATCACTCATCCAAGATTTACAAGCAGTTATTTCTACCTTTTTGGGGAGAAAATAGAACTTGGATTTATTTTCTGTTATTGAGGACACACACTAAATAGCTTCTGTATAAATGAGATATTTCTGTACTTGGACTGTTTCAGATTTTAGAAGCTGATTGTACAATTTAATATATGTGGCTTTTCCTCTGGATCATCGCTGCCACTTGACATTAGCCAGTTCCCTAAAGGGATTTCCTAACACAGGATCATTGCTTTTACTGACTTCATCCTTTTAATATTGCCAAGCATACACATCCAACAATCCTAATTCCAAGCCTTCTATGCTTGAAGCTATGAAATTCACCTGGAGAGGAGGAAGTCTAATTTTTAGTAGTATGGCTTTTAGAGAGAGTTAGTCTACCTCAGTTCCTCTTCTTGAATTAGCCTTATTTTCTCTAACTCTAAACAGGTTGATTCATTTATTTATTTTAATTCTTTATGGAATTTGTATTCTTAAAATCCAGAAGCTGAGATAAAACAGACACTTCTACACTCCTACTGCTTCAATGGTTTCTATTTGCTCCAGCCACATAGGACTGAAACACGTCTGGGTATCTACAATACACATATCTACAGCTGAACTTTTCTCCTCAGGCCCCCTTTGTACTCAATGGAGAAGAATTCACATGGTTTTCTTTTAAAGTCCATTCTTGCACAGGATAAATTACTCTCCAGTGATTACACCAGAAGTTTAAATATTAGCTCAGACGAGTCCCCTTCAGGGTTCACACACAGCTTTAAAACTTGAGGACAAAAAACATTCAGAAGTTACTGGAGCAGCAACCCAGCCAACAGTGAAAAAGAGTTTATGCTTCCACCTGACCCAGAGGCAAGTTTCAACACAAAAGGTAAACACAACTTATACTGCAATTCTACACTTGTTAATTAATATAATAAAGTTATTGTACAGCATATTTGCTTGAAAGAAAATTAGCTTGCTAAAAAGTAAAGTGCCTACTGCTTACTACTACCTATGCAATTCAGTTTTCTGGTTAAAAAAAACAGTTAGAAAGGCACTAATTTTCATAACATATATATGTATTTAAGATGTATAATCAATGTGCACAAATATGGACACCATTACTTGGCCCACTGGCAAGCCTCAGAATAATGATCTAAGTCTTTCTCTTCCAGGTCTGTATTTTATTTATTGTAGCTGTTGTCACTGTATTTTCAGTAACACTCACTGCCAAGTTTTCCAGTCTTCTGAAGACTGATTACAGAAGAAAAGAAAAAAAAGTTTATTGGTGAAAAATCAAGCAGAACTTGGTACTTTGCTCATTAGAGCTTATGCATCTTTTACAAACCTTTATGGAACAGAACACAGTAAACAAAGAAGTAATGTTTCTATACATAATGAAAAGCTGACTCTAGGCACTCACCTTGGCAAACAGGCTCAGAAGGCATTTGAGGAAGTAATACACATGTCAAAATCTTTTCTCCCGTTTCAGGGTCTGTGTCAGTCTGAAATGTCAGTAGAGGTTGGGACTGGTTATCAGACAACCACAAAGCCTTCAGCTTTAAGGTAGTCAGGGAGAGGGGAAGATACGTCAGCCTAGTTTAAAAACAAAAGTAAAAAAGTCAGGGCAATCTGTAGGAGACTTAATAGATAGTCATGAGGTTGACTTAAGTATATATCAATGAGTTAGAATAAATAGGATTGAAATTATTGCCTCTAATAAGAGGCACTGCAGTAATCATCAATTCAATCTACTCCATTCTTTAGGAAAAAAAATTCTGCACCTTAACTTTATACCATAATCCTCTGTAGCTGTGAGTAACAGGTGAAACTATGCTGAGCTTTCTCTACTGCAGTGAAATGCCCTGGAAGGCAGACAGCTGCTTCTGCTCAGGAGTCTTACACATAAACAACTGTCAGAACAGTAATATGTAAGTGCCTCTGAGACAATTACTTTGCATATAAGAAATAATCATTTGCTTTTCCTTTTTAGTTTTCTTTTTTTTGTTTTTTTCTTTTTCATTTAACTCCCTACTAAGAAACTGAATTAATTTGTTGGTTTATGCTTTAATCCACTCATTTTTGCATGTTGATGTCTGAAGTACATTAAGATTCATAAGAAGCTACAAGGTCAAAGTGGCTTTCCTTGCTACCTGCACTGCATCACAAAGATAAGACACTTTATATTAGTGTTACTCGGTGTTGTAGCTGGTAGTTTCAGCTGAAGCTCTAGCAATTGCCTAGATTCGCAGTTTTAACTCCAAAATATACAAATCCAGAGGGGTTTTTTTTAAATCCTATCTCTTCCTCAGAGTCAAAGTAATCAAAAAAAATCACACTCATGAAAACACATAATTTATGCTACTTTGGCTGAGGGGAAAGATTACTTTCAGAATTTCAACCATAACACTAACATAAATGTCATAACTGGTTTTTATTACTTCATTCTTAGAGGTAGTATCTTTTGCTATCAGAAAGAATTAAGTAAATACAGCAAAAGAGCATGAAAACACAAAAATCTCTTGCCTGTTTCCAGCAACGTCCAGGACATGAAGTTCAGTGGCTTGTGAAATTTCAGAGGGAATTCGAGATAATCTGTTGTCACGTATAGAAAATACGTTGAGACTGCAGCAGCCCCCAACCTGTGTTAGAGAAGACGGGGGGAAAAAAAATTCTGGTTTTGTTGCCATACGATAGTATAACAAAGGCATGCAGTGCTGGTCACAGAGTATGTCACAGCTACAATGCCTGCCAGACACTTCACCCAGAGGTACAGACTGCAAATAAATGTTAGCTTAAAAGAAGTCTGACCTGAAGCAAGTCTGTTGGAGTAGTATCTTGAACGACCTGTATCAGTGTATCTTTGCAAATAGGTTGCATTCTACCTACCTTTAAGAGCCTTCCACACAAGGAAGAAACCAGTAATTACACAGGCTACTCTGTAGACAACACTCACAAAAACCCCTTCCCCTAACTTTTTCTAGCTCTGCATTTTACATATTAATTCTTTCTTTCTTTCCTCTGAGTAACTTAGGTACAAACAATGGGGCTTTTGGCAAGGCAATGCTAAACACACCAATCAACTCCCAACATTTATGGAGGACACAAAGAGTAATGAAGAGTTCACAAGAACCAGAAGACTGAGTAAAGTCTTTAATGCCCTGATTCATTAAAAGCATCTAATTTCAAGATGATTCCCATATGAATTGGCCTTCTTTAATCTATTGTAAACTAATATCCTCTGTCTCTACCCATTTATCCAAATGTAAGCATTTGCATTCTTAAGCTAGTTTTCTGGGTGCAAAAGATAGGGTTTTTCAGTCTTACTCTTAAAATATCTATATTTTCCACAAAAAGTTGATGTCTTCAGAAAAATATACCCTCCATATTTGATTTAAAAAAAACCCACATTCCAATTTTATGTTCCAGAGGGAGCTACTTCTATAAAGAGCAAAGCATATGTGTACTTGCTGTCAGTTGTGTTTTTGCAAAATCCACAATTCAGTCCAAACCCACGTTTGAGATTACAAACAATTACCATAAAAGATTTTTAACCTGCAAAGTAAAAACAATGCTGATTTAACCTACGCTAATTACAAGGAAAAAGCCATTTTTAAAAGGATGCAACTCTGACTACAAAATAAAACAAATACACCGCTCACCTTCCTTCGTATCATAAATGCTTTTTAATGGAAGACAGCAGCAATCAGCTGCTCGAGGCTTCTGATTCACAAGCTATTTACAGCAAAAAGTTACAGTGCAACATTCTCTTGACAAAACAAAATCTGTGATGTTTCCCCTAAATCACTGCACTCTTAAAGAATGCAGCTATTTCACAAGATTATCAGTTTTCCTGGCCCTGTGTTTACAACAGAAGCATCAACCTTATTAGACATTTTAGCTTGTGAATCAAAGCCCTTAGAAACCAGTGCTCAAATCATGAGCAAACTTTCTTAATGCAAGAATTCTGCTACTCACTTTAAAGCATGTATAGATTCTTAAATGATGTGCCTTCACATATTCACAGAATACAGTGCCATTTAAAAAAAATACATATACACACTAAGTGTCTACTTGGTGTTTCTAACATGAGGAGCTGTGAACAGCAAGAAATACAATTAGTGAATGCTGATGAGCTGGTAAGTGATGCCCTATGTGTACACAAGCTGTTCACTTCTCATGAATGGAGTTTGCGTTTTTCAGTCTTGGAGCATGGAGATCCAGTTTAGCCAAACAGACAAAGTAAAGCCATGCAGTCCTGATGAGACCAAAACTTCTATACTTTTGACAATGGAAAAATGCAGCAGTGGAATCGGATGGCCTGAGTCATCATGCATTTAAAGCAGTTTAATGAAAGGTAACAGTAGAACCGTGGACTGAATAATACTTACAGGGTTATCAATTTACCTGACCCATAATTTTCCAAGCGGCTAACAATTAAGAAAATACAAAAGATGTTCAATTTATTTTTCTTTATCCATAATGGACAAGAGCATGCCAACAAATGGAAGACAGAACACACATTTTTCTACTGCCAAAAAGAGGGTTTCAACTCCTAAATTATTTTAACTTCTGTTAATTTAACTTTGCTCTATCACTCAACAGGCAATTGTTCAAAGGTTTTGTTTCATTCGGAGGTAGTGAATTTTACTAGGGTAGTGGGGTAGATAAAAAAAGAGACACTGAATTTTTTTTAAGTAACTGTTTCAGAAAATGAAGACAGCATCTAATAAACAGTATCAGGTGAGATATCACAGACAAAAAAAAAAGACAAGCTGACAGTTCAAAATAAACTAAAATCTTTGTCATTTCAAACAAAGATGGCACCCATCCAGCAGTACAGAAAGATATGGGGTCCAATGTTTGAAAACCTAAACATGAAGTTGTACCACTGAGGCAAAGTGCACACACTGCACGGCATGCTGAAAGGAAAACACTGCTATGACCACTGCGAAGTAATACGGTATCAGAACGCCGCTGGTTTGGCTGAGAGTCGTTAACTCGGGAAGAGCCATGCTTTCCAAGGGTCTGATCACATGCTTACAACAAACTTTGCCAAACCACTGCATATGCACCAAGTACACAGTTGAGGCCACAAGCCCATGTAACACTTAAGCACGCAGTTCATTTCAAGCACAGACTTCAATTAATGGGGACAGGCATGTGCTTAGTTTAGGCACATGAGTAACTGTTCCAAGGACTGGAGGCTTAAAGAAGTCCTTACATTCTTCTGCAGTGAGCAAGACATCAGGGAAAGATCTCAAATGAGTTGTGCATGTCTTAAGTTATACTCCTGAGATTTAGTTCATTTTAGCAACTTTAATTTAAGGGTTATTCCCTTGTCATATCACACCAACTCCAAATAACAGTAACCCTAGATAAAAACCAAAAACAAAACCCACACATCAGTCAGGCAGAAAATGGTCATTACTATGAAGTGCTAATTTTAAGATCACTGATACTATGAAGTTAGAATAAAACTGCATATTTGCAATTCAGATGGACTTGCTTGAGAAGATGAGCATCATTAGGACTCCTCTGGGTTCCACACAAAACTTTACCTATGGAGGACCTTTTTGCTCTTCTGTCTCAGCCTGAGGCTCATCTTTCTAACAGCTTCTTTGTTCTGGAGAAGCAGTAAGGTTTGGACCTACATAGGCAGCATGTCATCTTGGCTACTAAAGCTCCCCACTATGTTCTGATCATGGCCAGCATTCAGCACTTCAGCCTCCTGCTTTTTCACATTCATATACCCACTACTAGTCCATCCTAGACAGTCCTCCAGAACTGCAAGTCTTAACACGTCATTTCTCTGCTGTTGTTTCTGTTGACTCTTAAGTAGATACCAGCAGTTGTTAACTACTCAAAAGCTATAAATCAATTATCCTGTCCTTTAGCAGTTATCATTTTTCACACAGGTATAAGCAATTAAAAAAAATTACGATATTATGACAAATACTATAATGATTACTCTTCAGCATGTGACTAGTTAAAAGTCCAATGACACATCTTTTATTCAACTCTCAAAACAGCTGTCAGCATCAAGAACTCTCACTAGGTTTATACAAGCCTGATAAATACATTGCCAATTTAAACACAGTTTCCCTTGTGTTATAAAATCTTTTCCAGAGTGTCATATCCAAAATTTTCTTTGGGTTCAAAGTAAATAAAGTCAGAATTTTCCTTGGCTCTACATAAAGTATACTACTTCTTTAACTGCAAGCATAGAATACATTTAGAGGTGGAAGAAACTGCCCAATTCAGTATTATCAACTATTATTCAGTTATTAATAACTTTAAATTGGCTAGGAAAATCTTCAGCAAACTCACTTAAACACCTCCTGCACCACTGGTGAATAGTAGAGGAGGAGAAGCACAGCAAGAGAGCTTCTCTGCCCTCTGTCTCAAGTTTTCCTGCATTTTTCCTTAGTGCCTTTTTTCCCTCTGAGACACATAAACACATACTTTTACACAAATGAGGGAAGGGACAGGACATCAGAAGTTAAAACCAGAAACAACTAAGAAGTCCCAACTTATTTAAAAAACAAAATTAAAAGGCACAGTTACTGCCAAAAAAATACTGCAGTTTTACCATAGTTTTCACAATATATTTCAGAGCCAGGAAGGACACATAACAAGACCTCTGCAGGTTGTAAAGACTCATTAACAAAAGCATATAAACTGGAAAACATTCCAAGGAGGTTATTTATGCAAGTGCCAAAATCAACACACCAGTTTCACCAGTGCTCCTGTGCCAGGGTGAGATTTCAATGCCTAAGAGTCACCAAGCAGGTCTTTCAAGTTTAAGGGGAAAAACATTTGTAACTATGAACAGGTTTAGACATTCTCAGTTCTTGCTGAAGTCTGTTTCACCACTTGGTTCAGTAAGAGAGGGATCAAGCTGCAAGATGAGATAATGAAGATGAAATCTGTCAGTGACTCAAGTCTTGGTCATACATTCAGCTATTCCACATTTTACCTTTATCGGCACACAATACAGAAGAATCTCTGAACCAGGAAACTTTGAAGGTGGATTTGCATAAAAACTCCTCAATAATCCCAAGTCAAGAAATCTTACACCAAAAGATAGAGAATGGTTTTACAAACATGCCTTGAAACAATCTGGCAATGTAATGGTTTAACAGATTTGACCCAAAATCCAATTCTCTTTAACTGCTATCAAAACAAAATCAAATCAACATTCCCCCGGCTCCCTTCCCCACAAATACAAAAAAAAAAAAAAGCCACACTGCCTCAGAAAAGCTAGAACTCAGAGATTATCTCACCAGGTTATATTAGAGCAGGCACATACTTTATGCCATCCTATCTGTAAAAGCTCTCTTTGCTACAGGAATATTTCTGGATGAAAGGACAGACACCAGCAAGCAGATACCGTATTGGTTACATGTACTCTTGTCACATTTTTTCCCCCCCCCTTTTTTTTTTTATATGCATGTTACCAGACTCTGTCTTTATCCCTCTCCAACAGAAACCAGTAACGGCTTATCATATACCCATTACTTATAAGGATGAAGACCACAAATGCACAGCTGTTCTAGCACTCTGTAAAGCAGGGGAAGAATGAAAGAGGTAAGGAAAACAGCTAAAGGAAAAGAGGGGAAGATAAATGAACAAAAATATCTGTGGTGCATACTCTACTTCTGTGAAGGGGGAACCAGTGTACAAGCACTAACACTGACTGATGTGCAAAAGTCCGAGACCTCAATCTTCACCACACTGTCTTAGGAAACATCTTAAGCAACATACAGCAGACACGGGTATTGAAAATGACTACTGTCAGAAGCTTGTGTCTGGCTTTAAACATTAATTAGTTGGTTTATGATGAAAATAAATGGAAAAGATAGTATGATTCCCTCACTGTCAAGCAGAGCTTTCCAACAGACAGAAAAAGGGTGACACATTTTTCAGTTTCCTTAAGTGTTCTACCAATGCATTTTATATTACATTTTTTCCAAGTCAGTAATGATGAGAAGGAAAATGGAAATCCAACACTTCACCCAAGACACCAAATCGTTCCTCCCTGCCATTCACAGGGAAACTCAGAATTGGGATCTTTGCCATTATCAGCACACCTGAAGCTGCTCCTGTGGATGCTTTGCGTAACAGCAGACAGTACTTGCTATACCTGTGCACTCAGTTTACACAGAACGTTTTTCTTTTAGAGATATGAAACGTATCTCTTCACTGAATTTCTCTGAATTTTAACCAGAAAAATTGCATTACAGAAATGTTCACATTTAGTTTAAAGCAAAATGCCATTGGTTAAGAAGAACACTATACAAAGAAAATACAGCTCCGGGAACAGATGAAACATGAGCAGAGAGCAGCAGATTCCTTTGTTTTTGAAACCAGTATTTCAGCATTGTTAGAAGGCAATCTAAAGAGGGAAAAGCATTCTACTGCACAGCCTAAGCCCAGGGAATGCAAACTGAAACTTGAAAAACTGAAACTGAAAAGCCTCCTTAGCTGGACAGCAGGTTCTGCAATACATGCATATTAACAGTATTTTTGAGACAAATCATTGCATCGGTTGTTTATGCTTTCTATTTGTCACATTACCGTCTTGGAATTCAAATGCACTGATCTAGAGGGCAGACATGATCCTCCAGTTAGAGAAGGACTGACTTCCTTTAAAAATTAAAAATTAAAATTCCACAGAGCAAAACATAAAATCTTACAGGAAATCATTTCAGTATTTGCTCTAATGAGTCAGACACATTGGCGTGGGCACCTTTAAAGGAAAAACAAAAATTCTATTTCAAAGAAGTGGATAGGGAGTCAAGGAACTCTGCTTCCTCTGTTTCTCTGCCAAGCTCCTTGGAAACCACTCTCCCATTTTTATTTCTTGGACTCCATCAATTCCCCAGCTCACCTCATTATAGATACTACCTTCCATTTCCTCATTATCAGCCTTCTCCAAACACAGGTTCATCCCTGACTTCTTCCCACTTCTGTTCAGTTGTCTCCCCTCTGTCCCTCTCATGTGCACTAATGTTCTCTTCACACATTCTCGTTCTGCACTTCACCCTTGGATATCCCCAACTCCTTCACCGACTGAGCAACACTTTCCACCTCTGAAACTCATTGCTGGTTCCACGTCTCCAGTATCTTGCTCAGTGTTAATCCCTTTATTGGTCTGCACCGAGCTCTCAGCCCCATTATTCCCCCTAGACATGCTCCATATTCACCCTGCTTTACCTGCTTCTGAAGCCGAGCCTTCTCCTTTCACCTGCTTCTGTCCCTGCTCCTTCCAAGCCACACTGCCTGCCCTCACGCACTGTCTCCAATACCATGTACTCCATTAACTAAGAAAACTGCTTATACATTACGTAAGTCATTAATGGACAATTTGGAAATAAAGTGTACCAGTAAAACCCTACATGCTATACCAAACAGAGCAATTCTGCGTAAAGGCAGAGTAGACATAAAATTGCACAAATCTCAAGTTCAAATGTTTCAGATATTTAGATATTTGTGTAATGTATTAACTTTAAGTTCTTTGTATAGACATGGAAAGTTTTCTGCTGAATGAGCACAAGATCAAAATTGTCATCACATACCAACCCAGAAACACAGTTTTCCCAGGGTCTTGCCTCTTGCCAGCATTCATGCAACCTGTCTGGGTACACCTCCTCAATTTTCTGTTCAGAACCAGCAGCACCTCTGCAGAGAAGACACTGTCCTGCTAGAGAAACTGCAGTACTCACACCTTCTCTTCCCTCTCAATTAGGTGACTGGCCTGTGGCAGCTCAGATCCAGGAGGCTGGAATTGTTGCTGCCAGTGCCACAGCAGCATCCTCTATCCCTGCTTGACCCCTCTCTCCCATCTCCGGGTTGCCTGCCATTTTGCTTCCTACTCATATCACCTCTTGAGCTGTTTGCGCTCCACAAGAAAGCAAGCCGAAGGTGATACTCCTCTCAATTTCCATCCATTGGCTGCCACCTGAGTACACATCCCTCGTGCTCCTGAAGTAACTGAAAGTGGTGAAGAAAAGCTTCAAACTCAGACCTATATGTTACAGACAGATAAGAAAATTAAGGGGGAGAATTACTTGGACAAAGATTACAGAGAAACAGTAATGGAAACAGAACCAGCTAACAGTCCCATGCTCTAATCATAGGATGCTGCTTTCCCTAACCTCTTTCCAGAATTTACAACTGAACTAAACTTTTAAGGCCTTCATTACAGTTAGTTTCACAACAAAAACTCTAGCCTCATTTCATTCCACCCACTGTTACAAAAGACAAGAAGTCCTAGTGATCATAGCTGTAAGATTTGAGGTATCTTGGTCACATCAGGTCCTCACATTTATGGGCAAAAGCAGTCCAGAGGTCTTCAAAATCAATAAGACTGCCAAGACAGTCTCTGAGCCACTTTTCAGAATATGAAACTTTCCCTTTGATATTGGTCACAAGAGTGAGGCGAGGAAGAGGCTGACAGCACTTTTATACTGCAGACGAGGCATATTGGTGTTTAAATGCATTCCACCTATCAGAAGTCCGAGTCTTCAAATAGTGCTGGACCTGACACCCACACTGGGAATTGCCAGTTACAAGCTAATTAGATCCAAGCCTTCTTGTTCAACTGCAAAGACATTTTGCACTTCCAAGACACCAAATCACCAGAGCTGCTGTTTGTATCTAATGGACAAGTTCCTGATTATGATCAGTTTGGCAAGAATACCCAGTGCACCAAAGTTGCCTGCTACTTCTTGTAGGCATTTGAAACCAAGAGTTTTCTGCTTGTACTATCACATCTGCACAAAACTTACCTCTTTGGGCAAAGATGTTAATTTGTTTCTATCAGCATTCAAATTGTTCAGCTTCTTGAGTTTTCCAATGCTCTTCGGCAATGACTGTGCCAACAGAAACAAAAAAATATGCAAACAGAATTCATAAATACACAGAACAAAACTTCTCTCACTTTAAAAATTAATTTTCTGATCCACTTTCAAAATTGAAGTGTAGTTAATCCTCATTACTGCCAGACCTTCCAAAGAAGATCTAAAGGTTTATATTGCAGAACAAATATCTAGGAATGTCAGTTTCTAATACAAATTCACTCATGAAATATCTCTGCACTAAGAGAATGGTCACACAAGAGCTGCGTACAGAATGCACGTGTGCAGAATGCCCATATTATCTAACTTCAGGTTAGATATCTACTTCAGGTTAGATAATATAGGTTTCCATAATACAGATAAGATGGGTTTCCAAATTAACTGAGAAGCAATCTCCTAACTTAGGTGCTATGAACTGACTTCTAGAGAGGCATCTTTCCATCAGACTTATGATCCGAACTCAACCATACTAACTGAATTTAAGAAACGCTCAAACCTAGGTCTTTATATAGAGACATCTGCGCTTCAAGTGTCAGTGTCATGTGAAGACAGTTCCAAAATAATGGAAGGCAACACCTAACAGAAGGAATTCTTATTTATTTTAACTGACCACATATCATATTTAATATCTGGCTGGAGTACATCAGCAGAGCAAGGAGCAATACAACAGAAGCTCCTATTCAGTTCCAGCAAGTCTGATCCAGATAATGCACAGGAAAAATTGGCAATAATGTAATACAGCACAAACCCCGCATTAAAAACACAACAAAGTAAGTGATACCTGTACTTCACATGTTCCAATTCCCTTACTGGCCATGAAAGATTCACGAATGAATATGTAATTGCTGAAGCATTTGAAGGGCATACTGTTACTACACACAACTTGATCTCCAGCATTCACTGAACAGGTAAGGAATAAGATGCATTTAAAGAAAACTTGCAGCTTAGTAGGAGCAAGGGTGAGTAACCTAACGAGCTAAGTGATTCAGCACCTAACAGCAGGTCTTATTAACACCCACCATTTGAGTAGCCATGACCATGTTTACCTGCAGCTGGTTTTCTGTGAGAACTAGTTCAGTAAGGCTTTCACAGTCTCCAATTGAATCTGTTAGTTGAATCAGTTTGTTCTGATCAACCTTCAAAATGGAGAGCCTCCGCAATTTTCCTGGACAGAAAGAAAAATGTGGTTTTTTTAGTTTAGTATCCTCCAATACCTACTTTAATTACATAAAATGTTACTGCTGCAAAACTTCTAGAAATCCTCTAAAACAATTAATTTTTTCAGGTAAAAAAAAGAACTCAAGCACTGCTTCACTTGGTGCTTGCACTATTTTTGCAAGTTTTAACATCACTGAGTTCATATTCAATATAAATATTCATATCCAACATTTAAGCCTAAGAAAATTGCAACAAATTTGCAATTTGAACATATCCCATGTAAATATCAAGGATGTGTCTACCCAAAGGCCTATAAACAGGTGAAAATTATCTGGTTTTTCCTCCATTATACATCTATTAATAAAAAGTGTGCAGAAGATCACCTACACCTATTCAGCTGCAGTGAAAATGGCTTGCAATGAAGTGACAGCCCAAAGCCAAACTGGATTAAGGTCTCCTTAGCCTAATGCAGAACCCAGTTAGTCAGACATGAAACCCAAGTTTATTCTTTAGACTAGAAATCAAATTTCTTTGAAGGTGGTCTTCCCACGAAGAACAAAATACCATTTCAGCACAGAAAGCTCACCTTGTTCTTCTTCTTTGCACCAGAATGGGCAGAGCCCAAGAGAGAATTCAGGAGACATCACTAGCTGCTGACACCTCCCTGCCATCCCCACCCAGTCCAAAACAGCTGTAATAGGCTGGCATATCAAATTCGCAGAGATGTCTGATACACAGAAGGATAACAACCCAAGGAGAAACTCAAGGTTTAGCACAGAGAAGTGCAGAGCTCTGCACATGGGCAGAATAAACCTGTGCACCGGTACCACCTGGGAAATGAGTGCTGTACAAGAGTCCTGCCTGAAGGGACCTGGAGAGTATCGAAGGCACCAGACTCAATATAACTAGCAGTGAGCTCTCACCAGAAATAAACACTAGCTGGACTACATTAGGAGAATTACAGTCAGCAGATCAGTGGAAGTTTACTTGCACCTACTTGCAAATAGTGAAACCACACCCGTAAAATCATTCTCAGATTCACGTCATGTCTTGTTTTCCCCCTCTTTACGTGATGGGGGTCCAGTAGAAAGCTGTCAAGATGGCCAGGGCACACGTGAGCTGAGGCTGAGGGAGCTGCCTTTGTTGACTCCCACCAAGAGGCAGCCAAGGAGATATCTATGAACTACATATCCCACAACCACCTGAAGGGCAGTTACAGAGATGACAGAGGTAAATTCTTCCCTGAAGTGCCAGGTGAGACAGCAATGGCTGTAAATAAAAGCATGGGACATCTCAGCTGGACATCAGAAGCAGCTTCCTCACTGGGAGGTGATGTCTAGGGTGCTGGAGCCAGCTCCATTAGGGCTTTAGAGGCTCGGTGAGACATGGCCACAGCTGACCTGACCCACTGGGGCTGACGAGAGCCCCGCTTCAAGGGCTCTACAGATCCACCAATCCAACCAGCAATTCGGTGATCAGCTGAGCAACTCCCAGGGGATTCCACACAGATCAGCAAGGTTCGTCTCTGCCGACAAGCTCCATCAAGCAGGTTTCATGGGCTGTTGCATTTAAGAAGGTACAGCTCCACCTCTGATGTACAACAACTGTGCTGGCCAGCTCAGGTCATCACAGGGGGCTGTACAACTCTCTATCAAACACCCCTTAGCCAGCTGTAGGACCCACAGTACTCACCCCACTTCCCCAAGTTGAACTTCTAGAGAAAAATTTCCCTTTTCTCATATAGCATATGGAGAAAGGGGGAAGGTCTTTCCATTCTTTTCCACATGTTAAAAGTCAGATGTGGTTAAACCACGTTCACAAGTCCTCCTTACCCTACAGCTTTATTTTAGGAGAAAAGGAAAAAAAAAAAAAGTCTTCTCAAGAAAGTACACTCTTGCAATGTGACACTTTCCAGAAAAACAGCTCATGAGGAGTAGAGAAAAAATGCTTCGCTGACTACTTGTCACAACTACAGCATGGGTAAAATCATGTACCTTAAAAAAGGCACTGGTAGGGCTTCAGAAAATATTCTGCAGTTACTGAACCTGTTCTAAGGGGTCAGATGCAGAAAGGTTGTAGTTTGAATATTCAAGGGCAACGAGTAATGCGCTGAAGCGCAACCACTCATCCACTGGGTTCAATACAGGATTAATCACACTGTCCAAGTGAAGATAAATACACATCCCCACTAAAAATTGTGTATTTTTATAGTGATACTGTCAGTCAGTCTTATTAAGTGACCCACAGCATGTTACAAGCTAAAATTCTACAGTGTTAAAGGAGTTATGATGGTGACATGGATACAGTGGAAACCAAAAGGACATACTAACTTTTATTTTGTTCGGTACGTATCAAGTGAAGACTGAAAGAGGATTATGAGGTAGTCATGTAGAGAATAAAAATGCAAAATTAGTAGAGTTGTGCATTTCATGCTAAGTAAAAGAAAAAAGCAACCTGAGACAAGCTCATGTTTTGCACAAAAAAGACTTCAAAAGACTTGAAAACAAGCGACTTCCAGTTTATGATGGATTAAATGTTTTTGTGTGATAGCATTCAGCTTGTACTTACCAATGCCATCAGGTAAGACCTGAAGTAAATTCTGAGAAACAAGCAAGTCTGTTAAAGAAGTCAGACCACTAATTTCTTCAGGAAGGCATTCCAATTTATTTTCAGAAACATCCAGACAAAGCAGGTTTTTCAGGTTTCCTACTTCCTGCAATACAAGACAAAAAATTTAAGTCATGCTCAAACACGTAAGAAAGCAATTTGAAAAATGTACCATCGCAATGAAATTCCACAAAGTAAAACAATTATCTGTATGACCTCCAAATTGGCCATTCTCTATAAGACCTCTAGAAGCAGAAAAAAAGGTAAATAATTACACTTTACATATGCTAAACCAACCAAGTGATTTAGTCACAGTTTCTTATTCTAGCTATTAGGAATGGCTTCAGTAGTCAGACAAGGGATGCTGAGCACACCCAGGCAAACACCAGCCAAACCTGGAGTTTTCCTCAAGTAGACTGCAAAGCTGTTTTTTCAGAAGGGCAGATTATCAACCTGTACATAATTAAATCTACCCCTCCCAATTAACCCTAGGCAAATTAGGATTAGTCTCTCCCGGCTGCTACAGCAACGTGCCATGACATCTAGGGATTTCATATCTTCACATCTCCCAACTACAACAAATGCAGGAATAGGAATTGGGAGTGTTGCTCTAGCAAGCATATTTAACTACCAAGTTATACTGCCATCATCTACAATTACTAATGACTACTTAAGTTTCTTACAATGGTAATCCAACAATTAGAGAAATGCCTTTGCCCCTATTAGCTATCAGAGCACCCTCCCATTTCCCACGTACACAGACACCTCTATACATGCTTGAAAATAGCTCTTACTTTAGTCATCCACCTTTCAGAGAACAGAACAGCTGGGGCAGAACTGCCCTCTACTTTTACATATATGAAATTTTCATACAGTAACAGCCTTGATCCTAACTCACAGGATCAGTTCTTTTACTTTTGAAACATCTGCCTCTCAAGAGGATCTTTCATTAAACACATACACATACCTTTTATCCTACAAGTTCATCTTTTGGCCATTAGACAAAATGCACAATAATGTCCAATTTCAATAAAAATGGCAGGTAAAGTCACACTTGACCTTTTATAAATTATTATTTCTACTTTAAAAATTATTAGGCCAACCCAACAAAAACAAAGTCAACTAAACCCACTAAACTGTAACTGATTTCCCAGATACACAGTTGACAATTAGATCAATACAGGAAATAACAGCAAACTGCAGGAGGAACTGAAGAAAAAACAGGTTTTGACATATCTGTAAAGCAAAAAAGGGAAAAGGACCCATCCCACATGTTATCACAGCTCTTAACAAAGGGAAATTTGGAATGCTCCAAGCTCTAAATGCTAAGGCCCTCATCCCGTGACTGATATCAGATGGGGGATTTGCCTAAATAAATCAAAATTTTTATTTATGGCAACAGTTCTGTTATTGTACTTCTCGCTAACACTGTGCTTCAATGGATGAAGAGGACTGCAAAAAGCAGAGTCATACTCAAAACTATTAAAACTGCAATTTAGATAGATACATAAGTGAGAGTTAGCTCAGACGACTAGTGGCTTCCTGATCATTGGGCAAGAACTGTAAACAGTGGGTGTTTCATCCTAAAAATTGAACAATGCGGCTATTAGGAAACAATTCCTCTGTCAAAAATGCTTAAAAGAAAATTTCTGACAACATATAGTATCATTCAATTCCTTATTGATTTATTAAGAGAAAACCCCTACACACCCAAAACCAAACCCAGGCAGAGTGAACCAAGAAATCTATTTCATTTTAAAGCACTTCCCGTTAGGTATGAATGAAAAGGTTTACTTTTAAAAGCATCTTCAAAACCGTATCAGTAGAGCTCATCTTTACCTGAGGTATTTCGGCTAATTGGTTTCCATCCAACCAGAGGTCTTTAAGATTGAAAAGTGCACCAATTGTTTCTGGCTATAACATAAAACATCATAATGTTAAGTAGCATAGCAGCTTTAAGTAAAAAACAAATGGCCACCCCACAATTACAACACAAGTAAACCAATTCTTATGCAAGCACTATTTAGAGGTACCTTGATTAAATGTAGCAAAGGTGACTCTAAGCTTTTGGGAACTCCATCATACAAGTTAATTGCTATAGCTTAACAAATTACCATTCTTTACTTGGCATTAACTAACAAATTGCATGCACACTCTTGATCAACTGCAAATCCAATATTTAACTGAGTCAAACTTCATGGGAGATGAGAGATATCTTTTCGGGAGATCAATCTGCAACACTGTAGGACCCTGCAACCCTCAACAGTTTGCCTCAGCCCTTTTACAAAGTATTCCTTCTCTCCCCCTGAAATTAAGTGAGCTTTGATCCGTGCTCAGCTCATCCAGCCCCCGACAGAAGCCCACGTATTCATTGTAACAGCAGGCGCAGACAGGGTTTGTGCCCTTCCACTCCTTTCTACTTCCATAAAAGAAGCTGTGCAGTGCTCTCATTTTCTAGAGATCAGCTGCAGTTTTTTGAGTAAAGTGATACTGTACTGAACAAGACTAAGCAGATACAGGAAGCACCAGCTCACTGCCAGAATTCATCTGTACATACAAAAAGACTCTCCCTCCATACATTTTTCTTTCTTCAATTTTGAACATTCTACAACCTATTTAATCTAAATGATGCATAAAAAAAGACCAACGTGCACTTTCAGTGGCATGTTCTCTTACCAAGTGATAAAGTTCATTGTTTCCTAAATCAAGTTCTTCTAGTCGCTGCAGCTGGGCAAGTGATCTGTGAGATAAGTCAAAGCAAAACCACATTAGACTAAACCAACAGAAACCCAATGTATTTGAATGAGTTCATTTTAGTGAAACTTGAATTTCAAATTACAATGTACTGTAGGCAAACAGCTATTTTACCAGGCATAGACTATTTGCAGCAATACCTTACTGAAAAAATAATTTGGTATGTCAGTGTAACTGTATTTCCTTGAAACGTAAAACTTAGAATAGGCAACCAAATCATTATTTTTTTATTTTAACCATAAGTCCCTTGGGGTGGAAAATGCCACATAGTTTAAGTACAGTTAGATTTATTTTTAGGGGAAATGTACAGTTATGCAACTGGATAAAAATTCCCCATAGTGATCACAAGTAACTATGTGACTCAAGACTCAATAAATCCATTATTTATCTTCTCAGCATGATCCATCCATTTCTGAAGTATTTCAAGTTGGATTTGAGACTATAAACAGAGGGAAGCCCAAAAGGATGTAAAAGAAGTTCTCTGAACATAAAAAGACACAGAGAGCCATCCTTCTGCTTCAAAAACAGGCTGTTGCTTACCTTCCCCAAAGTCACAGTAGCACAGAAGCCAGCAAGACTTCCAACTACATTACTTGCAGTCAGAAGTTTCCAGGAGCAATAAAACTGTCAATAGTTGTGATAGTTTCATTCTGACACTGCATGACAAAACTTAGCTAGCAATTCCTATCTTCTGATCATTGACATTTAAAGTGCCTTGTGGCTCACAGCTATAAACAGCCACAACCAAGGCAGTGGGTAGACTGATAGGAAAAAAGAAACTCAAAGCAACTAGGGAAGAGATTCTGATTAAAATAGGTTAAATCTTTCACAGGATCTATTAGATTATCTAAAAGGGCAAAATAGGAGTCACCAAAGCTCCTGCAAGAAGCAACCAGTTAGTGAAGGAAAGAAGCTCCTGCACTAGAGAAAGAAGAGGTTTCTTCTAGGCAGAGAAAAAGGATCCCCAAAATACAAGATACAAGATTCATCTTACAAAAGATCACAAATTCCTCTGCCACAGACAGCACACAGACATCTACATAACTTTTTTCCCCCAAAATCACAGTGGGTGGAGTCAGACTTCAGACATCAGTAGGCCTGGTTTGCTACTGAGGCTTTAGAAGCCTTGGTAGAAGCCTCCAGGTTTTAGAAGCTCTTGGTTACTCAGCCCCAAACACGAACACTTATTTAAATGCTATGAAGGTCTAGAGTGGAAATCTCCAAGATCTTGTCACCCTACTCTCATGGTTATGAAATTTCAGCATGAGAACAACCCAAACCACCACTCCCACTGCAGACGCACTCGTTCAATGAGTGCAAGAAATGTTTGGTGCTGCTGTGTTCTATACTGAATGTCTTTTATAGAGCAAAGCCAATCCATGCAAACCACAAGCTCCAGTTAGTAAGTACAACTACGAATAATGGATGTAACCAGGTGTTGCTAAAAGAAGGTTTTATCTCATACATGTCGTTAATTGGCACTGAGTATTTTTTCTAGCTCGTTCAGTTTCACGTTTGCAGATTTTAAGAATAAGAACATTTTGTTAATATAATCAAACACATGAAATGTCACTTACTCAGGTAAATACGTCAGCAAGTTTTCTCTCAGTTCCAGTGAAGCCAGGTTATAAAGACTAAAAAAAACCAAACAAACACATTTTAATACAATCTTATTTTTCAGAAGTGTGCATTTAGGCAGTTTAAAACAAAATTGCTGTGAAGTGATTTTTTGTTGTTTTAATTCAACCAGTCCATCATGTGAAAGGCAGAATACAAAGACTAAGTTCTTGCTTGTTTCCCTGTGATACTGCAACAGATTAAAGATAGAAGGTAAACAGACAAAACACAAATTTCCATTTGTTAAGAGGTTTGTAGCTGCAATTTACTGAACAGAGCATACTCATATGAATCACATTTACTTACTTGCTTTCAGAATCTGTCGTGGGCTACCAAAGTTACAGAGCACCAGGTAAACCCATCACTATTCTAATGACAGTGTGCTCATTACTGTAAGTGACATTATGCTTCTAAGCTGCTCACTTACTCCATATCCCAGGCTTTTACTAACGTCACCATAGCAACATTCAGATTTCTCAGGGGTTTATTTATGACTAAATGGAACACAAGGAGTCAGACATTATCCCAACACTATAATCTGCTCTAATCCTCCACCATCCCAGGGAAAAACAAAAATCAGATATGGTGATTGCAAATAAGGAGTTTTCTGCAACAGAATATATTCTGTCCTGGTGTGGAGGGAAGGGGGACAGTGGCTAGGCCTTAAATAAAATCTAGATTAGAAACAAGAATTCCACTAAATCTGAAACACGTTAAATCTAAACATGTACACCTTGGGGAAAAAAAAAAAAAAGAAGCCCTTGCATTTAGACCATAAAAATTTAACTTTTTTTCACCTCAGACAATACCACCATACTGAACTACAGGATCATTAGTTAGCCCCAGTAAAAAAAAAAAATAAATCCTTATTTCAAACACCTATTTTGTACTGCATTCAGAAAACAGTGAATGGAATCTCACAGGAGTTTTGATGACAGTCTCAGCAGTCCTCTACAGCTTTTAAAATAAGCACATTTTACCCAGTGGGTTCTGTATTACTTCAGAAGAAGTACAGTTTAAATATGCCATATAGGTGAAGATACTTTAGTGGAAGCCTATTACAAATTCAATTAAAAGTTAAGTGAGAATAACTCAGCTACTGCCATTCAAAATCAATGAGAGAAAGAAGGTAATAAGGCAGCCATCAGTCTAACAACACAAGAGAAAATGCACATGTTAAAATGTTAACACTATAAAACACAAGCCAAGATGGGACATGGTATTTGACATCCTCACAGAAACCAAACAAGTGAAGGGAAAGAAGGAAAGGGTGATGGAGAACCATTTCGCTCCAAGAGGAATATGGGTCTGATCTTACTCACACTGACACCCACAGACTGCCATTATATTTTTGTTTCCAGGTACTCAAGAAACCTAGTCCAATCTTCCTTTAAATTTTCACACTTTCTCTTCAAACTCCTATTAGGTGAGGCCCATGACTCATTTTTATCAAGAGAATACAAAAAGGATGCGCACATCGCCAAGCTGCTTTGTAATCTTGTGTTTACACATCACCCGGCATCTACGTATCTCCCTCTTCATCACACTGAAGCGCTGATGAGTAAAATGGTGCAATCTCTTAATTTCTTTTGTTATCTGAGACACCACTTTGGCAGTGGCTAAACAGAAATCTTTGTCAGCAAAACCACGTTCAACAGCCAGAAGTTGGGAACCACCATCTTAACCAGCCCTACTGTATCATTAAACTGGGCCAGGCCAGTGAATCAGCTCAGGAAATTGATCCTGTTTAAAAATATCCCAGCAAGGAGAGTAACACAGATCCCTAATCCATCACAGAATAAATCCCCTAAACACCTGGGTCGGTACGAGTGCCAAGACGGTGCAAGGAAAGCAGCTGTAGTGCAGCGTTGTGGGGGCTCCCTGGGTAGCTCTGTCCTTGCAAGTACCCACCCACAGCCATCTCTGCACCCAAACACATTCCATGCATTTCAGAGACTGACTGTGGCCCACCACAGTCCCAGGTGAGGTTCTCTTTTTACAGGAGTGAACTACCTACTGGGTTATGTTTTCATCTGTAATGACACAGCTTTCTGAAGGAGAAATGCTTTATTTATTCTACAGCTATTCTCACCCACAGCACGCTCACAACCCTAACTCTACCCTGGAACAAAAAAAAGGCACTGTCCCACACTCCGTACTCTATCCTTTCTACTTCTTCCGGGGTCTTAAGTCCAACCCAATGAAAGTTGACCCCAATAAGAAAAATGAAGCTTCCCACCCAGTAATGTAAAATACAGACTAAGTCTATTAAGTTTAAACCAGCAAAGCTGCACCATTAGACTGAAATGTTATGTTTAAGGTGGATCCATCTGATAGAGAGGTCAGAAAATTAAAGGACATTCGTGACTCATTATTCTTAAATTTTGACCAGTTAGAGAAACAGCTCCTAGCAAATCTGGGTGCTGCAACTTAAAATGTGAAAATGTGAAAGCTATCATATAAAATAGCACTGTATAAAAGACACACTGATGTACTGAAGTACCAATCTCCAATACATTAAAAATCAGAGGGATATCTTCTCCTTAAAATTTACCAACCGTATGTTCACATAACACACTGTACGTTCACTAACATTTTGCTGGTTTTAAGGTATGTTAAAGAAACCCAATTTTAAGCAATTTGCAAGAAAAACCCTAAATTACTTGCTATTTTTCAAATATTTTTATGATTTAGTAACACTTTCTCCAGAAAGTATAATCCTTCCCCTTCTCAACTACAAATAGCAATTTTTCACAATATCCTAAATGAAATAATTTCCTTTTTCTTTTTTCCTATGCACTTAATTTTCCAGGGGCGCTGTCAGCCCGATATTTCTGAAGTCCCTGAAAGGAACTAAAGCAAGCCACACCTTAATGATGTTAGAGTCTTTCCCTAATTCTCATCTTCATCTAGAAAAGAAAAATCACTCACGGGAAGTTACCTGTTTCAATCCATAAAACACAAAGGCAACAGCAATCTAGTCTATTCAGGCTAAAGACAGTGCCATATGCAGCTGTTTCCCAACTGCATTTAAAAACAAAAATACCATCATTGCAGCCTGCTCTCCAACAAACGGCCTTTGCTCCCAAAAAATACCCTAAACACCAAGAGAAAATGCACAAGAAAATGTAATTTTATTCTAAAGGAGAAAGAAAAAAACACCAAAAAAACCCTAAAACCCACTATCATTAGAAACTATTTCACCAAAGCTTGTAAAAAGCGTTAATGTTGTAATAATTCTCACTACAAAAGCTACCACACACACGCTGAACACTGAGCAAGTGTGTGAAATTACTGAGCACAAGGAAACAGCCAAACCAGGCAGAAGATGCAGTTAACTGAAATAATTGTAAGTTTTTCATCTAAGCATTCCAGATGATTTCTGGTGTAAGGGTGGAACCAAGTAGAATTTAAAGGTACAACATGGCTAAAAATGTCAGTTTTAATATAAACCAGATACACTTATGCAGTGCTGTACCTATAGTCACTGTAGATATTCATCACATGAGCTAAAAGAATGAAAAGAATGTGAATTCAATTAATTGACAACAAAACTAATAGCAACAAAGTAGACATAAATGCTGGAATTGTCTTTCCTGAGCATTCCTATTTGAGAGGGAAACTCATAATCCAATGGTCTACAGATAGGGAATACCACAAATACTCCATGTCCGCAGTAGTCTCCTCCAAAAAAAAGGTTACACTAGAATCTTTCACAGAGATCTGAAACAAAACCTGCTGTTCTTTTTCTCCCAAAGTAAGTCAGTTTTTCTTTGGATTAATTACAATGATATTATCAGCAGCAACATGCCCTAAAAAAACACCTTTTCACAGGCAGATTACTCTAAACAACAGCAATTCACTACAACAGGTAAAACAACATCACTGAAGTAAGAAAAAAAAAAAAAAAAGAAAGAGAGTCAGACAGAGACAGAAAGACACATTCCCTAGGTACTTTGAATGAAATTACATTTTCAGTGTATGGTATATGTTAAATATACTTTGTCTTGCAAAGTTATAAAATACAAAACTTAGATGAGTTTATCCTAGCACCTCAACTTTATGAGGGACAGTTGCAGCATTCCCCTATTCATGGGGACAGAAAGTCAGCCTAAGAAGTGAAAATACATGACACTATATATATACTCCATTTCTATCCCAGTCCCTGCAAAAACACTAGGAGCATCTAATCCCTTGGCATACACCAGTAAAGGCTTCTGAGAAAAGCACTGGGAAGCATGGTAAGACATATGCTATTTCCTTGGTAGGGGGGTAGGAGAGGGGGAAGGAATTTAAAATTACAAAGGTGGAAGGAGAAAGGTGGGAAAACCTAGGAGAAAACGAAGATAGATGGCAAAATGAAGTAATATAAAAGCTAAAGGTGCTCAGTCAATTAAAAACTGGACAACAGCCTTCTCTTATTTGAGCAATAAAAGCTACACTTTTTGACCTTATGTTAAGAGCAGCGCACAGCTAAACTTGCAAGATAAGAAGTCAGGCTTTGGGAAACAAGGTAGCAAAGTTGGAAAAGATGAAGATCTAAAGCACCAGCAGAAATCCATCGCCCTGCACCCCTTCCAGCAAGTTTCAGCCAGTTAGGGGAATATAAAATCCCAAATGTAGTTTTTCCTCACGTTTGTATGACCATAAAAAGAAGGGAAAGACAGGACAACGGGCACAGGTCCTCACATTTATACCGAACAAGGGAAGTTCCTGCACAGCGAGTATAGCTAGGTGAGAACACAGTACAGATTCTGAACTTGTTCTGGTATTACATTTTTTATGCAGCAGCAGCAATGGCTACAGAACACTGCCCAAGGATGCACCATACAGAAATGAGATGAAGTCCACATTCTGGCCACTGCACTGAAGAAGGACTTCAGTTCACTGGGCCAGCACCTGAAGATCACTGCTAGATAACACCTGCACCTCAGATAATGCCTGCACCTGCATCTCTATACAGCACATACACTTTGAAACATTCATAGTGACACTAAACTGGGAAGGGATTTTAAACTAGGCAACTTATTGTATTTTTTTGTGCAGAAAAGGAACATGCTGGCTTTTCTGTCTATTCAAGGGTCTTCCAAGAGATGAGAAGGCAACTGTGGTACTCTGACAACAGCATAAAAAATGCATGAAACTAGCCATATTTAAATACATGACAGCCCAGCCCCACTGGCCAAATAAAACTACCAGTAACATGTATGACCCTGTTGCAGGATACATCAGCTGGATGACTGGTCACTCATCTGACAGGATCCTATTAAGCTACTCCCATCCCTTCACAAAGCCTATCACAGGCTTCTAGCAGCAGATCAACAATTCATTGAGAACCTGATGTTTAGAGGCTTTTCCCCCCCCCAAGAAAATGACAGGGTTAATCAGTTACTAGACAGCTCTCAAAATACCACTTATCAGACCACACCTATGTGAAGCCACAACGTGTACCTTTGGGATAGGCTCCTGTTTTAAGTCACTCTGAGAAGCAGCCTCTTTCTCTTCTCCTCTCTTCATTGACTGTATCACCAACTGCACAAAGACCCTGAAAAGACCAATCTCTAAACTCCAGCCCCTAGATCAACCATATCCTGGATTGCATCAAAAAAAGTGTGGCCAGCAGGCTGAGGGAAGTGATTCTACTCTGCTCTGGTGAGATTCCAACTGGAGCACTGCATTCCAGCCCTAGGGGGCTCCACCACAGGAAAGGAACAGACCTGCTGGAGTGGGTCCAGAGGAGGGCCACAAAAACAGTGAGAGGATTAGAGCGCCTCTCCTATGAAGACAGGATCAGAGTTGGCATTGTTCAGTCTGGAGAAATTTTTTTACAGTGAGGGTGCTGAGACACTGTTACAGGGTACCCCGAGAAGTTGTAGATGCCCCTACCTAAAAGCTTCCAAAGGTCATATTGTACAGGGCTTTGAGCAGCCAGATCTAATGAAAGATGTTTCTGCCCATAACAGGAAGGTTGGACTAGATGATCTCTGAAGGTCCTTCCAACCCATTTTATCAAATTAGATGCTTAAACTTGGATGGTTTCAAGAGTTCCTGTAGCACACACCCCTTTTCAGAGTTAATTACCACTTCAGTTCTTCCCCGAGTCTGCTGTATTTCACCCACAGCGACTCTACCTGCCAGCAACATATCTTCTCTCAGTGTCTGAACAACCAGCTCCATGTGGGGTTTTGGTGTAATGGTATTTTCAATGCAACAAAAGCAGCATTAGCCATATAGGGAAGACATATATGCTTTCTGAATATGCCATTGTGAATTTCCTAAGGGTGTCTTAACACATACCCATGTAGTTCGTGGTCTATATGCTCCAGGTATGCATTTTGCCCTTCTTTTTACAAGGTTAAACACTACATGCTTATTTGTTTCCAGCTACTGCATGATGCTGACATACTATTAGACAAAGTTACCACAAAAGAACCTTTACAATTCATATCCATTATATGATAACCTACAAATAGTACAATAGTCCTGCCTTGGTTATGCTTTGGTTGCAGAAACCTGTTTTACAGTTTGAATGATAAAGAAGAGCACGGATGAATCTTTGTAAAATTAATCTGGTAGAATTGAAAGACAGAGACTTTCTGTCCACCCCATGTAATACGGGAAAGTGATTTTTGCAAATTCCTAGGTAGCGAATCCCACAAATTCTTATGTGAGCCAGAAATTACAGGAAACATGAATTTCTAAAATGAGGGCACTAACAAACTATCTTCACACACATGAGGTCCTATAGTTCTACCTCAGAATATAAGGGAAGCTGAAAAAACAACTAGAAAGCAAGGTAACTAGATTTGGTTTTGATGAAACTGTTATTATGTCTTAGTATTGTTAAAGACCATTCATCCAGAAATCATCTTCAAGAGCTTCCCCCTCCTCCTTTTTGGAGACAGAGTAACTTGTATCTAAATTAAACACTCTTCTTCCCTCTCAAATTTAAGTGTGTAACATTCAGGGGAAAGGCCCAAAGGCTTTCTTTAGCAGGTCATTTCTGGAGTTTGACAAGCAGAGCAGAATTCTAGTAAGAACAATTCTCATAACAAAATCTGAAATTAAGGAGTATGGTCTTAACACCTGCCATTTTCTATAGAGCTGGGAGAAGTGGACACAAATTAAATGAGGGAAATACTCCTTCCTTGGAAGACTAATTTTAAACAGGCACCAAAAAATAAAGCTAATAATTTTTTCATCCTAGACTTAAACAGCAGTGGCACTGAAAGCCAGAAATGGAGCACTGCACAGTTAGTTATTTGAACTGAATTGTCAATACCATTAATTGGCTTGTAAAAATCTACAGATCTTCCATAAGCAAAAACAGGATAAAAAACCATTATCTTTCAGCCACTCTCTCGAGGAAAGCCTAAACAGATGGCCAGTACTACAAGTAACATCCACATTTTAAAAACAGACCAAAATTCTACAGTTTATGGCCAAGGAACTTCCCAAATATGTTACAGAGGTAGTCTAAGCTGCTTATAGTTAGGACTAGCTTTCTATATAAGCTTGGCTTTCAAGTTCTACTCTCTCTTCTTCACACACAGCAACAAGCATGGACCAAAAGAATGGACAGGAACACTTCAAAAGGCATAATCAAGAAGAACAGAGAGATTCATAATTACAGCTCAGCCTGTTCACTTCTGAATGCTTTAACCAAGCATTCTCCAATTTGCTTATCAAGATTACTGAAACAGACTGCAAAGTTAAGCCAATTCACTATTACAACATGATTTCATTTTCAAAATATCTTCCATTCCACTCATGAAAGTCAATCTTCAGCAACTTCAATAAAAATGGAATTATTTAATTTTAAAAAAAATATTGCTAAATATGTGGGGTTTTTTTCTTGTGTAACATACAGGATGCAATAACTCTTACTTAAAGGCCAGATGACACTGCATTCACTATAGGGTTATATTATAAAGGGTTCCTGAAGTAAACTTCCGAGTTCCTTAACATTCAGTTTTTGCTGGTTACCAAACAGCTGTGATTATCACTGAATGCTCTACCAACTCAAAGTCTGTAAATATTACTTGCCATGCTAAATTCAGATAAGCCAGAATAAGAGTTTTTAATACTATTTTTAATACTATTCATATCAGCCTGGCCAGACCACCTACATCCAGTCCTCCTCCTATGTATTTGAAAGATAATCCTCCCCCTCACTTCTGCTGAATCATTTAAGACTGTATGTTAATCAGACATTACTATGCTAAACCTGAAAACAGAATTACATTGTCTTATTCTACACAATTTTAAGAACATTTCCATTCTGTGTGATGCTACCAGATGTGTAATCTATACTTGAGACATCCAAACATACACTAAGAAAAACACAGTCGAAGACTGGCCCAGAAATCCGTTATCAGGATTAACATGCCATTCTGATCTGCTTCTGGATCATCTGCACTGAGCATGTCACCCTGCCCTTTGAAGACCTTTTACTCTGTCCAGCTATTCCTATTCTGATCAACATTAGACATTCTAGTTCAGAGACTGCTGAAAACTTCAAAACCTCTAGAATTAAACATATATATTTATGTAAAACCACCACGTTCAGTAGCTAACATGAAATCTCTGGATATCTGTGGTTCCACGACGGTTGAAAAGCAAGCCTATAACAAATCTGCAAAACAATGCTCCTAACTGCAGCAACATTTGTTCTATTCTTTTCATTATTTCCACTTTCACAATGAAATGCCTGTTCCAGCATTCTACCTGCTAGCTGCAAACGTTAAGAGGAAAAGTTCTCTGCTTACCTGGTAATTCCCTTTCAGTAGTAAGGTCCACAGATCCATTCAGCCTGCTTGCAGCTTGGGGGTAAACCAGACTCATCAGTCATAGGCATCAGAATATCCTTCCCATCTAAAGAAATTCATCCCTCCCCACATCAAAAGTTTCTAAAGCCAAAATAAAGCTATCCTACTTTCTTGCATCACAGACTGTGCAGTCCTCTTGAAAAAAACAAAAAAGGGGGAGGAGGGGATGCTGTGAATGATGGGGATACTACAAATCATTATATTTCTATGATCTTTTGTTGAATTTTCAGGATTTTGATATCATGTTCAAGTAGGAGACCATCTGTACATTTTGAGGGCAGGAATAAAGACTGCATACGGCAGAGAAAAGCTTTTTTTATTTGCCATGTAGGGAACTTTCAAAACACCCTACCTGCCAGTCATGAATAATCTCATAATTTAAAGCTTAGCACCCAAAAAAAAAAAAAGTAATCTGGCAATCTTTATCTTTTCCATGCACAGACAAGACTGCTGAAAAAACTGTGAAAGCTAAAAACTGGGTATCAGTCAGATGTCTGGTGTGCTGATGGGCAGCAGCTCTTAAATTGTAATTTAAAGCACAGTAATGAAGCTCTACCCTTTGCTTCAGCCATTTAAGAAACTTGTTGATTTTGCTGTCCCCACAGAATTTGATAGATGACTGCCTTTTTCAAATATGCACTTCATGCTGAAAGGACTGGTTTTTCAGCTAAGGACAATTCCTGGTGAAGCACCCTTCTGAAAGTCCAGTGCTAGATTAAACATCAGAGACACACATAAAAGGCTTTCCAAAGAATCTCTGGATCTCACTCAAGCCTAAGAACCACAAATAAATAAACATACAAAGCTGACACAATCTCTCTTCTCTTTCTAGACATTAAGCCATGAGAGCACTATATGGCTCTCTAAAATCACAAATCCTTGCTTGTAAAAAGCCAACATCACAACGAGCTGAAGCCAACACTAGAGAATGAACACATATGGACAAAGAAGGTGCTAGGGATAGACAGACATTAGATTATTTACGCTCCTACTGTAAGGCATGCCCCAGGAAGCCTTACAGACAAACATCCCGATTTACTCAAATACCCTTACATACAAATACTCTGTTTTGCGAATTTCAGAAAGAGTCATGCCTTGTGTTTTGGGTGCTACACAAATAAGTAAGCATTGAAGAGAAATCCTAGAAGTAAGTGGAAATTCCTAAACGCTACCCATGCTAGGAGGAACAGGTTATGCCTGCTTGTTGGGCAGCTCTACAGGCACACACAGTCCTGCAGAATAGGCAAGGAAATTACACTTGCTCTCATTAGACTGAGAAAGGCTGTGAAAGACACTCCTTCTCACAGCTTAAATGGCCTAACTTGTTTCTCCAAATAGTTCAACTACCCAACAGGACAAGTCCTGCTCCAAGCTGCACCGACCTTATTATTAGCTTAAGTATCTCACATGTATTAACACACTGTTTTACTCCAGAGAGCAACCAAACCACAAGTTAGGAGAACACAAATCACAGAGAAACACAAAAAGGAGCACTGGTAACATTAAGACATCTAGTCTGTTATCCAGTCCTAAAGCAGTGTATCACACATATTTCTAGCACGCCCTGAAACAACACATGAACTTAAAAGAGGAAGGCTACATCCAGCAGGGAAAAACTGTCAGCACATATACCAGCACTGGATAAGCCGACTGAAGTGGTCATACAGACTAAGAAAAGCTGACATACTCCGAGCATGGCTATGAATAAGCAAGAGGAAAGGCAAAATGTTCAAGGAAGGCCTTGCCTATGTTCTTCAAACATCCAGTTGTGACCCTTGAAAATACTCCTTTTAGCAACACAAAGGAAAAGAAAAATATAAAAGGTCTGTGCAGAAGAATTCTTCATGGCAGAGTAAAAATATTAACGGAACTCTACATAGCCGTGGTTTGAACAAGTTCAGCCACTGGCCTGGGACAGTGATGCTGAACACTGGCACTCATCTTACCCACCCTATACATCAGACCATGGGAAAAACAGACTGAATATCTGAATTCACAAGGAAGACACACTTCCACTAATGGCTCACCACAAGGCAATTCAAGTCTATTATCTGCCATTAGGAAGAACTTTCTTACTAACCTTTAAAGTCCTGCTGTTTGTAAAGTATTTGCCAATGCTTTTGCTGCTTTCCCCATTTGAAACAGTAAGGCAAATTTGCATCACCCCAAAGTTTTAAGTAGGTAGCTAAAAAAAAAAAAGACCCTACGTATATACAGATCACTGTACTAAAGGAAGATGAATGAGAGATTTCACTGGCTGTATTAGGCAGCTTTCTAGAAAGCACTATAAGACTGTAAGAATTTAGGAAGCATTTCCCCAAGTTTCCATATACTCTAGTCGTTAGAAGACCTGCAAAAAGCACACGGACTTCAAATTTTTCCCCAAACAAGCCCAACTATAGTAGAATAAAACACCGGTATATATTTATTTGCTCACTATTTGACAGATCTCATACAGAGCGCACACAGGTCCAGCCTATTCCATCAAATAACACCATGCATTATTATCCAAAGGACACTGAAACTCCAGTAAGGCATTTGCAAACATATCCAAACACTTTTAAGAGCTTTACTTAAGTCTGTTCACCTAGAAAAGCACAATTAGCATTACTTTCTAATTCCCAGCATTTTTTGGGTCCCAGCAGATGGAAAAGAAAAAAAGAGGGAACAAAGAGTACAAGCAGGCAGCCTTTGGAGAAGCCGCAGAGCATTTCACTGCTTTTACCAAACACAGGGTGGTTGGCTGCACCATCATATTCACTTGCAATAAACGAGGAAAATTTTGTGAGCGAAAAAAGGAAAGTTGCACTTGTTGGTAACCAGACTGTAAAAAAAAAAATCCTTAACCTAAATATCTAATGCAAAAAATTCAGTAAAATTCCCTCTCAGGAGAGATCAGTAAGGACTTTAGGTTGCAGTTCTAGTTCACTACATAGAAGACCTCCCAATAATTTCCAGTTGGAACCAGACAGGATCTCTTTCTGTCTGTTGCCAAGGCATTCCTCAACAAACTTAAGGAACAGTTACATTTTGGGTGAACATCCCATGAGTTTCCTTCATGCTGCATTAACCTTCTTCTGAGTTCAGAAGCATCCATCCTCAATCCAAGCTTACTGTTGACTTTCCAACTGCCAGATTCCCACCTATTGGGAATACCTGATGAGAAAAAAGCAAGAGTCCCACACATTTGTTTCTGCTTCTTTAAGCATAAACTTGATAATAAAACCTTCTACTAATGAGATTAAAGTGTTTTTGTAAAAATACAATATTCATATTCTAGAGAGCTAATGTGGGAGCACTTCCCAGATCAAAGCAGGACTGTCAGACTTGAATAAATGTCTGTTTCCCAGAAGAAACCTCCAAGACCACCAGGACAAGCACATGGGTCTTCCTGATGAAAGTGAGGGCCACAGATTTTTAGCTTCAATATTGAGAACCAAATATTGACCTTGAGGGAGGAGGGCTTACACTGCTCTGTTCTGCAACAGCTCACATAGGGCTGAAATAATATCACAGCATTTCCATGAACTGCTTAGACCAGCATGAGGCAAATTTTTACCTTTTTTTCTTACACAGCTCCACATACTGAAATCTCTACAAACCTCTGCTAACCCCATTTTAACCAAAGTTGTTTCCAGTCATTTGCTCCAGAACAGAGGCTATCACCACTCACACTACTGAATGACAGGCAGGACAAGCAAGAAGCCACAGCCACTGCAGCCAGTGAGCTCTCAAGGAAGCCAGCAACCTCCCTCTAGCTACTGTCTGCAAAGCAGTAGTCCACCTCATCCTTTGGCAATCCTTTCAGCTTGTCATGTTTTTTTTATTTATTTTCAGAATCAGGCAGGATCCCAAATTTTTGGCCTTGGTTTTCAGTAACTGCAAAGTCTGAACAGGCCTGTTTTTAGCTGCTAGTGCTGAAAAAGCTGCATAAAAAGTTTTGTGAACTTTTACAGACCAGGAAGAGTGTCACAAAAGCCTTGGCCCATGCAATTTTTAGGTAAAACTTTCCCCTAGTCACTGGGCGCACATTAGCTATACGGGTTAGTGCCTGCAGAAGGTTTCAAAAGACATTTTCTGCTTCTGTTGCTGCTGGAATGGTGCCAGCTGACAGCTTTCATCCCCATGAGAAGTGGCTAAAGCAATGCTCGTCTGAACTTGACTACATTGCAGGAGCTCTTATTATTAAAATCCTTTCAAGAAGATTCCTGTTTAGAAACAGCTGGAATTGACTGAACCAACAACAAATCAATGCAAAGGATAATAGACCTGTGCAGCTGTTTGCCAGGGGAGAATACTAAAGATGTCTACGCATGTTCAAGGAGAAACTGGACAAGTACATCGAAGAGATATTCATTAAGGGCTATCAATTAGACAAACCAAAAATCTAAAGCTCAGGAAATCATCTGAACCAGAAACTGTCAGAGGATGGAAAGAGGAGCCATCAAACACACACTTCTCTTTTTAATTCTCACTAGGCATCTACTTACTGCAACTGCAGAAGGAAGCTGGGATAGATGAGCCTTTGAGATGAACCAGCAGAGCCATTCTCATGTATACAAGTAAAGCAACATGGAATTATCTCTTCTCCTTCACATGGGAAAAGATACCCTTCTCCCCGCTAATGAGACAGAGATTTGCCTTCTGAAAGTGTGGATGTTCTTTTCAGACAAAAGGAGACAGATAAACACTGTTCACTTTCCACGTGTCTCCACCTTAGAAGTCTGTCATTGCAGCTCTACTCTACTTTCCAGAGTTAACAAACACATCTTAAAAGCTTATAAAATTTCATCTTTAAGAGCTGTTCCTTTCATCTCCACAGCTCCCACTGGAGTTTTTTTCAGAACCAGACTGTTCCCATAGTTAGTTATGAACCTTCTAATTTCCATCCTGATCCCTGCCAGCTTTTAGCCATTTGTTCTTGTGCCAACAATTGCCTGGTTTTGAGCTAAGCTGCAAGCCATCTGACAATAATGGATCAATGGTCTACTACAATGTAGAAAAGCAAAAGGTCAGATCAACATCACAAAACACCTAATTAATTTTGCACCTAAAATTCCAAGTTTCTTTAAATTACAGAGAAAATAGTTGAACCATATACATACGTGCTGAAGATTCTGCATTAGCCTGCTAATGTCAAGTGAAAATGCCAAAGGGTTTCTTTAAACATATCCCTCTGACTCGAAAGAATAGAAAAAATAAGGATAGACCTGTAAATAATTTTATAGGTGTATTACATACAATTACGCAAGTCATTTATTCAATAAGCATAACAATAACAAGAAAATAAATTAAGAGAGTAATAAAGTGTAAGAAACTTACTTCCCAATGTTTTCAGGTAGTGCTTGCAGAGAGATGTCATTTACTGAAAGACACGTTAGATTCTGCAATTCAGGAAAGCTTTCAGGCAACCTATGGAGATATTAATTCAAATCAAGGACTTCCAGCAGAAGTATTCTCATTCATGTGAACAAGAGTTTATTTAGCAAATACACACAGAGGAAGGCATTCCCAAACTCCAGCATGACTCTCAGAAAATGTTAAGGATCATAATAAGAAAACCCCCCCCATGATTTAGTGACTTTGAAGTTTATTCTGTGTCAAAGAATAGGTAATATACCTGTTTCCCAGCCCCTCTCTTCCCTGTTCCCAATCTGCAACTTCAAAAAGCTATAGTTATTAACTATGAATATTTTAAGCATTTTCACAAAAATTAAAAAGAAAATAAAACATTAAAAAAACAAAACTTTTTTACTATTATTTTCTTGTATCACCAAATGTTAAAATAATTAAAATTTATTTTTATTCAGGCCTCAGTTACGGACATGCTTACAGCAAGGCCGTTCTGCATTAGCTACTAGGCTGCTCTTCAGTTGCTCCTTTTTGAAAAAACAGTCTGTTCACTATGAAGACAATGTTCTGCTGGTTCACAACACAACAGCATGTAATCCCTCCCTTCTTACACTATAAAGTGCAGTCATACGCAAAACTCTCCCAAAGATACCAAAGACTTTAGGTCCATCACCCAGTCAGTCTCGGCAAGGCTTGGCTCCCCCTTCCCTTCACACAGATGGATTCCTGTACTACTCGCTGGCAGCCCAGTTGCACAAAGCAGCTCAGTTTGCAGTTGCACAGGAGATAGGATGGGGCAATAGGGCCAGTGAGGTAAAGCAGAAGAAGCCCCTGGCCCAACCACCCAACTTGTGCTTGACCCCTAAAACATGCCACCTAAGCTCAAGCTGTAGAATTTGGTTTGGTTCCTGCTCTCCCCATCACTCAGCTCAAGGCACATGATATGACCTGCAGGCAACTAGCCAAAGGGAGACACACACCTACAGGCAAATATAACTGTTCTCAATGGGATAGGGAGAAGGAAAAAGGTGAACTAAAATGGGGGGGGCTTTTCATGTGCTCAACTCTGTACTGCACTGCTGATCATTATCGGGACCTTATTAATAGAACATGCTCAATATCTTTAAAATGTGAGTTTCACTGGAAAAATTCACTATCACTTTGACTCTGACAGGTTTAAGAGTGGAGTAAAATGGTTTGATTATCTTTTGCTCAGCCCTGAAGGTGACAGTGAGCTAGACTCAATGATCACAATAGGTCGCTTCCAATTAGAACTATTCTATTCTATCTTTAGCATGCAGTGGACTTCCAGTCTAAACTGTAATAAATGCACCTGCTTTTAATTAATATAAACCTGAAATCATCTGAAAACAGCTGGGAAAATGGTCCATCAGACAGTTTTAATGCTCCAGTTTCATCAATCATTTAAGTTTGACAATGAGGCAACATACACTGTATTAGTGGTAGGACATTGATCGGGAAGATCTCTGACTGGCTTTTAAGCTTAGAGGAAATAAGGACAAGAATTAATGGCCAAAAATAGTTCCAGAATATTACACAGAAAAGGAAATAACTAGTAGGCTTTCCCACTCTGCCTGGGCAAATCAGTGCCAAACTTACATGCTGTTGTTATAGAGGTAAAACTGAAATTCTGGATCTCATCACAGAAATACCCAGCAACCGTACATAAACAGCTTCTGGTGTCTGTGCTTTCTAACTTAGTAAACTGCTTGGAGTGATGTTTTCCAGGACACACATACACTTTGGAGCCACTTTATCAAGAATTTTTAAAATTCCCTTAAATTGTCAACAAAGAGTTAGGAGATCTATTTCAACACCATCGAAAAACTCTTTTGTGAATTCCACGAAGCTGTAGCTGTGCATTACAAGTACTATTTGAGGAAACACATTACTTAGGCCTCAGGCCTTACTGAGCACAAAAAATGAAGAAAAATAACTAGAACACTACTACAGACAGTTTTGATTTCAGTAGCACGAGATGCAGCTCTGAGCTTTATACACTGCACACTGATGCCTGGAAAAAAGCTGTTCAGTGACCCTCACCACTTGCATATCTAAACATCAGTTCAGCCTCAGTTTGCTTTGCCGGATTTTTGTGGTATTATTATCCTCACTATATAAATAGGCTAGAGAGCCACAGGGATTAAGATCACAAGTGTCCCTTTAATGCCCAGAGATGTGACTTTCCAGAGAACTTAGGAAGCACTATGGGTGATATTCAAAGCACACTTCTGAAGAATCTAAGCTGCACATGTGGAAGAAGCCATCCTGCAAAGCCACTGGAGCAGCTTAAGCTATTACAGACACACTCCTTTTTCAGCACTCCAGCAGACCAGCCAGCCAGCTAACCTTGTAAGTATTCCTAGCCATCTCACTGCAAAGCAAAGCAGGTCAGTGAGCACCCACTGTGAACGCTCTGGCTTATGTGACTTGCTCAGCATCACAAATGAGTTCTGTGCCAATGGTTGGCTTATGAAATAGTTCTCCAAATAGTACTCAAAAGATTTAACTAGCAGATCACCTCTTCCTTGCCATCTCCAGCCTCACTTCACTAGATAAACTCCAAATTCCTCAGCAAATTGAGCAGAGAAATGTAAACAAAACTCCTCTTCTATACTAGAAGTGCACGTAACCTCCAAAACTCAGCTCATCAGAACACAGACTGGCAGCAGACATAGCAGCCACCGACACACGCAGTCATTTCTGCCTCATGTTACTGCATGTCACTGTGTCCCAATTGATGGGAGAGTGATGAAATGCTAGTCCAAGCTTTAATCATTAGTAAAAGCCATTATCTGCAGCGGCTGATCTACAGCCTATTCCAAATCATCAGACACCTGGGTTTGTGCCAATGCATTTGTGCTAACCATTGCTTTATCTCTCCCAAGTATGAGCGCAGTTTTCCTATGCATGTAAAAAAAGGAATGAAAATTACTTTATAGACAATCAGATTTACATTTTTCCTGGTTGACTAACAAATTTCACCCCCTCCCAGGAAAGATGCACATCACTTTTTACATCCGAACTTTTGCTGCAGTCCTTGCCAGAGACAAGCAGTGTTGGCAAGATTACACAGAGAGCCTAAATCACAATTTTTAAGGGTTTATTTAAAATTGTAATTGTTACAGTGAGATTGCAATTCTGGTATGTCAAGTACTAAGAAGAAGATGGAAGTTACCTAGTCAGGGGATTCCCACTGAAATCTGCTACCTGTAGTGCTCTGCAGAATGAGATGCTTTCTGGTATTTCAGGAATATCTGCAGAAATAAAAAAAAAAAAGAAAAAAAAACTGTCAGCAACTGTACTTTATTTACACTGAAATTATTGCTTCATTACATTGAGTAACTTGCCCCTGCAAGGAGTTACCTTGGTATCTTTCAAGGCATTTCAACATGCTTCATGTCCAAGCACATAACTATTGAAGCAGAGCCATTTTGTGCTTTTTCACGTCCCATTTTCCCCTCCTGCTCCACGCTCATCTTCCTACTACTCACCTGTCCTTGGACTGATCTTTATCAGGCTCTGCCCATCAAAACAACCAGACAATCTATGTGCTAGGACTGTCCTAAACAACCAAGTATAATCTGAACCTCTTGCGATTTGATCAACACATACTCTGTAGTGGAAAAAAACGGTGTGGAGGGAAAACAACGGAAAGGAGAATGTGCAAGTCTTTCCACCTGCAACATATGCTCATGGAGCAGAACCAGCCACCCTCACACTAAAGCCAGATAATCTGAAAATATTTCAAATTACTCAAACTGATGAGGTGCAATTTAAGTGCTAGTACATTACTTTAGATTGCCAGAAAGTAAACAGAGCTATCTGAACATGAAAACAGATTTTTTTTTTCAAGTAACTTCAATATAACAGGTTTAACTACTGAAGTCAGGTAAGTCTTAAAAATAAAACTGTCTTCTTGCCTTCTTACAGCAAACTGTATCTCCACAAATACACTGTGGGTCTTCTTATTAAGTCCTTGTTTACTGCCATTGAGATCTAGCAAGACTGAAACAAATACTTTTGGTTTCCTTGAATCTCAAAATAAATCTTTATGATTCATTTTGAAAATAATTCAAAAAAGAAGAGGCAAATCTTAAAGTTAGACTTCTGTTTCCAAGTTTTTTGCTATTTCTATTTTTACTACAGACCATTGTGTCTATTCCATCTCCTCTTCTTGCTTTTCCCATTGCAAATAATAGTTTGGGAAATGCCTTCATAGATTTTTCTCATGCAAGTGGTACCATTGACCTCAGCAACCATGTGTGATCTAAATACGTTAAAAAAAATTTGGAAATTAGGTCTCTTCCCACCTGAGTAACTAAGAATTGACTCCTTATGTATTTTCTTCACTTTTCTCCCCAAGAGAGGTGTGATGGAGAAAGAAGTGTAGGAGAGAAGAAAGTACCTTCCCATCAGGTTCATCTCTTGCCAGGTAATCTGAGCAAATGCATCCATTTTGAACAATTCCCAGCTCAGAACCCAATCACAGAATGGCTTGGGTTGGAAGGGATCACGTAGTTCCAATCCCCTGCCATGGGGCAGGAACACCTTTCACTAGACCAGGTTGCTCAGAGCCCCACCCAACCTGTCCTTGAACCCTTCCAGGGATGTGGTATCTGCAACTTCACCAGGCAACCTGTTCCAGTGCCTCACCACCCTCAGAGTGAATAATTGCTTCCTAATAGCTAATCTAAACCAATTCAAATAGATGTTTTAACTTTCACCTTGCATTTATGTACACACACAACCCTTTCACATACAGATACACACTTTTCTGTGTGACTCATTCTCATAGATTAAAAACAAAGAAACACATAAACCACAAAAAAAAGCAAAGATGAAGTAAAGATAACTGTCCTAATTTGTTTTGGGGGAAAAAATACAAATACATAAAAATGCAGCATATAAAGCAGAAGATAAAGCCTCAATGGCAAAGTTTCTGAAACTGATCATGCTACTGATTTCCTCCACCAAAGTGTAATGTTATTGCCATACTGCAAATAATTTATCTTCTACTTCTGTATTACATGCTATAAAACCCAGAAAATACTCCTTCTCAGCAAAAATATTTTGAAAAGTTTTTATCTGTTACAAAAGTCTTGTGTATTATCTGTAAAAGCCAACACGTATCTGAGCTAAGTAATAATTAATCCAATATAGGATACTACTTGAAATAAGGCAGTATAGGCACTGTTTCTAGTCTTGATGCATTCACAAATTCCTAAATCTGTTTTGAAAACAAATTGTGCTTTTCCAGACTACGACATCACTACATGAGCAAAACTCTTCAGTAAGAAATATTAAGAGACACAGGGAAAAGAAGAGAAATTCCATTTTTATGGGTTTTTTGCACATAATCCCTGACCCAGGAGACCAGGGTAAACACATGTTGGAAGGAAGACTTGCCCTTGGTCAAGAAGGATTGGGTTAGAGAAGACCTAGGCAGACCTGACATCCAGAAGCCCGTGGGCCCTGTCAGTGCTGAGGGTGCTGGTGGAGACCATGACTAGGCTGCTCATAATCATCTTCAAAAGGTCATGAGGATCAGGAGAGGTGTCAAAGGACTGGAAGAAAGCAAATGTCACCCTGGTCTTCAAAAAAGGCAATAAGGAGGACCCAAGGAACTGCCAGCCAGTCACCCTCACCTCGAACCCTCTAGGTGGACAACAAGGTGATTAGGAGTAGCCAGCAGGGATTCACTAAAGGTAAATCATGCTTGACCAACTGATTGCCTTCTACAATGAAACAACTACCTGGGTGGATGAGGGGAAAGCAGTGCATATTTTCTACTTTGACTTCAGCAGGGCTTTTGACACTGTCATCCATGACAACCCTGTAGCCAAGGTTATTATGGCACACATTTGGATAAACAAAAATGTCCAGCAAACAGCTGGATAAACACATCATGGTGGGTGAGCAACTGGCTCACAGGTTGAGCACAGAGGGTAATAGTGAACTGGGGAACATCAGACTGGTGAACTGTCACTAGTGGGGTTCCACAGGGCTCCATCTTGGGCCCTGTGCTCTTCAACATCTTCATAAATGACTTGGACACAGGACTGGAAGGGATACTAAGAAAGTTTGCAGATGACACAAAACTGGGAGGAGCTGTTGACTCCCTCAAAGGCAGGGAGGCCCTGCAGAGAGACCTCAACAAATTGAAGGACTGGGCAATCAGCAACCATATGAAGTTCAACAAGGAGAAGTGCCGGATTCTGCACCTGGGACGGGGCAAACCTGGATGTTTGTACAGACTGGGGAACGAGATGCTGGAAAGCAGTATCACAGAAAGGAACCTGAGGGTCCTGGTCGATGGCAAGTTGAACATGAGTCAGCAGTGCCCTGGCAGCCAGGAGGGCCAACTGTGTCATGGGGGGCATCAGGTAAAGCATCGCCAGCCAGTGAAGAGAGGGTATTGTCCCGCTCTGCTCTGCACTGGGGCAGCCTCACCTCTAATATTGTGTGCACTTTTGAGCACCACAATATAAGAAAGACATTAAGCTATTAGAGAGTGTCCAAAGGAGGGCAACGAAGATGGTGAAGGGCCTTGAGGGGAAGCCGTATGAGGAGCAACTGAGGTCTCTTGGTCTCTTCAGTCTGGAAGAGACTGAGGGGAGACCTCCCTGCAGTTACAACTTCCTTGTGAGTGGAAGAGGAGGGGCAGGCACTGATCTCTTCTCAGTGGTGACTGGTGACAGGACCCAAGGGAATGGTCTGAAGTTGTCTCAGGGAGGTTTGGGTTGGATATTAGAAAAAGGTTCTTCACCCAGAGGGTGACTGGGCACTGGAACAGGCTCCCCAGGGAAGTGGTCACAGCACTAAGCATTTGGACAATGCTTTCAGGCACACGTGTGATTCTTGGGAATGGCCCTGTGCATGGCCTAAGGGTTGGACTTGACAATCCTTGTGGTTCCCTTCCAACTTGTCATATTCTGTGAAGAATTTGAAAGGAGGGTGTCAAGAGGATGGAGCCAGGCTCTTCTCGGTGGTGCCATTCAGCAGGACAAGAGGGGCAGAAACTGATGCACAGGAAGTTCCACCTGAAGATGAGGAAGAACTTCTTTACTGTGCAGATGACCAAGCACTGGAGCAGACTGCCCAGAGGTTGTGGAATCTCCCTCACTAGAGATATTCAAGAACCATCTGGACAATTCTGTGCAGTGTGAACAGGGAGACTGCCTCAGATGATCCACTCTGGTCCTTTCTAATCTTATCCATTCTCTGATTCTGTGAAGTGCATTTTCCTTCCCCCATGTTACCTTCACTACTCACTTTTCTCCTCTGCCCATGTGGACAAAGGATGGACAAAAATTCAGTGCAACTGAATGTATTTATACATTTAGTCTGTTCAACAAGACTGAAATATAACTCATTTTAATTGCAAGGCATCTTAAAAAGATTTCTCAGGCAAAACACAACCAAGTTATGAGCAGATACTTTATCACTACGTGTGAAGACTAGTGTAACATTGAGTTGTTGAATTCAGAAGACAATAGGCAAGCAGCATTTTAGTATATGACAATAAAATTGAGTGATAATTATAGCAGAGAAGATAATGGTACATAACAAAAGCATTGACATAATCAACTGGAATGCAGCAGAGGATATTAAAACATAAAAGAAGTTCTTTTGTCTCTTGATGGATTATGAAGTTTTCACCATTAGTGTGGAGAACTCGGTTTCATTACAGACATTAACATGTTTGTCTCTGCCAATACCAGCAACAATATGGTTGAATACTTTTCTTGCCACTGCTGGATAACCAGCTCAAATCCTACTTAAATATCTAGGATTCTTCTAATGCTACACTCTGACGAATGCTCCGCATTTACATGATGCCCCAGATGTTCTAGCATACAGACTGTGCAGCATTGCTAATAATAAAGCCATAAACCAAGCATAAGCCCTGTGACATGTGACAGTACAAATACACTGGCAGCAGAAACGTTGTGGCAGCAGAAGTGGATCAAATTAAGCTTGGCAGTCATGTATACAAGAGGGCATGTGTACTCCTCTTCATTCAATACACCTCTTCAGATGTTTTTTGTTATAGTTTGCACAAGTATTTGCTAATGATTTAGCAAGCCCTGTATAAGTAACTTCAGAAGCAAGTTTGACATTAGGGAATTCTGTATTGTCTGGGTGAGAAAATTCTAAAAATCCTTTTGTTTGATGCCAATATTTTTTTTATTTTTTTTTTTTTTTAGATTTTTACAACAGCTACATCACTCAGTCTCCATTCCCCCACTTTTCTTCCTCTAGTGGCTGTGAGGGTGGGAGGAGAAGATAAGATTATTTTTAAACTGATAAAACCTTTTCTATGGCACAATTTTACAGCATTTTATATTGAATTTCAAGAACTGATAATATTTCATCTATCCAAAGCCTAGACACCAGCATCCTTTACGCATTCTGCAATAGCAAACATAATTTCCAATATCTAATCAATATCATGATAGAAATGTCTGGGAAAGTCCTATGATGCAAAAGGGCTATCAGACCAGAGCTACTCACACAGTGATTCTAGCTCAAAATAAAAAGTATTTTTGCAAGAACAAAACTGCCTACTTAGTCAAATACCTTTCAAGTAAGAATCTGTGCTTCAAATATTTGTTTGTCTTTGTGAAGGGCTCTCCAGCTGGAAAGCCCAGCTGAGCAGGCTGTTTTCTCGCAGGCGCCACCACCACCACCACATCTCTCTACCCTCCCAAAAGCAGCCAAGAGCAGCTTCCAGAGGGTCTGCAGAGGGAAGGGAAGGTGGGAGGTTGCTCATCCTCTCCCTCCATTTTCACACTGAGGTGCAGACGTACACAATGTTCAGACAGGTTTTGTTTTTTCTAAAACCAGAAGGCTTTGCTGCTATCCCTGAAGAATGAAGTAACCAACCTCTTTAGATCAAGTGCTACAATTTCTAGGCACAATGTGACAGGAGTCACACAGTTCTTGCGAAGTCTATTGAGATTAAGTGGCTCTTGAACAGGTTGTAACATTTTCGTCTTCACGCTCAGAGGCTGAGAATATACAAAATACAAGATATGCACCTCTTTTAAGACCTGTCTTTAAAGCTTTAAGGAAAATTCACCAGCAGGTTCAGCTTGGGTTTTCTCAAGTAAATCCCTTACTGTATAATTAACAAGAAACTGAAGACACGTGTCTCGTTTCTCCTCATCACTGCTTCTGGATACATCCCTTTTCCAAACAATGAGAGCAGCAGGGAAAAAAATCCTCAGCATTTCACAGCTACGTTGATATTAGGCATGTTACTTGAAAGAAAACTCTGCATGGACATAAAAACAAGCTGGTTTTTGAACAGATAGCATGTGGTAATTCAACAAACTGTCCTTCTCAGCTGCAGGAAGCAGCAGTAACAGAGGATAAGGAGCTGTAAACTGGAAACAGGAGGAAAAAAAGGGGAGAGAGGAAAAGGAGGAGCTCAAAGATCAGACCACAAGGAAACAATAGTTCCAGGTGAACTAAGTGAAAGAGCCCATGTATGGCAACAAATTTAGGTCTTCTACCTTTTTATTTATACATGCCAGTGGAGAGTTAAACAAAGCTTGGAGACATTTTTATAAGGATTTCCATCTTAGACCTTGAAGATAAGAGGAATTAAATACTTTCAGTCTAAGAAGCAAGGTGGGAAAAAAACATAAAAACTAAAAACTCTGCGAATACAAGAACTAACAACACCTGTTTGCAGATTGCCATTTTATGATATCTAGTCTAGATTATCCACAAAATTAACACTTGATTTTAAGTAACTCCTATACATATAGTCTGACATTTAACACTGCAACTGATACTTCAGGCAGCCCCAAGATTTCTGTCTCCAACTTGTCTTGTTCCCTTCCACAGCCTTCCCTTGAAAGTGGATGAAGACAACTGTTGTGCATGGAAGTACATTAGCAAAGTCTCCTTAGAAAATAAGTTAAATGTGGCAGAATATAACATGATGGAAAAATCCACTTTTCTGTAATCCATTTAAAAATAACACCTTCTAAACTTCTCTAATTAGATTATTCCATCATGAGATTTCACTTATCTTCTCTTTCTCAATCACAGCCAGCACTTGCTGCTTCTTCCTTCCCCTCCTTGATGAGAAGCCCTGTTCAGGGATGAGGTCCAGTAATTTCTCTCTCACCTTACCTCTCTTGCTGTATATAAAGCTCTCCTCTTCCTCCAACCTACCAACATTAAATTTGTTTTAGAGACATAAATGCACAAATCCCAACCTTTACATCACTTTTTCAAAGCGAGCAAGACTTTCTACACATCTGTGATACTCTGCAGAGGCCCAGAATCCAAAAGCAATTTGCAGTAGTATTCTTCCCCAGAATGCTACTTTGTACATTGATCCCTAAACTTCATGTGTAAGAGGTTATAATGATAATGTTTTTAAGTACAAGTTTTAAAGTAACCTCAAGGGAGGAAGGGGAGATAATACAAACGAAATATACATCACAAGAAATTAGATTCATCAAAAAAAAACGAAGCATAAAAACCCAAACATGCAAAACAACCATTAGCAAGCAACCATACAAAAGGGTTTGAAAAACTCTGTTATCGCCATGTCTGCTTTGCTTTCATTAGCACAAAAAAAACCTCCCCAAAACCAATCACTGGCCAGACTCAGACTGAAGCTTAAGATACTCTACCACCATACAAAACACAATAGTCTCTGGTGGGATATGCCATGACTTTCAGATGTACACACACAAGGTTGCAGCGAGTGCATTCACAGGATGCTTTCTTATACCAGATAAGACATGTCCATGCAGGAGTAGGAGAGCAATTCTTGTTTGTCAGTAAGTGCTCACAGCACACAAATCAGTCCAGAAGGCAAATAAGCAACATCCAGCAGTTGCATATGTTAACTAAATAGATGCATTTGTCAACTACATTGCCTCCCAGCACAGCCTGCTGGCTTGGGGTTTTTTTCTCGTCCACTGACCAAGAAAGCATCAATTCCAACTTATTTCTCAGCACTCTGGGTTTTGCCATTTGCCACCGGACATGTATCACCACATTCATGCCAGGGCAGCTGGTGGCAGACAGAGAAGAATATTTCATGGAGGTCTCTGCTCAGATGCTGTAGAAGTGCAAGCAGAGGTGGACAGCCAGATTCCAGGCAAGAGCACAGAGCAACAGCAGCAGCTGCCAGGTGAGAGAGCAGATCCCATATGAGGCTGCAGCACAAGATCAGAAGATCTAAGGGTGCTTCTCCCTAAATAGCTCATATCCTCACTGTAAAATAGCTGGGTTGCCAGACCAGGCTGAACTGAAACAAGTGTTCAAGACTTTTCTCTGTTAGAATTTGAAAAAACACTGGTTATCCTGCTTTCAGTGCAGGAGAGGAAAAGCGGAACACTTTGATGGTAGAAGGGAGATAGTCCTACAGTACAGATGACAGATATGTCTTTTGAGAGCAGACAGTTGAATTAAAAAGGGTAAGCATATGTGTGCATGCACTGATACAAACAAGTGAGCTGAAGTCTTAGAGAGCAAAGCAAAGATTCCACACTGCTCTTCACCAGGATGGACTGAGGGATGCTCTGCAAGAAAGCTGCTGCCTGCTCAACCAGCCCTCCAAGGAATGGCTTTTTGAATAAAATGTACCTATCACACAATACACAACAATTGTGGTGTGCTGAGGATGACCAACATCTTCAAAGAGACTTTTAATTAGGCTGTAAAGCAGCTAAAAAGAATAAACACTTCAAAAAAAAAAAAAAAGGCAATAAAATCAAACTGCCTGCTACTGAAAGTAGAACAGTTAAATACCCTTGCTGTGGAGTTCTCAAAGTACCCTGATAGCTGAAGACTAAAGAAAATACAAGTTTCTAAATTTGCAACTGTGATCCATTTTGGAAGCAAGGAAAACATAAAAGTAAGGCTCATGGAGTACATGGAACACTGGTCTTCTAAAGACTGACTTTCAAAATCTTGGAGCTGCTCAGACCTTGCACAGCAGCAGCTCTCTCCTTACACAGTGTTGTGACTATTAACATGGTTCTGAGGAATGATCTTTACTGTTAGGGTAATCCTAAAGTAGCATTTTTATCTTTTTTTAAAATCTGTAATTATTTTCATATAAATGACAACATATATGCCATAATATGGCAATTGTGTGGAGAGATGATTTTGGAATGAGGATATCCTGATGTCACAAGACTTGTGTCCAGAACAACCCCACTTTCAATACAATCATAAGCTCAATTTAACCATAAGCTACAGAAACAAGTAGCAACTAGCATATCATATAGCAAGAATCCACCTCTACAGTAGGTATGAAATATAAACCGTACACATTAAACAAAGAGTATTAGTCCTGTCAGGTACCACAGTAAAGAACCATGTTGAGATTTTGTTATCAAGCATCATGCAGAGCCAAATATGGCTTAACAAGATCTGCCCACACACAGATTTCCTCAGTAGATGCCATAGCAAAGCCATCACTGCTCAGTTCACAAAGTAAAGCTGAGAGCAGAGTCAGCAAAAAGAATCAGCATAACCCACCTACCAAGATTATAAAAATCCATTACATTCTCCCATTGCACACACACTTGCACCTTTTTCAGAGTTTTGAGACTCAAGGCTTGGACACAACACCAAATTGCAAGGTTACAGAGCACTTCCACAGAAAAACAGACAACTTGAGTCCCCTTACCTGCTGCCAGATGGAGAGGCACCACAGACAGGTAATGCAAATCTGCCGCCACAGAGCAACTACAGTGATGCTATGGGCTTGCATGACCATGTCCTTGGTAGGCACATTCAATGGAAGCAAGAGTAGCAGCAGAAAAGCCTACCAGGCTTTGATCACAGAAACAGCAACTCACAGGCAGACACAGAAGTACAAGAGGCTGATCTCCTACATAAGCAAGGAGCTTAGCCTGCATCCAAGAAAGGGTTGGACAGCGGGACAGTTCAAATGGCACTCCTGCAGCTGGGAAGGGTAGGAAAGCCACCACAGTGCCTAATACCCAGCATCCACTGCCCACTGTAAAAGCTTCCAGTGATTTCTTCTTATGCTAAAAGAGCTGAATTAAACAAGCTGCAGACTATCTGTCAATGTCTGTGAAAGGTATATGACATTAAAAACAAAAATCCAGGTTTCCACAGCTTACCTGTTAAGAGAAAACGTAAGATAGAAATTTCTTTCATATAAGAATACTACAGTTAAATTAACCCCTTCAGGGCATTTAAAGGAGTATACAATACTGTGACAAAACCACATCATTGAAATCTGGAGGATTTAATATTTGTCAAAGGCAAACAAAAACCCTCTTCTTGGAGAAGAGGGATACTAAAAAGGAATGCACCACCTCTGCAAGAACATAGCATATATATATCATATACATAATCCTAAATACCAGCATGCATTAAATTAACTATAGAAGCTTTATGCATCACCCCTCCTGTCTAGAAGAAGCTACAGAACAAGAAAAGCCATTAACATTTTAATGAGTATCAGATGGCAGGGCCCTAAGCTTTAAGAATTTGGCCTCCAGGGGTTGTGCAAGAAGCAAAGGGAGGACGGAGTCACTGAAAGAAACTTCTGGGGGATGAGCAGCTTGGGGAGCAGCCTGCTACAACTCACAGGGATCTGAAACACACTGCATGCACTTTGTGAAAGAGGGGAGCTTAATGAAGTGCCAGCTGAGGCAAAAGGGTAAAACCACAGAAATTCGAGCACATCTTTCTACCTTTGCAGATTGCACCTTCTGAATCCCAGGATCTTTCAGGACTTGCCCGAGAGAGTGTGCAAGTGCTGTGGGGAAACAAATAGCACACAGGCACTTCTGACTCTGCTTAAAGCAGAATCTTTCCCCCTATCATGGAGAGCAAAGGCTTGCACTGAAGCTCAGTGCAAAGCACTGGTACCAATCTGCGGGATAAATGCTTTGCAAGGACATCAAGCAAGGATGCTTCATTGACCCAGTGTCGTCACAAAATTCCACTGTTATATGAGAATCCAGGAAAAGTTTTACTAAGCCTGGGGAGTCTGAGGGAACCAGCAGTAGTTTCAGACATGCAGCAGTAAAGCATCTATCTCAGAAGATTTCTCAGGGAATACTCTGAGTCTCAGACATGCTTTGCCAGCAACTCAGAAGCTCAGGCATCTGCTGCTGAAATCCTACAAGTCTGTTTGCTTTAGCCTTAGAACTAGTACATCAGCTTTTTGAACAACTTAATACCAAGAGGCAGAGATAAACTGGATTGTCAAATAACCTTCAGAGTGTTCACTATCTCTATGCTGTTTCCTTAGCACAGCTTCCCTGCCCTCATATTCCAATCATTGATTCATCCATTCAACCTTTGCTCAAATAACAGCTTCAGCCAGACTAGAAAAGCACGGTGGGGATGCTTCCTAGGAAAATCTGTATGAACACGTGGCCTTGCAGAAGAATAAAAAATAGTACTAAAGTGCAAATAATCCAGGAAAAGTTTAAGACTATATAGCTCCTAGACTTCCCAAATCCTTTTCCTTCTGATCCAGTGAGGCTATCCTTACCCTCCCCGCAGAGTACTCTCATGTTCACCCAGGATCACAGGGAACATGAAGTTTACATCAGCTGAAGATTTTTTAGTTTTATTTCTTAGAAGGATTTTTGTCGTTCTAGATTCACTTATTAAGCAAAAAACTGCTAAAGGAATTAATTATATAGCACATTTTAACATATACGTATACCTTGGGCATTTTAAAACACCTGAGAATTTAAGGAAGACACATTTAAGAGTTTCCCTATTGACCTTTCCTGAGTGCCTACGAACTACGACTACTTGGGTGGCGAATAACACTGCTTGGTACAGGCACCCAGAGCTACCTACAAAGAGTTGGAGGATCCTGGCTGGAGGGATTGATCCCACCTCTGGATGCAACACCTCACCACTCACAAAACACAGCCGGCCACTGCAGTCTGGAAGCACATCCAAGTCCAGCCATGAGATACACCCACCATGTCATGAGGCTTCAAAGATCATACACTGGCCAAATGGTTAGCAAGTAGGAGAATGGAAAATACTATCATTTTATTACAAGGGAAATGGAAGTACTCCTTATTCAAAACCTTTTCTTCCTCCTGTGATGAGAGGTTAAAATAGAAAAAGCTATTCCTGTACACAGAACAACAAATGAATTTATATTTGTGCTTTTAAGCTCTTAAGGAAACAGAATGGCCAGAACTGAAAGCAATTAGCGCACTGAACCAGACAGCTAGAACAACAAAAAACACAGAACAATGATCTCTTATTTCCCAAGTTCAGATGTCACCATCACACTTTCCTATTCATGCAGCATACTGCATTTTGAAAAGTAGGGCTGTTTTTCTCTGCCTGAAAGGAATACAAAGAGTTCCTATTTTTTTTTTCCTAAGTACTCTTGGGTAGTGAGAAAACAGGACAAACCTGTGGCAAGCTAAGAATCTGACATACTGAAAGGTGGGTTCAAAATACAAAAGCTAAGAAGTTAAAATACTGTAAATCCCAAAAACCTTATGTGACATTTCCCTTACAGCATCCCAAGTGGTGTGTGTTTTGTCTTTTCATTTGGAGAACTGTGAGACAACCATGAAATGACCAAACAGCAAAAAGCAGCATTAGTTATCTCTGCCACAGCCCCCCAGCACCACATTGCACGGTGCATTTTCCATTTGAAGAGTCAAGTCATAATAATAATCACAATAACTGTGATAGGATTAAGCAAAGGGAAGCAGTATCAGTCACTTTCTGCAATGAAGGACAGAGAAGACAAGATAATGCAACAAAATGGGCAATTAACACTGAACCTTGGATATAGGAAAGCAATTGCTCTCTGCCACCTGCATTAGTCCAACTCATCACTGGAGAAAATACTTCCCTGTGCAGTAACTTCTAATGACACACACACATCTACCCAACCATAAATGTTCACACCATCTGTTCTCGTTACAGTTGAGTTCTCAAGCCAACTTCCAAGTCAGGCTGACAAGAGTTCACATGGCTCTGATCCACCAGCTCTTTTGCAGCTAGTTATTCATTTGCAATGAGAATTACTAAACCAACAGAGGGTTTCTTTTTGTATGAGGTCTGCCACAGACAGCACCCAACTCAGCCAAACTCAGTAGCCAAAATACTGCATCAATTAATGCTCTGTATTTCTAAAATGTTATAACTATATTATATGGTTCACAGAAATTTTTCATCAATTGCCTGGAGACTCATTACGCTTCATCAATTATATTATCAGATAAAGATGGAATTAAAAGCACCAAACAAATAAAGGAAATATGCTATAGGCCACTGAATATTCTTCAGTCACAAAGGGTCAATGTGAAGTTAAACTGTAAAGGAAAAAAGGCTCCCTGTTACGCTATTTATTTTCTTGAATATTCAATTACATCCCTCATTTATTTACAAGGTTATGCAACCATGATTGCTCCCACCCCTTCCATCACAGCTCAGAGAGCATTTTGTGCATATCCACTGCATGTAAGGAGGCAAAAATAGCTGACAGTTGCTCTAATTTGGTAACACAGATTCACTGTTTCTGGATCAGTGGGTCATAAGGCTGCTTAAAGGTGACCCACCAGCCCCTGAACTTCTTGTAGAACTGGTAAGTTCACCAGGTCACAGGAAAAAAAAATGTTTTCGCTCTATCACAATACAGGACAATATAAGCAGCAAACATTACAAGCAAATGATAAACCCATTTAGTTTCCACAACATGACAGTTTCTCCCAGCATTCTTTTCTGAATTTATCTATGCAGATGACAAACAGACTGATTCTTCATCCAGAAGTACAACTAGAAATACTAGCACTCTGCCTCTTGCTAATCCCAGGTAAAAAGGAGATAAGGATAAGGAACTGGACTTCTAACCTATATGCAGCCTTTTCTTAGGACAGAAAGGAGTTTCATATTTTTCAACTTCTTTTTTTCTTTTTTTTCCTAGGCATTTCAGAGAGCTTGGGAAAAGAAATCAACATTATGACAGATACACACATAAAACTAGGATGTAAAGCACTTTTTAAATTGAAGAATCAAACAGGCTTTCAGAAAGGCAGAACTACAGTCAAGCATTATTTTATTACTGTATTTCTACCACCAGCTGTCCTCTGCTCTTTCGTTCCTCCCCATCCAGAACCAGAGGCAAATCCATGAATTACACAAAAAAGTGTTCTGCAGGACACAGATAGCAACTTCTGAGTCAGAAAAACCCTACAAACCCAGTTTCCTAGACTATGTCATAGGATAGTATAGAATCAAACAAATTAACACTGGAGCTTACCATTTCGAGACAAATCAAGTTCCACCAGCTGCATGAAATTTGCTATTTCAGGAGGGAGTCGCTGGATTTCATTATCACTAAGTCCAAGTTTCCGTAACTTCACAAGTTGGAAGAAAGGCTGAAAGAAAGAAAAAATTACATGTCAGAAAATATTCACATAACTCACATATAAGCATCATATATGATGAAGAATAACTGGAAGCCGTTTTCAAAATGTGAGCTAATTAAAGTTATTGCTTGACATTAGTTATGCAGATCCCTTTCAGACTTGTATCAGAATAAACATTCTGTTTTAATTTTTACATGCAAACAGACTATAACCTGTGTTTTACCTAAAATGAAAATCTATGTTAAAAAAAAGAATCTGTAAAACTTGCCATTAAAGATCACTGCAGACAGACACTAGCAACATCCAGAGTGCCTGCTTCAAAATCATTAATGGGGTGAGGTTACCCAGTAGATTAATTAAAAGCATCCTAATTATACACCGGGGCTCATTAGGAAGTTAATGCAGAGGGACACTTCTAAAGAACGATCCAGAAAACTGACAAAGAGAGGCTGACAAGGTCTTCTTCACCGGTGAGCACCAAAACCAACTAGGTTACAGAGCCAGGCTCCCTCAGGAAGACTTTCTTTCCAGCCTCATATACACCACCTGCTCCATGGCCCAGTTTCAGAAGGACTAATGAAAGTTGGGCAGTACACACGCAATTTCAGCTCTTCCTTGCTTGAGGAAAAACCCAGCTCAGCCCTGTCTCTACAGTGAACACAGGGACAAAATGCAGACGGGATGATAATTTTCCCAGAGCCCCAGCTATGGGATCAGAGAGTCTGGAAGCCTCCAAGACAAAACAACAACCTAAGAAAGCTGTCCAAGCTGAAAGTAAGGTCAACCTCAGGCACTGGGAGCAGCTGGTGATTGAAAAGACAAAAATGGTCATTAAAACCTATTGAGATGGAGGCATCCTCAGGGAAGTTGCGGAGCTCTTATCGAAGGTTTCCTCTCTTCCAGGCAGGTCTTTGAAGGAGAGTGACTGCAAGGGGTGAGGATCTATGCAGAATTAAATGGCTTTACATAGAATTTGTCTTGAACAAAACTGAACGGACTCCTCAAATTTTGAGTGAGCTTTGTGCCTCCCGGAGTGCACAGGGATTTCTACCCAGCAGTCCGAAGCCGTGTATCTCACCCACTCGTGTGCATTCCTGTGTCCCCACGGTTTTGCCACACAGGGTAACTGGAAGATACTAGTAAGTTTGTGCTATCTGCTTGCATTTAATCACCTGCAAACCCTTCATGGAAATTAGCACCTTTTTTTAGCTTTTATGTTATATAGGTGCTGGAGTGTGTGATCTAAATGTCACTCAGTTGTAACTCAGACTGACAGAAAAAGGGGCAGTAAGACATGCACCTTACCAGTACACAAGGTAGAAGCAGAGTGTCATGAATCTATTATAATTCAATCTTAATTTGAGTGTCTTGTGGTCAAGATCATAAATCAGGTCTTTAAGAGCATTTTGCACTTCAGCACCAATCTTTCAATATATACTGTGGTTCCCTGTCACAGAAAAATAAAACACAACTGAAACTAATGTGTTTTCCCTCAAAAACATGGGTTCCTTTTAGAGAATAAAAAGGACAGAGCTTTAGAAAGTTTGTAAACACTCAGCAGTAAAAGATGCACCAGACCTGAATATGAAATTTCAAAGGCATTTTTGAATCAGAATGGCACTCCCCCCCAACTAAAAGTGTTTGATAACACAGTTGAAATTGTGAGAGGAAGATATAAAAAACCTTTACAATTCTATGTTTTTAGTTCCCAAAACAACATATATTCCAATTAAAATAGCCACAAATACTTTTTAATCCTTCATTGTCCTCAAAAGATCCCTAGCTGCATTTTCATATCATTACCATTCTTATCTTTAAACAAATGTAGCCCTTTTGATAAACATTCATTAATATGACTAAACCAAGAAGACATCAGAAGCTTAAAAAAGCACTTAAAGACACTTTTATGAAAACACATAGCAGGGATACACTCCACAGAAGAGATCCAAAACTGTTCTAGCACTCCAAAATAAATACTTGCCAAAATGTGTTCCTCAATCCAGTGTGTAGCTGCTAAATTATATGACAGTTATAAATATTGATGTTCTACTACAAATCTTCTCCTAAGCAACAGTTGTCCCTGCCAGAGATATTCAATGGCAGGTGAGTAAAGACAGAAGGAACACGGTTAAAAGACAGAACAGTCATCAAAAGCCTATTTAGAGCTGGATATCCCCAGGAAGGTTTGAGGGCCCTCATAGCACCATGTGTCAATGCTGTATATATTCATTAAATCTGCAGAGCATATTTGCAACAAGAACTATTACACAATATTTAAAAAGGCATTCCTGTTTAACTATTTAAAAGAAAAATTAACTGGGATTTAATTTCCAGTTTGCATAACAATTTCTAATGAATTACATTATTTCCTAGATAAAATCAGAAACTGCAGTTATGTGAATGGAATGTCTTTGAATTCCTCATTTGTTTTTTTCTTTAAACTACAGGACTCAATCACTCTTGCATGTTTAGTGCATCCTACTTGTATTTCAGTTACTACTCTTCCTCTATCTAAAGCACATCATTAGTGCTCTGAAGCTCTGCTGGTGAGGAAACCACCTCCTTTCAGCCATGTATGTTCTACCTTTCAAAAAGACCACAGGGAACAAAGAGAATTAAAAGCTTATTGAATAGTTCAACAAATGTAAACATAGATACGTGTGTGCATAAATATCTTCAATTTCTTAAATACATGCCACCCAAAACCACGTTCCTAATGTAACGTATCCGACACAGTTCTGCCTCTATCTGAAAAGCTCTAACAGGATCCAAGGTCCAGTGGGGTTATTGGCCAGAGCAGCACATCCACCCAGCACGCTCTAATAGCAGGTTTTGACTGCAGACCCAATGTCTCTACAAGTATCTTGGCAACACTTTTAATGCTGCTCAGTTTAGCCAGCCTAATTAATAGTGCTTCAATGAGACAAGTAATTCCATGAGCATAAGCACTGAAGAAGCCTACAACTTGCTATTTAGTTACAATTCCCAACCCTCAATTGAAGCTTTTCCTGCTATCAAAGAATAGCTTTCCATTATATGGGTTTTCTAAGAACAAACATCTTGAACAGATCCCTTCTCTCCCTGGAAAATTAACCAAGTATCTCTCACCCAGACACATAGTTTTAAAAAAACTTCATTCTGACAAAATTGGGTTGATGTCAGCCAACGGAATTAAAAAAAGTAAGAGATAAGTGCATGACTCACTGAAAAGTATAAACAGACAGTGTGATCACACAGTCCTCATTTTTTATACCTTTTTTTAAGAATATCACTACAACTGACACTCAATTCTAGAAAAAAAAAAGAAGAAAATTAAGCCAAACTAGAATTGATACTTTCTCCTGTAAAAGGGGCCAAAGCAATGTATCTCTGTTTCTTTCAATGGCTCACTTCTGCAACAAAAAACATTCATGCCTGAGAATCTTCCCTGAATTCTTCACTATCTTACCAGATGGGAATAAAAAAAATCATACATGGAAATAGATGATGACAAAAGACAGTTGAAATAAACACACAGAAGGGCACGAAGACCTACTTGCAGCTAACACTGTTTAAGGGGAGGAGCAATATCTCTCTGCTACAGCCCTTCCAGTGCTACAGACATGTCACACTCCAAGCCCATTTGGCACAGTTAGCATAACTAAATGTTTACTGTGTTAAGCAAAACATTTCCATAAAAAGGCTACTACTAGCAGCAAAGAGAATTAAAATTAGAACCTTTATAAAATCCACTGCCTAATTTTCACGATGGGCCAGCATGAGAGCAGAAATTAGAACAAGATGGAAAGGAGGAAGAAAACTGCAAATGAACTTGTTTCATGGTTACATTCACACAGAACAGAATGAGGGGTTTTTTTTGCAGGCACTTGAGCTGTTGCTGACTAGATTAAAAATCTGTAAGCACTTGTTCTTATGTCAAGTTTGCCTTAGACACCAATATGGATTTTCCACATACACATGCTGCCTCAGCTTTTAAGGTTTCTTCAGGCAATTACAGTATTATATTCAAAAAGAAATTAAGTAAGCTATTAAGACGCAGTATATTACTAGGCTCTTGTTCTTAAATATATCTATATTTATTTCACCCATTTTCCAAACCTACAACTGACCAACTAAAGGTTATCTGTGCTCTAGAATTAAGAAGCGACACAGTAATTTAAACATAGTTTAACTCCTAATTGCATTCTTGTTTCAAATCTTGCTTCAGGCTCCCTTTTCTTCTCCTACATTGTAAACAAAAATTAATGGGGACACCCTTCACTTTATTTGTTCACTTCCAATCATCAGGTGTCCTCCTTCAGTCATCAGATAAGGGAAATTACAGTCAATCCTTCCCCCCCCCACCCACTTTTTATACTGCCTCTTTAGGTAAACACAAACAACAGCAGCAATTTGATTATGGTAAGCAAAGCAGTGAACAAGAGATAAAGCATCAAATCCATGAAAAGCATCAAATGCGTGAAAT
>JAYRBT010000114.1:91607357-91661613 GCA_036023395.1 Myiotriccus ornatus
GAACAAGAGATAAAGCATCAAATCCATGAAAAGCATCAAATGCGTGAAATAGCTGTGCAAGGGACTGGGGACTTTGCTGGGGAGGTGGAGAGCATTGTCAGCCATGTTGCAAGGTTATTTCACAGATTTGATGTTTTATCTCTTCTTCACTGCTTTGCTTACCATAATCAAATTGCTGCTTCTGCAAAGGGCCCCTAGAAGTTAGTGTTTTGCCTGCACCACTGCACAGCTTCAGTGAAAACGGGGAGCCCAACAACTCTTTAGCTGAACACGCTGCTTGGTGGTCAGGACACGACGAGGAGAACAAGGACTAAATCCCATAATGAAGCAGCAGCACTGAATTCAAGCATCCTGCTTCCTTGGGATGGGTTTAATAATCAGGCTCTGGCACAAGCATACATGCACATTCCCCCTGTCTGTCTGAAGGGCAAAGGCAGAGAGGGAAAGGAGAGCTTTTCCTCATTCCTCCCCACCCCATCTCTGCAGAAGTCATTGACAGAATGGTCTTCAGAAGACCATCAATAGGGGTCACTCAGTGCTAAGGATTCCAAGAGGGTAGGACACTCAATGCCCTACACTAACCAACTGGTGGGATTTCAAACATCACTTCTGGTCAGCCAGTGGACACACCAGTCTGGAGCTGACAAGAGCCACAGCCACACTTACACTCTCAGCGAGCTGCAATGCACCCTGCACTCCACTCAAGCCTCAGGGCACCCCCAGCCGAAATCCACAACTAACTTGTAAGGAAAAAACCTCTTTTTAGGATGCAATCCTGTACATCATTGTCTTAAAATCCATCCTTGAGATTCCTGCCAGTAGCCCAGATGGGAGCACTGAGGAAACCCACCAAGAGCACAGAAAACAGACACCTTCCCCTAGAAGCGCATTCAAACCAGCTGCACAATGAAATGCTGCGGAATCTGAATCCTACTTCGGATTCATGAAGTGTGAAAGGAGCTCTCAGCAGACTCAAGTGAAGCCTAGCATGGCCATTATCAACTTGGCATCTCCCACAAAGCCTGCTAGCAACACCAGGATCCCTCAAGTCACTCCACCTGCTTTTACCTCTGAGCAAGGACAGCTGGCAAGGGCAACAGGGTTTCACAAATACAGATCCCACATGATCCTTTGGGCCAAACATACTTAAATTTTCAAATAAAGTACCACGTGAGATACTGAAACAATTTCTGAGGGCAGGGGCTAACTCACAGTGCAGCACAGCAGAGTCATCATGCAACTGATGACTCTGCATCAAAGAAGCAGCTAATGGATTTCCTCTGCAGCCATGAGGAGGTGCAGCAGCAGCTGGTGATGGACAACAGCACACAGACCTCTGCCCGCCTGCTTGGTGGGACGCTGGCAAATAGACAACTGCTCCACACAGCTGAGGTCCCTAATTAATTCTGTCTTCACATACAACATGGGCAAACCCAGAATGATTACAGATACATGGCATGGTGAAATTTTGTTTCATTTGCCCAACCATGTCTGTAGAATATACCCAAGCTGTACTTTGGTCTTGCAGCATTCTAGTACCAACTCTGTCATTATGAATTTTAATGAAAGACATAATGTAGGCAGACATTCCAGCAGGAGACCATACAACACATGAATAAAATTACTAGATATCACAACAAGAAGAAGTATTAATGAAAAATCATGGGCACATATCCTAAACAGAACCAGATGCTGCAACTGCTGTCTTCCCCACTGATGGATGGAAGCTGGCACTCCACACCTACCTGCTATGTGTCTGGCACCCTATTTTCAAAGCCCCTGCCATTTTTCTGAACTACTGACAAGGAGGGGCCAATTGCAGGTCCCAGTCTCAGTTGTTACCATCCATTTTAAAAAACAAATAGGGGACTATCCACTAGCCATCAAAAACCAATACACTGCAGCACTGAATCAAAATGCTGTACTACTGAGCGATGCATCGAGCAGGTTGCCTCATACTGTTTCCTGGCAGGTAAGGACTTACTTTCTCTTTTATGTCAGTTAAGCAGAAGCAACAAAGGTTAAAGAGCACTCAGTGCCACAGCTGTTCCAGTACAATGGTGGGAAGGACTACCTCTGCTACAATGAAATATGGATTCATTGCAGTTAAATGCATTTGCCATTTGGAGGGAAAAAAAAAAAAAGAACACAACCAAAGCCCACATTTAATCTCACTAATGAATTTTGAGCATGCATTTTTCCAGTATACAACACTGTTGGCAGGAGGTAATGTCTTTTTTTAGACCAACCGATATAATTAGAAAATCAAATTTATTTTAGAGCTACTGATGATTATTATAATCTCTGCCCACAAACCTTGTCTCATCCGTGTACACCACACAGAGAAGGAGATGCTACCAGTTTACTACAACAGTACATCCTTACAAAAATGTCCCTGAATGATAGCATAAACATCTTCCTTACCAATCTCTTCCAAGCAGAATCCTAAATATAACAAAGTTTGCTTTCTCAAGTCCAGTGTTGTGGTGCTGCTTATTGCCCTGTTCCAATCTCTCAGGACCCTAAACTCCACTATCTCACAGTTACTACAGGCAAGGTGACCAAGGTCACCACAGCTACTACAACCCTGACCTTCACATCTCAACCTGCCCTTTCTTGTTTGTACATCTAACAGACGCATCTCTTTCCATAGATTCCTTGAGCACCTGGTTTAGAAAGCCATCAATGCACTCCAGAAAACTCCTGGATTGTTTATGTCCTTCTGTGTTGACCTTCCAGCTGTTACAGTGGTTCAAGACACATGTGATGACTTGGGCCTGCAAACATAAGGCTTCTTCCAATTATCTGCAAAAGGCATCATCTACTAATTCATCCTGAAAAAGCAGTCTACAGCAGATATCCAAAACAATGTCACCAACTAATCCCAACCTGCCCTCAGTTGGCCCATCCCAAAGCAAAACTTCACATATCCCTGCTGCTCTCTCATACGAAGCGCAACTCCCCATCCTTGCCTTCTTGGCCTGTCCTTCTCAAAGAGCCTGTGTTCATCTGTTGCAGCACTCCAGCCACGTGAGATAACTCACCACATCCCTCCGAATCCAAGGAGATCTATACACTTCAAAAATTATGTTTACAACTTAAGAAGCCATAAGCACAAATTTAAAGAGAGATACAGTACATCATCATCATCTCTTTCCACAGCAGATTACTGGCCGTTGACCAAACAAGTGTCTTTCAGGCTTATGCTTGCATAATGGGACAAACTATGGTAGAACAGTGAAATTCAGTCCAAAATTTGGAGTTTTTTTCCAGAGAAAGAGGTGTGGTATGGGAAGAACAGAGGGACTTAAGGAGCTTTCACATTATTTTGATAAGGTTAACAGCACTCTGGATTTCAAAACCACACATAATAGACACAGACAGTGCTGAAGGCCAATCAGCAGGAGATCATCGGCATCTCCCAGAAAGAAAGTGCGACACAGGAAGAGCCCAGGATTTGACCAGGTTTGTCAGGGAAGGGGTCTCGCATCAATGGCGTCAAATAACTCTACAGAGAAGCTATAGAACGTAACACCAAGAAGTACAATTACAGATCAAAGATACAATTTGTACACTGAGAGAAACTAAATGATTCAGAGCTGTACTACATTAGGTTTACAAACACTACATAAAAATCATTCCCCAAATTAAAAAAAGAGTTCAGCAGATTTTTAAGCTAAACTAAGTGCATACAAAAAAAAAATTCTTTTTTTTTTTTTTTTGCCACTGGAGTTTTCCAGAAACAACATCTGCAAAAAATCTCATGGGAAGGTGGTCATTATCCTTTCAGTTAAACAAATGAGCAGAAGCAAGACATAAGAACAGCAAAACAAGAGTTATAAGCTATTTCCACCACCCACCAATGCAAAGAATACTAGTGATTTAATACAAAGGCCAAAACATAATACTGCATTCAAAGCCTCTTAATTTTTTTTTTATCAGTGAAAAAAATATGCAGAAATTCAGTATTGTACTGCAAATTTCATGCACAGAGAAATTAAGTTGACAGGATGTATTTGCCCTTAAATTCCAAAGTACGCAAGTAGAAAACAACTACAGACTTTCGCCAACTACAGACTGATCTATAGAACTGAAAGCATTTTATTTTTATCTGATGCTTTTCATTAGAGAAGCTATTGAAACGCATCATGCAGAATGTGTTATTTTCTTCCATCAAAGCAATTTGCCAGAAAGCCTACTCTCCAGTGAAGAATAGTTTTTGACGTGTAGCAAATGATATACTATACATTAGAGCTCGAGTTGAAAAAGCCTTCAAGTTTTCATTCCTAAGGAAAATAAAAACGCTACAGGTTTAGAAAAAAAAACCCACAAACTACATTTTTAAGTCGCTCTATGCACACTGGCAATCACTTACTATGTTCTTTTCCAATGAAATTGGATACACTAAATATTCAACAGAAGGCACTTAGAATCCAATATAGGAAAAGGAATTATTTAAGCAAGTTAAGAGCCACACTTTATCACCAACTCCATACATAGCCCACCCTTCTGAGACCAAAGGGTGAAGCTCTTTAATTTGTCTTGTAAAAGAAGAAGTGGTGAGAAGCATGCTGACAGCTAGAAACTGCTGTTCTGTGGGAAACCAGCCACATCTGCCGCGAAAGGCTAGAGAGAGACCTCAATATTGTGAAAAACCACCAGCAGCTTAATAGTACACAGTCTGCTCCACAGCACATCCCACCAGGCTCGCTTATCCTGCAGGAAGGGCAAGAGCAGAGGAGGGAACCTGGGAGGCAGCAGAAAGGAAAGAGAAAGAGCAGAGTACAAAAAAAAGAAATGTTTGCAAGGGCAGTCAAGAACCCAGCACAGAAGGGACAGGAGAGGAAGCAAAACATCATAAACAGAAGGCAGACAGAGCTGTTTAGCCTGGAGGAAGTAAGGAAGATGCGGGAACACCAAGGACAGGAGAGGATGGGAAAGTATGAACATGCAGGGCAAGGAGTCTGAGACACCAGTGGTAACAACAGTAAAAGGTCGCTGTCAGAGACTTGTGCTGTCATAAGCACAAGTTTTCCATCACATAAGTGGGGAAGGGAGGGAACAAGGGACCAGGGATCCAGCAGCGCTGTTAAAGAGACCTTGCAAAACAATCAGTTTATTGGCAGGGGAAACCAAAAGAATCCCTGCACAGTAGCAAAATTATACAAAACATTTGTAAGTTACTGTACAAATACAAATTACCTTGTATTCCTGAAAGGCTGACAGGTATAGCTTAGAGAACACAGGTATTTGTAGGAAGAAGGGGGAGAGGGGGGCACAGAAACTGAATTCTTTTCCTGGTCCACATATGTATTAATGTACAACAAAGCAAACATGGGAAGGAGTGGAAACAATAGGGGCAAAGACATCGATCTCCCTCTGCTTCTCAAACATTTCAGGTGTTTTCCAATTGGACCCTTCCTACTCCTCTCCCCTTAGAAAAAGGTGGAGAATTCTACCATACATTTTGGTCAGCCAAGAGAACAAAAATAAAACCAACAAAGTAATTCCTTCAAAATAATTCAAGTGTATTTCTTGTTTCTCTTCAGGGTCCTTCCAACGATTCTCATAACATGCAATGCAACAACAGCGCTGGGTCTTTCTGCTGGTCATTTCTCATAAAGATGCTACAGCAATTCTCTAAGTTGTCATCTGTCTTTTGAGGGGATTTTTATGTGTGTTTGTTCTGTTGGGTTTTTTTCAGTAACACCCTAACATATGCCATCTATTAGCCTCTGTTTAAGGCCTCTGAATAAGAGAGGTTTAAACTATGCTAGCAAAGACTACTTCTCTACCTCAAAATGGAGATTTTAGGGTGTATTAGAGTGTATTCTTTTACTGGTGTATTGGATCAAACCAACCAAAGAACACCTTTTATTGCTACTTGATAGAAAAAGGAGCAGGCAGAAAGGGAAAAGAGGAGAAGCATCTGCATCCAACACAAGATGCCTCATCAACTTTCCCTCAGAAAGCTTTACATTTGAAGGGATGAAAAAAAAAAGTGCAATGAAAGGAAAGCGAATGTCTAGAGATAAAGCCATCATCACTGTCTCTAACTTGTAGCCATGGCAAAGCTGGTAGAAGAACTCAGCAATATCTGCTTGATTTCAGAGAAGCATTACAAGACCTCCTGCCTGCTATAATAGACCTTTCAGACCTCAGCTGCCCACACTGAGAAAATGAGGTCTGAACTACCTGTATGCAAAACAAAGAGCTGAGCAGCAGAATTGGGGGTTTCCTCCTCCATCCAACTATGGCAACTTCTGCTGCAAGTCACAGAGTCTATAGGGCTGTTCACTGTTCCAAGGTGAGGCTTTACAGCAATGATTTCCTAAGGAGGATCACAACCATCTCAGTGACATGAACACCTTATCGGTTTTAAGGGATTATATTATGGCATCAGCACAGCCCACAGATGACTCACCAGGAATCAGCACAGATCACTATGAACTTCAGGACTTCCTCAAGCACAGGAAAACACCTAACTAACCAGCCAATGAGTTACACAAGTCTCCTGATTTGCTTAGGCCTCAACTGAGCCCAAACACTTCTTGATTTTGTGTTACTCCCTTTATGCACATAGAGAAGAAACTTAACAGAGGTAAGGTCAGACTAGTATAATGAATTACACTAAATTAAGGGCGTAATGACCACTAAGATCTATGGTGATCTAACAGTTAGTTAATTACAGACCCTACTGATTTTCCTCGTGTTTTGCCTACCACAGGTATGGTCTATCCCAGCTTTTTGCACTTATTTCCAATTCTGTATTTGTACTTTGTATTGACACTACCCTTTTAAAATAAAGGAATTGAACAGTGTACCCTTGTAGCTACCTTCCACTGAGAGATCTTCTGCTATTCTCCTGAACCAGATTTCTGTAGCAGAACTTTTAGAACTACTGGCTGGTAGAGAAGTTGAACAGGGCTTTTCTCATCAGTTTCCACTTTCAACAGACTAGTTTCACATCCAGGATTGTAGCCATATTTTTGTATCTGAACATTCTGCAGCATCAACACTGAAATGATAGGGCCATGTTCCATTCATCAGAAATCATTAATAAGGAACTGACAAGGAAAGTTCATAGGTTCATGCACAATAAAAATGCCTCCCTGCATTGCTGACAAGGCACAAAGTACTTAGGGCAGACACTACAAGTATGTTTCTGTGGTTGTATTTCATTGGGTTCTTCCTAGTCCAGCTAGAAACCCACAAACATATTCCTAGAGTATATTTAGGCACTTCTGTAACATGACCTATGGACATTCGAAAAAAAAAAAAAAAGATAAACCAAGCTTCTAACTTCAATTTTTGCTTGATTCCACCTCAATGCCAAGGAGCCTGTGTTGGTTTTGGTTTTTTTTACCCCCTCAGCTATTTCTTACAGTTACTGGACTTAATACGCGGTCACACGTAAGTAATGGGAAGAAGTGGTCTTTTTAACCACCAGAGGACAAAAAAAAGGCTAATTCATGTATTACAGTTCAAAGAAAAAAGGAGCAACAACAAATCATTGCACTCTATTTACAGAAATTAATACCATATAACACCATGAACAGACATCATCATTTACATTTGTACACCGCAGCCAGAGAGCCATAGGTTTCAACTGGATTTCAGTCACAAGCACATTCAATACCCTTGCAGTAAGACATGTACAAGCCTGAGAGCCAACACTAAGAAGAAAAGTCTAGTACAAAGAGACTCCTGAGTCTGGTCTGTGCACAAAGCCAGTAAAAACTGCTGGAAGTAAAAATAGCACCCACACACAGGCTATGTAAAACAGTTTTGCTCTACTTCAGAAGGATAAAGAGCTCAGTCACAACATGATGAAGACTTGCGCCTAGGTTTTTCAAAAGAAAAAGCCAAATTTAATATGTCAGATCAACTGAACATCTTTACTACTGTCTATAGGAAAACTTAGCCACCCTGATTACTCTTACTACATAGAGCAAAAAAAAGTTTAGTGAGTGCACTGAATTTCAAAAAGGGAAAAGTAAGACTGTTTAAGTCTGGGTATGAACAGAGGAACTTTGATTCAGGTGGAAACAAAGGTGCTTTTGAAAATTTTTCTGACTAGTGAGTTCAGTTTCTTGTATTCCAAGTTATTACGAGTCCACGCATTTTTAACGTATAGCTGCCAGGTAACACTTCCCCTTTAGTGTCAAACTCTACCAACCACAGCTCACAAATGGTTCTGAGGTGTCCAAAGTTTAAAGAGGAAACAAGGAAAAAAGCCCATGGTTCATCAAGTCAGAAGTAGAGCATGCCTCCCACTCCACTGCATCGGTGGAGTGGAACAAAGCCTCACTAGAATCACTCTAGCAAAGCCAGCAAATGCCACCTGGAGAGTCACAACGGCAGGTATCACTTTGATGTCTCAAAACCGTGTTGAATTTAAAGTGAATTCACCTTTGACAATACTACCAATAAAACAGCACGCACAAAAATCAGGCTACATCTTTCAAGTGAGAAGCAAAACACTGACAACTGTGCGGGACTTTCTCCGAGACACAGAAAAGGTTTATATGTCTCCCGTATTTTGCATGACGACGTTTCCGGCAGAAGAAGGCAGAAACGGGAACGCTCTTACTTGTTGGAGGGTTTTGGTTTTCCCATGTACAGAGCAGATACTATCTATCGCAAGGGGAAAAAGGGGAGGGTTGAATACCCTCCAAGGTCTCGTAATTCCGATGACGTGAATGTTAATCACAACATATACTCATGTCCTGTGACTCCGGCATTAACCCCCTGCCCTCAAACAGGACCTTTCCTCCTGCAAGACGCGGGTCTTCAGGTTTTGCTCATGAAAGCTCATTTACCACGGAAGCAGGGAAACGCAAAATGCTAGTGCGAAACTCCGGCTCTTTCTTTACCTCCTAGGGCTGCCACCACAGACCGGCGGCCCCGGGAGCCCCGCACCGCAGCCCCGGTGCGGGCGCGGCGCCGCCTCCTCCGGCGGGCGCTGCCCCGGGAGCCCGGCGGGCACCTGCCGGGCCGGCTCACCTGGACGCCGCCCCTCCGCTCCCGTTCCCGCTCACCTTGGGCAGCTCGCGGAGCTGGTTGGCGTCCAGCAGGAGCTCCTCCAGGCTGCGGCTGTAGCGGTAGATCTCTTCGGGCACGGCGGCCAGCGAGCAGTGCCGCTTGTCGATGGACTCCACATGGCGGTTGCACCGCCACAGGGGGATGCAGTGGAACATCGCCCCGCCGCCGGGCACCGCGGGGCGGGCGCCGCCGCTCTCCGCCGCCCCCTCCTCGCCGCCGGCCGCGGGAGGTGCCGCCCGCTCCGCCGCCGCGCAGCGCGGGTCCCGCCGAGCCCGCGGCCGCAACCCGCATCCAGCGCGCCGCCGCCGGCGGCGGGAAGCGGCTCCGGGCGAGCGCGGCGGCCCCGGGAGAACAATGGGCGGGAGCCGGAGCGGGGCGGAACCGGGGGCGCCCCCCTAGTGCCTCTCGGCGGGCCGCTGCCCTCCCCGCAGGGGCATCGCGGGGCGCCGAGCGCAGCGCTGCCGGCGGCCGCCGCGCATTCCCGCGCCTGACCCGGAACACGGGCGGCCGCTCCCCCTCCCCTCCTCCCCCGTCCCGGCTGACATCAGCGGGGCCGGGCCCTGCCGCCCTGCCCCGCCCCGGGCCCGGACCCGGCCCGCCGCTCGCACACCGCCCCGCTCCCGCCCCGGCGCCGCCTCGTCCCGGCAGCCGGGGGTGAGCGCCCGCACAACTTTCTGCCGAGGAAAAAGGCGCTCCAGCACGGAGCTTCCTCGGCTGGAAGCGTACAGCACTGCCCGGCAGCCGGGGCTCTGCACGGTGCCGCCACGGCCGGGGTGCTCGGGGATCCCGGGGCTCCCCCGGCAGCGGCCGGGCTGGCGGCCGCCTCGGGCGGGCTCTGCCATCGCCGCGGGGTCTGCTGTGGGACCGGCCGTGCCACACGGTCCGCGATGGCCGGGAGCGCCGGGGAGCGGCTTGGGACACTCACTTTACCGGCTTTGGGACATGCCGATACTTACCTGAGGCGTCCGGGAACACCGAGCGGGATCGTGCGCAGACTGCGCTCACAATTCCTTTTCAGTGTTAGAACATAACACTGTCTGGAAAGTAACACGATAAAATGTATGGAACTCTCTCTAGGTACCTTGGTCGTGGATAATGTTTTTCCTCTCAGTTTACTATCCTCAAGGCTTTCTGAAATAAGTTTAGGGGTTTTTAAATCCACTTTCAAAAGGCCTGATTGTGAGGTCGGAGGGTTAGCAAAGACAAAGAGCCCTCCAGCAGCCCTCTGCCCGTGTCTGTCGCCTGTGGGCTCCGGCAGTCCCACTCCAAACCCCTGCGAGTGGGGTGATGTGCTCCGGAGCTCCGATGGCAAAACACAGTCTCAAAGCATCTTGTCTTTCTGGTTGCATAATAGCAATTTTGTAATCTACACAGTGACACAAAATACTTTTGAAAACGGGCAGTTAACATCAGAGCTGCTCTTGAAATACTACTAATTTCTTGCATAACTATAACTGGGTGCAGATATAGGAATAGGAAAGAGAGGGGGTTTATTGTAATAGTCTCTGTTCTTCAATCCCTGCATGGTACTGACAATCTTACGAAGTTGCAATGTATTTATTGTTGGGTTCTTCTTAAATCAGCAGATAAATCTTGTGAGCTACACTTAATTTCTGTGGGAATTGGAGTGATCTACTCTTTTTTTGGTTTTAAAGAGTGCTTTTTTTAGGTGCTTGTGTACTGTTACTCTTTGCTGGCTTACAAAACAGGAAACTTTAAAAATATTACTGTTTTCCTATAAATACCTTTTAAAAAAATCCATTAGAACCAATCGTTTCTTCCTTCCCTCAATATATCCAGTAATTACAAAAAAGCATTCACAAATGTGTTCATGTGTGCTCAGTAACAGGGTAGGCATGCACAAGCACCCTCAGGCCTTCCCAGCCGCACAGCAGGAGATTAGACAACTACAAGACAGGAGAAAATCAAACTAACATATTGTGCATTGGCACAGAGCTTGGCAAAGTCAGGGATCCAGGAAGCTGCCCAGGAGATCTTAGAGGTGGAGATGAGGAGGCCCATGTCCATCACACTTAGTGGATCCCAGCCAGTGGCCAGCCAGACACTGCAGATGCATTTCTTCCAGCTGTTGGTGAGGCTGGTCCTCCCTGACAGCAGGCAGAGGGGCCAGGTTCAGAAAATCAAGCTTCCCATGGCAGCTCCAACCCAAGATCTGACGATGGTTTTGAATCAGATACAGGGAAAATGGAGACTCGGCAGAGACCAACTGAGCAAATACTGAGGCAAATTTGAGGCTCAAATTGGTCACAAGCCTCTGAGACCAACCGAGATTTGCTACCAAGATCGCTTTGACTAAATCCAGTGACCTTCGTGCCTTTATTCTTAGGGAACCCTCTGAAGAAGTGAGACAATGGGGGAGCCATGCAGTGGGGCACATGAACAAGGGAGGGCTGCAGCTGACTGCCCCCAGTATAAATAGGACATGCAGCCCTATATGGGATTACGTCGTGGGGATGGGTTGACATCAAAGCATTTGAAGCTGGAGAACAATATGACTTGCTTAACTGGCAAACAGAAGGATGAACATATTTACTCCTGACGTCCAGCTCTAAAAAACAGACGTGTGAGTGGGGCCTCAGGACCTCATGTACATCTTCTCGACTGGAAGCATTTGCATTGTCCCACAGCTGAGTCTGACACCAGGCAAGAGCTCTAACAGTAGCCTCGGTGGGAGGGATCTTATGCCAGCTTATCATGCTCTCTGTCCCACTGTCTTCTGTGCTGTCTGAGAGAAATGCCCAGCATGCCCTCGAAACAGAGAGGGCTTCAGATCCCAGCACACTGATCTATCTTGGAGGCTTGTAAACAGCTTGAGCCTTTCTTACATGACACAGACACAAAGTTTGACATGAGGTGTCACTTCTACAGATGCTGTCATGTGTTTCATGACTAGGCCTCCTCACTTTGACAAGTCTAGACAGTAATAGGAGGGTGATTGACTGTTGGGTTAGTCTGTGTACTTCAATGAAGAATGAGTCAAACTATTTGCATGCTTCTTGTGAGTGTCCACAAGTCCAGGGGACAGAGTGATTGAAAGAGAGCTTAATACTTATTTATGAGATCTGCCTTCACCAGCTGACACTCAATATAAGAATAAAGATCCTCTTCCCCTTCTCTGAGGTGGACAGCTACTATCATTAGGATCTTTAATAAAATCCTTGGGAGCTTCGGACATCAAATCAGTGCTAGTGGCGCTGGCCCACTGCACAGTTGAAGATACAGCCTGAGGCTATGGTATGGAAATAGGCATTGAGGAAGCCAAAAGGCAAGCCAGTGCTTTTCTTGAGCAAATAGTATTCTCACAGCAAAAAAAACCAACATCTCAAGCAAGTAAATCTGTTCAGTTTTGGTCAGTGTAATGAGTTCCTGGTCTCTGTTTTTCTTCTGCACTAAGAAATATCAGCAATAAAAATCCCTTTCCTAAGCAAAGAAGAGACCAATTCTGTATCCTGTGTGGCCAGAAGAGTGACCTCATATTGGGGTAAGTTTTGGTGGGAGAGGTCTTTGAAAAGCGGTAGGAAAAGAGAATTGTGATTCAATGGAGTAACTAGAAGCTACGACCAGGCATGCATGAGAAGCTGTGAGCAAGCAGAGGAGGACAGCAAGTTGCCAGGATTCGTACTAACACACAACCTTCTCCCTTGGGCAACTGTGTCCCCCAGGGGTAGAAGTATTGCCCTCTCTGATAGCAGCAGTTGTGCTGCATTACACGTTTCCATGGCAAGCCAAGGTGTGGCTCACGTGCAGAAGGAATTAAGGACTGCTGCTCTCCCAGTTCTGCAGGGGATTACCTGGCTCCAGCTGCCTCTTGATAAGAGAGGTAAAGCCACTATCTCTTTTGCAAGAGTAGTGAATACGTGTGGGGAGCAGATTCGTGCTTCTTTCCCAGCAGACTGTTTTCTTCAGCCTTGGGCAGGCAAGGTCAGACTTCTTTGTTTCAGAGGGGAACTGATGAAGTCTGCTCTTGCTGTAATACCACAGCTCACATATCTTCCTGCCATTTGCACACTGACTAGGCAACCCCCATTAGTTTTTGTGACAATCACTGTTGCCCCCATTAAACGGCATTCAGGTGCTTATAAAAAAAGATTGCAGCCCAGTTATTTGCAGGACATACACACCAGGAGATGAGCAAGCTGTCCTGCACGGGATTGCCAGTGGGGCTGTGTTGTGTGCAAGAAATCACCCTGCTTAACAGGTCAGTGCTTCCAGGCCTCTCTAGGGAATTACAGCAGGGGTACCAGTTATACATACAGTCACTTCAGAGTTGAAACTTGGAAGACAGATCATGAACAAAAAATTAATGTCTTATAGTGTATCAAAAAAAGAGCCATCCTTTCATCACTGCCATCCTGGTCTGGGAACACAGCCAAGAACTTCAGTGTAGAAAAATCTCAATTTCTCTTGCTAGATACCATCATCCTGTGTGCTCCCGAACAAAAAATTAGGTCTATGTGACTTTTAAGGAATTCAGACAATGAAATGTGAAATACAGATAAGGCTGGACTGATCTCAGGAGTGTTCCTGAAAGTTATGGCTTGAAAGAAGCAAGAGCAAGGTCACCCTCCTCAGCAGCTCAGACAGAATTGCTTTCTGGCTTGTCAAAAAGCAATTCAAGCAAACAACACCAAGTTTCAAATTGAGCGTCTTATAAAAAGACCCAAAGCAAGGATACCCATAGGTTTGTGTTAGGGCAGAGGAGGTGAGTGCTGCTACAAGGAAAGTAGTAATATTCAGAATAATTAGAATTTAATAGTAAAGTACATTGTGGGGTGGAGAGGAAACAAAGAGAATGGATGGAAATAGATTTTGCATCAGCATAGTTTAAGCAGCTCATAAGGCTTATAGTTATTATTGCTAGGAAAAATACAATAAATAATATTAAAACACACAAATAAATAATAAAACAGGCCAAGTTCTTGATGTCTCCTTTGCATTAAAGACTTCTTCCCTCCCCCAGTCAGATTTCCTAAGCCTTGTTAGAAAGAGATGCAGTTACGAAGCACAGAGAAGCCAGGGCAAAACAAGAAGACAGAAAGACCCAAGTACTACAGGTGATGGGACTAGTTTTGGAGATAATAATTTAAATAGCACTGGATTGCTGCTGGAAGATTACTTACCCAGCACTCTGAACAAATTAAACAGGAATACTACTGAACCTGCATAACTGTACTACAGCCCACAGAGCTGCTGAGAGCCAGCCTACTAGGGTGCTGCAGGGAACTAGCAATTACATACTTCTCTTTGCTCAGTTTTGCGGGCTAAGGATTCTGGTCTCATTTACTCTTCAGTTTTTATTTAAATTGTTTAGAAGAGAGCCGTAAAAGCAGCAGGCAGATGTGACTATAAAGTGTTCCCATATTCATTACAGAGCTACAAATACAGTTACAAATTATGGTTTAATCAGCGCAGGTACCACATCTACAAAGCTTTTGTATGCCTGAAATAATTGATACAGAATCATATAATGTATTACTAGCACAAAGGCACATCTAAGAGTGGCATGAATTATTACAGCCATAATACCAAGCTGAAGCGGAACACACTCGTGGCAGTGCGTTTAACATATTCACTGTGGTTTTACAGCATTATAAATAGCAATCACTGTGAGCTGAAGCTGTAGCATCTCCTATTCTCTCCACTCCCACCACCAAACAAATCACTCACGTTAACGTCAGCTTTTATTTGAACACAATGAGCTGTAATCACATGAGGTATTACTTTGATTTAATCCTACTTGCCTCAGTTTAGTTTGTAAGGAGTGGCCGGTCATATGTGGTTGCATTGTGTTCGACAGTTTCTTATTTCACACCAATTTTCAAGGGCTGACACCCCTCATCTTTGGCCAGAAGAACAAAGAGATGGGTTCTGGCTAGTAAGAAAAAGAGATATTATGGTGGCTGGGATGGGTTTTTACTTTTCTATATTTTTTTTCTCTCTCTATTGCTGGGCTGGTTGTCACAGCTGATGGATAGATTCTGGGCCCCAACCGTTTTTTCAGGGTTTTGCTCTTTTCAGCTGATCCAATACAACCAGATATAACTTCTCACAGCAAATTTTGCTTCTCCAACTACCCTGAAGAGAACAAGTAGAGACATGAATTTAGGTCTCTGTTTATCTTTTCAAATCAGCATCATGATGTAACTAAATACACCTTGACTGCACGTAGTTTGGTGTTCCATTTCCCATGGCCAATGAAGACAACCACACTGCTGGATTTGGCATGAAGTAAAAAGGGAGACATGAGCATGTGGCAGGTCATCCTGCGTGGGAGGCCCACCTGGGGATTTTGGTTGACATTAAGCTGCACCTTCATTTTGTGAAAACGATGAGACCCCCGGCTTCCAGTGGGCTTTCAGCGCTGCAAGGGTCAGGAGGACCATCCCTGTTGGAGAAGATGGGCTGGATGCACCAGCACGAGGGTGGCATGAAGGAGCATCACTGTGTGTCAAGAGCTCATATTAGGAGAACCCTTACAGCCCGTCATTTCATGGACTGACTGATGGACCTGAAGAACATTTTACTGATGGGAGGTAAAAGCAGCTACCACCAGGGTTAATGCAAATTTTACAGCAATGAAAAATATTTTGACTGACTCATAATTTTTTCAAAACTTCTTTTTTTGCATGTGGTTCCTAATTTTCTTCTTCCTCTCATTTTAGCTGGAAGGGAATTTATAGCCGTTAGAATAGTCAAATGAGGTATTATCAACAATTACACACACACACAATTTCACATTTAGTATTCATAAATGCAAGTTTAATGCTGAGTCTACTGTTCACTAATTTCCTATATTAGCTCATATAAATGCCTTTTAATTAGAGAGTTGTATTCCAATGGCTTTTACTACAGAAGGTTTTTATTCAAATTATAAAATACCACATTAGAAAGGTGTTATTGATCTTCAAGAAGAAGAATGAGAAAATTTCTGACATTTCTCCTCAGAGCAAGAGAAACTGAAACACTGTGAAAGTTGCCTGTTTAAGGAATCAGACCAAGGACAAATGAAATAAAACTGGAATTTATTTGGAATGCCAGACAGAAAAATTGTAGTAAGCAGCTGCACCAGGTAAAATATTTTTGCTGCTTTTAATCAAGTCACAGTAAGAATTGGCATTAAACGAATTGGCATCCAACGAATTGGCATCCAGTGGGTTACCAGGTCTGATGTAACCACTCACTGAGAATCACAGTTGTCTTCAGAATTAAATACCTTTTTGAAGAGATGTAATGCTGAGGACCAAAAAGGAAACTAGCAATTTAAGACATATGCAACAGCTCAATCTTCTAGGTAGCAAAAAATATAGTTTAAGAAAATGGTAACATTATAAAATAAATAAAATAGAAAAAGCATGCCTATATTGTTAATAACAAAATGTCACAGCTTGTGTGGCCAGGTCACAGCATTTATTAACCAGCTACCCAGTTCCGTAAAGCCTGTGCTAAGTTGTCACAAATGATGGTTTTCAAAAGAATTTAGGTCAAGAAAACACTTGGCAAACATACTGCGGTGAACTGGGAAGTTCATGTGAGCACCTCAGAAGCTTTGCAGGCCAACAGAAGGAGTAAATGAAAAGCAAAGCGGGCTGGAGTGCAACCCTTTAGCGAATTCACAACTGCAAGGAACTTCTACCAGCTCAGCAGTGGGACTAGATGATCACTGTAGGTACCTTCCAAATGAACTATTCTATCCTATTCTACCCTTGGTCATTTTATGAGAAAAAAGGTTTTGCCAGGTACCAGTGTGCTCAGTTAAGACTGTTTTGTGTTTGAAGAAAGTATTGAAATTAATTTGATTATGTAAAGATCTGAGATGACTGGAAACACTTGAAAATGTATGGGCCAGAAAAGGACCTGGTGCTCAAAAAATAGGCTTATTCCAGCTGACACCAGTGATGCAATATACATCTGGTCTTGCCCATTGGTGGAAATCCTGGCATAGAAGTACCATCATCCACCGTGGATAGTGCTCAGCTTTAATTGTGAAATGCCCATTATTTTTTCAGCCATCACACAAACACAGACCTCGAGCCTGGACATTTTTTCAAGTTTTTAAATCTGTATTTCTATTTCCATTTTTTTAGCACTTTGTCCAGACACCCCGCAGAGGCACAGGCTGACAGGAGGCCAGACGGGGGTGAGAGGGAAACCTAGTCTGCTTTGGCATGCTCATTCCAGCCACATACTTGGCAAGAAGCAGCTTGTAATTTTGCAGCCTACCCATCCATTCTGCTTTGTTGTGCATGGCGCCGGGCTCTCTCAGCTTGTGGCAGAGGTTTGACTTCTTGTCTGCCTGAAATCCTCCTCCTCGCTATGGGCTCGCTTGGTTTAGGCACATATACAAGCACAGATACATCAGTGCTTTCAGGTTTAGGAGCAGTACAGATGAGGTTGTCCCCAGGTGGAAATGCTGCTGGGACATGGGTTACCGCAAAGAAACAGAGCCCACCCAGGGCCCCCTTTCCTATATGTTGCTTTTCCTCCAACTTTCCCAACACAGGCATGCTCATCTTGTGGTTCACCGTCTGTCTCTTCCCAGCAGGAAGGACAAACTGCCCTCAAGCAAAATCTCAGCAGAAATCTGATCCCAGGATACAGATGTTGAGCCTAATGCAAATATGGCTGTACGATGCAGTATTTCCTTGATTCTTTTGTTTCCCACTTCATCACTATCCCTCTCCTGCAGGACCACCATGAGATCATAACACTTATTTTCTGGAAGTTCTGTATTTTTAATTAATCTCAGGGCTGCAAGCTGAAAACAGGAAGTTGAGAGGACACAACAGCTATAAGGAAAGTCAAAACCAAAAGCATCTTGCCCTTTCTAGCTCCTGGAGATACACTGTTAGCACCAAAGGGGCAGCTTCAACCCTCACACTCAATGCCAAGCTGTTGCAGGTTTCCTATCTTTGTCTGCTTCCCTGCTAATCTTCCTCAGCCAAAATCTCCCTCTAGCAAAAACAAAGACCCTTTCTTTATGTTTGGAAACCTCCCTAGGAAGCAGAAGGGCACCTTTTGTCCTTCTGTCATCAGGAGCGATGGGAAGAGCTGATAATCTCCATCCTTAGCTGGCCCGGTACTTCCGTTTGTAAGATCTAGTTTCTACTTGCTTGCAACCCCCCAAACTCCAACTGCCAGGATAATGTTTTCTACCTTACATGTCTGGCTCAGACTCAGGTATTTTTAAGAAAGTTGCAGCTAAAAAGATCATCTGGTTCTAAGAACACACACTGTGTGTGAAAAGATGCACAGTAATTTTGCTACTGTGATCGTTTCTTTGGAAGAAAAAACCTTTTCAGTAGAAAGCAGCAAGCTCAGCCTCCTGTTAGCAGTGGGCCTTTTGCTGCCACAGCCATGAAACTTTTCCAAGATTCCTTTGAAAAAAAATAAAAAAATCAGTTTACAAAGGCCCAGCAGCATGTGCACCTAACAAGCCTAGTATTTAGCAGCTAAAAATCCCCCAAAGCCTCTGTGGACTGGGTCAGTTGTGCATCGTGCTGCCTGGGCTCCCCAGGTGCTGGAGCAGAAGAGCCTCTGCAATGTGTGCCCTGCAAGCACCCAGCCAAAGACACTGGTTCATTAACCAGCTGAAGCAAAACCGAAATTTCTCCAGATCTGTCGTTAACATAACAGGAATGTTTATCTACATAAGGAATAAAGGTGTGTGACCCACAGCTTGGTGTGGCTGCACAGTCAGCAATCTGGGACACAGAGCACCAAATGGGAGAGTCACAATATGTTTGCTCAGCCTTGTCCCATATTATAGCATCTCAACTAAAAAAAAAAAAAAGATTTTATTTTGAGTTCAGCCTGCATCCATGCTGATTATTTTGTGGCAGATTTGTAGCCCATGCAAACTACTTACTTTGGGGATTGCTGCCATTTCTCAAGAGGTAAATCCTGGCTGCAGCCTCAGCTTTAAAGGGCCCTGCGCTTCTCTACCAAGCTGTGTAACAGTTCAGCAGCTTCCATCTGTCTTGTCAGTCCTATTCTTAACTTCCAGCAGAAAAAAAAAGTCCCCAGTTCATTCCTAGAAGAGACTAAGTGTTGCCCACTTGATGAACAGGTATATTTGCAGGCAGCCTGAGTACAAGTTGCTTAAAAGGAAAATATGCACCCAGGGATAAGGTTTCCCAGCCTACATGAATGTAGATGTATCTGTAAATGGGCATAGATCAATTATTGATTTTAATGTGAGCTGCATCTGGGCTTTTGTACTGAGAAAGCAAAATCCTCTGTGTTTGCTGTAAATCTAGGGGTTGCTGCTTGCAAAACCTTTAATCTCTTTTTGTCACTCCAAGTCAAATCTTCAGTTTTACAATGACTAAAAGCAGCATCCCACGTCTTCCAAAGAGCTCTTCAAAAGCCACAAGGAGAAAGAGTCCCCCCAGAAATCACAGCAGGCTTCATCGCTCCAGGGATGACCATGAGTGCCAGAGGGAAAAGTGGCCATGTCCAACCTCAGATATAGATGCTAGACTTCAATCCCTTTTCTTCTCCATCTGTATTTGCCAACACTGTTCACATGGCCCACAATGTCCTTCAGAATGACAGAAAAGGATTAATAAGTCTTCTCCAAGAGGGTGAAGGCTGAGCAGTCCACAGGCTGTCACCAATTCCTCAGCAGTTTAGAAGCCATGTTTAGAAGCAATCATTCAGCCCAAGGCAAGCAAATGCAGAGTAGTAACACAGTTTCTAGGGCAGGGGCATGTAATTTGCTTCGCTCCCCCAGCCCAGTAGTCTTGCACCAGGAGCGGAGACAGCTCATTTCCAATCAACCATGGGTAGCTCTTCAGCTGCCAGTGGTTCTCTGATGGGAGAAGTCCTCTTCAGAAGCTGCTCTTAGCTCCTCACTGCCTGCAGAGCAGTCTGCTTCTACCACACTCTGCTTGTCTCCCTGAAACATCAGCATGCGCTTGGGGTTAAGGTAATAGCATTGTGACAAGCATCATGTCATCATCTGCCATGCTGGTTTCCTCCCTGCCTTCCATCTTCTGAATCTTTCACCTGAATGTTAGGCGTGTTTCTTAGTCCAGAAACCACAGTTTCTGAACTGGGAGCAAATCCCAGGACTCAGGGTCCTATGAGGAGCACCCCAGGTTGCTGTCCACCTGAGCAGCTCTGGGCATGCCCCCCCTTCCACAGTGGGCAAGAAAGGATGCACAGAGGTTGAGAAGCTTTTCATGAGAATCTACCAGTCCTGCAGAGCTGTGTATGGAAACATAACATGCTCATCTCTTTTTCTGAAGCACTTGCTCAGTGCTGAACCACTGAGAGAGTAGATAAATAAATGCATACCTGGCTACCTTAGGAAACTTTGGCAGCTACAGAGGTTGATTCCTGCTGGAGATGCACCTCATGCACCAGCCTGGTAGGAATGAAACTACCATGCTGGTGCATGAAGGGTACGTATCTAGTGTAAATGTGCGCCCATTTATCCCAGGAAGTGAGTTCCCTTTATGAAGGAAAGAAGTCTAGTCTTAATTTTTCTACTTTGTTCCCCCATAAAATCTGCTTTCATGATGTTGAGTAAGTGTTTAGAGAGCTTAAGCTGCCTGTTGGATGGAAAGACAATGTGGTTTAAAAACAGCTTAAATTACAGAAATAAAGGGAACAAAGCTGAGAGAAGTAGAATATTTTTTCTTGAAACTTAAGATGGAGAAAAAAGCGCAGATTTTTATTGAACATGTTTCCATGTTTCATGAACAAACATGAAATCCACATGATACATACAGCCAATTGCCAGTCTTCTGCCAGCTCAGATTTTTATAAGTTGTTGGAGTGTGTCTGACAAGCGATGTCAAATTATAATCAGAAGACAGGAGTGTTTGGCAATGAGGATGATGCCATTAGAGCTGCAAGAATGAGGAGGCTGGATGAAAGCTTAGATGCAGGGAAGGCTTGGGCTGAGAAACACCCTCCGTGGTGCAGGCAGGGGAGCCTGCAGCAAAGGAAAGGGGGGTGGTCATGGTTCATGAGCTGCAGGAGAAAGCAGAGGCCAGGTTGGATGTACTCTGAGCAACCTGGTCTTGTGGAAGCTGTCCATCTCCATGGCAGGGGGTTGGAACGAGTTGATCTTTAAGGTCCCTTCCAACCCAAACGATTCTATGATTCTGAGAAGAAGCAAAGTGAAGCTCTCTGGGCAGGTGTAGCTGCAGGCACGCTGTGATTACCTAACGCTGGCAAAGACTTTATGGGATTAGACAATCAGGACTCTTGCAAGCAGAGGAATGCACCCTTGAGAATTCATAAGAATTTTGAAAAAACAAGCTGCAGTCCAAAGCCACAGTAAAAACTGCAAGAAACTCCAGTGAAGGTAGCACTGGATACAGGAATAAATTTATTTAACTTCTCAGTTTTTATGAATTAAATATTTTTGAAAAGCAATCTGTTAAATAAATTGCACTTGTGTTTTTAAAAAAAAAAAAAAAAAAAAAAAAAGGAGAGATTGAGAAAGGAGCAGGTTAAATACGTGTTCTGTATCCAGTAGGAGTTTAATTACCTTGATAAGTGAAAATTATTCTATTGCTTTATGGGTGGTAAGCTTGGAGTTTGGCAATACCCAATACACACAGAATATTTTTATGCAGTGCTCTGCAAACTGTCAACAACACGCGGCTTTACAGCTAAACAACCTTTGCAGACCTTTGAAAACGAGGACATCCAGTGGCTGAACGTTGTAACTGAGATTTTCATCAAGGATTTTCATCTAGGGCAGAACCTCACCAGTTATGTCAAATTTCTGCCCTTTGCAGACCTGAAGTAGGTCGTGTGTAGCAAAGGTTTTTACAGAAGTCCTCTGTGCTGGGGTAAATTCTACTTAATTAAAGGCTCACAGTTGTAACAAACTGTTTGAGGCAAGCTGAGTACCTGTAATACCCAGAATATTGCTTCACCTTTCTTTCTCTGCTTCCCTGTGATCATAGGCTTATATTGTCATTTATATTAAAAAAAAAAAAAAAACAAAAAAAAAAAAGATGCAAGCTTCTAAATCAAATCCCATCGCATTTCTAGTTTGGCCTCTAGGTTTCTTATTTAGTTACAGAGAGTAAACATGGCTGTGAGTTTTAGAAACCCTTAGCACCAGCCAGTCCCTCTGGAACCAATCAGTACAGCAAGTGTCACAGACCATGCCTTTAGTAATTTAGCCTTAGATGCAGCTTTGAATATTTAGACCTAGCTCCCATATTACTATAATATTTAAAGGCCAGTTGCAGTATTTAATCACAATTCCAAATACCTATTGCAAGAGAAGAACTAAAATATTAATAGATCAAATTCATGCTCTCCTGATGTGATATTGCAGCAGAGCATAATATATATGTTCTCAACAATATATCATTCCAGGACAAGAATATTGTGCCTTGTATGGACCATAAGAGGAACAGAAAGAAAATACGCAAAAAATCAGAGTCTTATATAGAGAAAATGGGTCACTGGAGTTTTGCGCATGTACAGGACCTGAACTCCCTGGGGAATGGCCATATAATATCACTCAGCTATAAGCAGCTTCTCACCTAACACTGGGCACTGAATTTGGCAGCTGAGAATTGCAGAACTGTACTGAGTTTCCAGGATGAGCTGGGTAAGGCCAGAAAGGAGAAAAACCCCTATCTTCTTCAAAATTGATTTTGAATTAATGTCAGTCTGGACTGTGTCTACATGCCCCAGAGTAATCCCTTGAAGATTTGTCAGGAAGCCCTTCATACAATTCATATCTCTGAACCATCAAAGCCAACTACTTAAAACGAGCACCCTGAACCTTCTCCTATCCTTCATCAATCCATTTCAACATGGAGTGCATGATGCAGTCTAAGGGCAGAGGCTTGGGTAGTCTCCACCTTCTGTTCCCACTGTTTTTTCCTGTCTAGGCTGACTGTAGTTGCACTGATTAGGGCTCCTCACCTGGATAGATGTAACCTGCTCCTCACTGCACTCTAATCACAGAATGACAGATCATGCTGAATTGGAAGGGACTCACAAGGATCATCGAGTCCAACTCCTGGCCCTGCACAGGACCATCCCCAAGAGTCACACCATGTGCCTGAGAGCATTGTCCAAACACTTCCTGAGCTCTGTCAGCCTTGGTGCTGTGACCACTTCCCCGGGGAGCCTGTTCCAGTGCCCAACCACCCTCTGGGTGAGGAGGCTTTTTCTAATATCCAACCCAAACCTCCACTGACACAGTCTCAGGCCATTCCCATGGGTTCTGTCACTGGTCAGCACTGAGAAGAGATCAGTGCCTGCCCCTCCTCTTCCACTCACAAGGAAGTTGTAACTGCAGGGAGGTCTCCCCTCAGCTTCCTCCAGGCTAAACAGACCAAGTGACTCAGCCTCTCCTCATACAGCTTCCCTCAAGGTAGAATTATCTTCTTCCCCTCCCAGAATTATCTTCTCTGTAACTTTACCAGGCACTGAAGTGATACTGACAGACCTGTAGTTTCTGGGGCCCTCCTTCTTGCCCTTCTTGAAAATTGGGACATTTGACAGCTTCCAGTCAGCTGGGACTCTCTGGATTCCTAAGACCACTCAAAAATCTTTGGGAGAGGTTTTGCAATTACAGCAGCCAGCTCTTCGAGGAATCAGGATGGTTCTGTGCAGGGCTAAGAGTTGGACTCGATGATCCTTGTGGGTGCCTTCCAGCCCAGCATATTCTGTGATTCTGTGAATCCCATCAGGCCCCATGGATTTGTAGGGATCCCGCTGGAGCAAGAGATCCTGTAGAATTTCAGGGTTGACTGGGAGTTGATCATTCTCCCAGTCATGGTACTCCAGCTCAGGGCACTAAGAACCTCTTGGTCCCTCATCCGTGTTGAAGACAAAGACAAAGAAAGCATTAAACACCTCTGCCTTGGCTCTGAACCAGTTTGTGAGGTGACCATCCCCCTGTTTGTGAGGTGACCATCCTCATCCTGTAACAGGCCAATGATATTTCCATGCTGACTATTGCCAGTAAAAACTCTTCTTATTGTCACCTAAATTTCTGGCCAGCTTCAAGTCCAGTTCAGTTTTGGCCATGCGGATTTTCACCCTACAGTGGCAAGCAGAATCTCTGTAGTCTTCCCTTGTCATTTGACCTTGCTTCCACTGGGCATACACCCTCCTCTTCTGTCTTATTTCCAAGAGAAGATCCCTGCTCAGCCAAGCCAGCCTTCTGTCTCACGTGCTTGACTTCCAGCATTTAGGAGTTGCCTGTTCCTGTGCCCCATGGAGGTGATGTTTGAAAAGTGACCAGCACTGATGGACCCCAGCACCTACAAAAACATTTTTGCAGGGGACTTTAGGACCTTACTAATTCCCTGAGCAGCCTGAAGTCTGCTCTCCTTATGCCCAGAAGTTGGCACTTTTCCTTCTATTAACAGAGACTTTAAACTCGATCACTTCGTAGTCACTCTGGCCAAGACGGCCACCAACCTCCACTTCCCTCACAAGATCCACTCCGTTGACAAGCAGCAGATCAAGGAGGGCATCTTTCCAAGTCGGATCCCTTAGGACCTGTTTCATAAAATTGCCATACAGGTGCTTTAGGAATCTTCTGGCCCAGGTTGTTCTAGCTGTGTGATGGTCCCAGTTAATTTCTGGCAAACTGAAGTGCTCCGTAAAGACAGCCAAGTCAAGTGGAATCCAGTCCAGCCATCATTACTAGCTGTATCTGCTCTCTGAACCACTTCAGTTCCCAATTCCACGTAACAAGTACCAATTCAATATAGTTTGCATCAGTTGCATGTTTTTAGACTCTACACTTTCAGTTTTCAGCTTAAACCACTTAGACAGTGACTTATGTTACGCTTATACCACTGTGTTGGAAACTGAAACCAGTGCCCTTATGACCAGCAAAAGAGAGGGTGTAGCCTTGAAATTCCCCAGCAAGACAATTCTCTCACACTTTGCTAGTGTTCTTGCAGCTGAGCTCAGCCTAGACCACCAGTCAGAGGGCTTCAGGTCATTTTTGGCCATCTTAAGCCACACTTCAGCCTAAACTTCTCTACTTACAGACTTCCGCTAAAAAAAGAAAAAGCTATTCTCCTTCACCTCCCCTTCCCCAGCCTCTCCTGTGCACTGGTCACAGCCACAGGGTAAGATCAAGCTTGCTGATCCTGTGGGAAAGTAAACCAGAACGAAAAATATAAAAAGACAGCCAAGTTTTTTATGTCATTGGTTTTGAATGCTGAATCAACATAGCGTATACTACATGAGCATTAGATCTGATTCAAGAAAGGAGGTGTAAATGTTTGGTCAGCAGTTTGGGAGTCTATTTTTACCAATTTGGCTCATTGCTTAGTCAGGAAAACACTCAGCTTGGTGCAAAGAAGGTGCCAGGAACATACAGCAAGAGAGGAGAGACTATATTCTTGCCAGTTTTGATCAGTTCACATTGTTATATCTTAGACTTAAAAATTTTATAGCTTTATCATTTGGGAACTATGTTTAGAGCTCATAAAAATAAAACCATGAGCAAAAAGCATGCTGGGCAGCACCAGAAACTTACTTTCTTTGAAGAGCTGTAGTGTTCACAGACTGACTCTTCCAGGATTACAACACATTTTTCTCCTCTGGCTTGGGGCTTACGAAGAGCAGAACGAGAATCCCAACATGGATTTCTGCACCCTTATATTAAAGGTGTGATAGGCAGTATTTTGGGTGGCCATGCATGCTGGCTAATAGCATATAAACTCCTTCTGGCTTTTCACATGTGGTAATGTGGAATCAAAGAGCATGAGTGAGAAGCTCAGGTTATTTTTCTCCCTATTACTATTAAGTGTTCTCTAGCATCTTATATATTTTCTGGAGCATTAGTGTCATACTCAGCTACTTATTTGCTTTTGTTTATTATTACAAGTTACATTGTGTTGGAAACAGACACTTAAACCACTGCACTAAGCAAAGTCAAGTCAAGGCTCCCAGCAAAACTGAATTATCTGACTTTCCTCTCTGTTCCTCTGTAAAGGTTATTTTAATTACATAAACTTCATAGAGCAGCTTATGAGGAGCACCTAAATTACAGACAGCAGACAGGGATAGGTGGGGAAAAGTGGCTTGGAACTTAGAGGTGTTGCAACCTGTGCTGTAACATAAGAGAATTGGCAAAGCAACTGAATATCAACACTGGGAGCTTCGGAGTGTTTTTCTTCTTACAGTGGCATTGTGATATGTTTTTGACACAGAGCCCTAGCAGCACACAAGAACTTCATCCTGAAATTAGAGACAGCTTTTACATTAGCTTAGTCTTATGGCTAGATTGTCCTGGCTGTTTACAAGGTATCTGAATTTCATTGAATTCATCATGAATGCAACCACAAAGCATGCACTTATTTCTCCAGAGGCTACCTTAGATTATACGTTGACAAATTATATATTGACAGATTATATGGTGACAAGCAACTCATCCTTGCATTCCTTTCACCAGCCCACCAGCCAGAAACCGCACTGTACACAGGCTGAGAACAACAAAACAACATTAGTTCCCGTTCATATGTCTAATTTGCTTTCAAAATGCCTGTTTTCAGCTGAGAGGCATATGGGTGAAAATATTCTCATGCATTGTACTTCAGAGAGGGAAAAAAAAATGTGTAAGTATGTAAGTGTAGTGGGTTTCTGTGGCTGAGTTTTGCTAGCGGGGGGCGGGGGTGCTACAGGGATGGCTTCTGTCAAAAGCTGCCCGAAGCTTCCCCGGTCCCGTGGAGCCAATGTCAGCCAGCTCCTGGATGGACTTCCTGCTGCTGGCCAAGGCCAAGGCCAACTCCAATCAGGAGTAGTGGTAATGCCTCTGTGATAACGTATTTAAGAACAGAATGTATTGTGCAGAAAGAATTCCAGCCAGGGAAGAGCAGAGTCAGAGCATGTAAACAAAAATGCAGACACCAGGGTCAGTGAAGAAGGAGGGGCAGGAGCTGAGGCCCTGTAGCCCATGGGGGACCATCAGGGTGCAGAGACCCACCTGCAGCCCATGGGGGACCATCAGGGTGCAGAGACCCACCTGCAGCCCATGGGGGACCATCAGGGTGCAGAGACCCACCTGCAGCCCATGGAGGAGCCCATGCTGGAGCAGGTGGATGCAGGAAGGAGGCTGTGACCCCATGGGAGGCCCAGGAAAGAGCAAGGTCCTGCCGGAGATCTGCAGCCCATGGAGAGGAAAGCCCACGCTGGAGCAGCTTTTTCCAGGGAGGACTTGTGGTCCCTTGGGGGGACCCACACTGGTACAGCTCATCTGTGAAGGACTGCACCCCATGGAGGAGTGACCCACAGGACAGCAGTTTGGGAAGAACTGCTATCCGAGGGATGGACTCACACCAAGATGTCCCTCAAGGACTGTCTTCTGTGGGGGGGACCCCACGGGAGCAGGGGAAGGACTCCTCTCTCTGAGCAGCAGTAGAAACAACAACTGAGAGTTACCCTCATTCCCTGTCCCCCCGCACTGCTGGGGGGAGGAGGGAAAACATGGAAGGAAGGAGGGGTGGGGGAAGGTGTTTTTAAGATTGCTTTATTTCTCACACTTTCACTCTTATCCTGTTAGTAACAAATTTAAGTACTATTCCCACTTTAAGTCTGTTTTGCCCATGAAAGTATTCAGTAAGTGACCTCTCCCAGCTCTTAACTCACGAATCCTTACCTGTTCTTTTTTTTTGCTCTCCTCTGTCCAGTTGCAGAGGGAGCGTGAAAAGTGGCTTTAGTGGGTACCTGGCATCCAGCCAGGCTCAACCCCCTACAGTAAGTAAAAAAAACCCAGCAAACATGTATTTTGATTTTCCCAACAGTGAAAAGTTTATACAGCCATTATTAATATAAAAATCAACCTCAGATGTCTGTAGAGGTGACTAAACACACCCTTTTCCTCCACGCTGTATGGTACAAAAGTGTTCTTTTCAGTTAACAACACAGAAAAAGTTAGTTAGCACCCATGCCTCAACCTCTCCAGCATAAAAATTTGAATAAATAAATCCATACTTTCCTCTAATGCAAACTAGATGCTACAACATCAGCATTTTCTCTGTGTCAGCCTAAGCCAGTGATCTGGATCTAACCCAGATGTCTGTAAAAAACCAGGAAAATATAAGGCAGAGAATTACTGGCTGTTTCCCACCAAGTTTTGAAAATAGTAAGGCAAATATACTGTGTTTTGAAGAGATTCATCTATACTTTACCATAGTAGCTTGCAATTTTGAAGTCCTACTGAATACAAGCTATGCTTAGTATATTGAAAAATAACAGATGTACATTGCAGAGCTTTGTTTTTCCAGTTTGGTGATAGTGGATTTTTTTATTGGACTTAATGGACTGTGAATATTGCAAGACGTCTCTGACTGTCTGAGTGCATATTGCCATTCCTGTGTTTCTCAAGTTCCAGCATAAATTTTCTAGAATACACCCCAAATGCTGCACATTAGCACAGATTTAAATGGTTCAGCTTCACAGCTACTGTCCGCTGACCAGTTATGGAAACAGCCTTCACATTTGCCAGGGCTACTCGTCCACTGATACTCACTCTGCTCAAAAACAGGCACTACACAGACATTAAAAATGAGACAGGATCTCACCTTGATGCTCAAAAAACAGATTCTGAAGGGATTATCCAACCAATGGAAAATTAGTTTTTCCTAGTTCAATCTGCATGCCCTCCCCCACCCATCCACTGCAGTGTTCAGAGTTGGCATCTCCACTCAGATGTATTCTTCAATGAAAGTCCAGAGAATTTCAGTGGATGACTCCTATTAATGTTCCCATAAAGTAAGCATTACCACCTCTCTGTCCAGGCAGCACTGAGTTTCTCTAAGTTTCTGAAACACCCATTTTGCCATAAGCTTTATCTCATGCAAGGAAGAGATTTTTAGATGATCTAACAAACTGCTCTATTTAGACCACATAAAAAGAGGTTAAGTATAAAGAGCCAATAGGGCTCCCCATGAAGAGAAACAGTGAGCCTTACAGTCTGTACACAAATGCATTATGGCATATCTTGAAACTCATGTCACTCTCCTTCAACCTTTTGTGCTTAATTTTCCATAGTGGAAAGTGGCAGGCCATTAGCAGCACCCTCATGTGAACTGCTAACTCATCCTGAATGAAACCTGGAGGTTTGCTGCCTGCCACAGCCATGCTGCCAGTCACTGGGCTGTACCACAGGGACTAATGTGACAAGGACGTATTTTATGCAGTCCACACGTAAAATGATGGAGCTCTTGAAAAGCACTTGAGGAATTCTCCCCTCTAGCAAGTCTTTATCTTTTTTTAACAGGACAGGAAGTGACACCTGATTAAAGATACAAGCTAAGACACTGATCTCTGCCTTTGCAGATTGCTATACCAAGGCCACCAGAGCCATGTGTGGAGATCAACGTAGCTACTGCTGCTCTGAAGTATTTTTTTGTTGTTGTTGTTTTTTGAAAAGTCCCATTTTCAAAAACAGGAACTAAAATTGGACTTTCTAAACCCCAATTTGAAGCATCTGCTTTGGGAACACAAGCACCTATTTCCCGCTTAGCGACAAATCAGCAAGTCAAAGTGCGAAGAAAACAAACTTAGCAGACTGAAAAGTATGAACAATTACTTGAAGACAGCAAACACATCCTCATTTTTGAGCACATCAACAGCATCCTGATTATTTTGGGATACAGCTGTTCCTTGCTAATGTATCTCTGAAACTGGGAAGCCTTAACTTACTGTTGGAGCTTTATGAAAAATAAAAGATGCCATTGGAAATACACTTATGGAGTTATCTGTGATGGGGAATAGGGAATGTTTTCAGTGTTGGAATATGGTGACACTTCCGAAAGTTAGAGAGAAAAGAAAAGCATGTGTATGCAACACAAAAGAAGGCAGAATATACACACTTCTTGCAGAGACTTTCCTCTGTGCGGTGCTGCATGGCTGTATTGCATCAGGAGCTGAAGGAGGAAGGGTTGTGATAGAAAGAAGCAGACAGACAGACTGTAGGATCTGGGTGAACAGAGGGGGTTCTGGGGAAGGGCAGGTAAGGACACAGCATAGGTTAATCAGCTGGAAATGCCAGCAGGCTCTGGGTGAAAAAGAGTTAGAACCAAAAATTGCCTTACTCGATGTTACTGGGAGACCTGGCAAGGCAAACGGCTACATTAGCATTTTGGATGACAGACTGAAAAAAACTTGTATTATTATTGTCCTCTCAGAGGCTTCCCTGATTTTTAACGTTTTTCATGCTTGTGGCTTGGCATCTATCTTGAGGAAATAAACCCTCTGAGCTGCCCGCCAGCATTCTCAGAAATGGGCTGTTAAGGAGGAAATGACCCAAACCATAATTTTCATAATTGTCTGAAGGAGTTACAGAGTCAAACTGTACCCAGCTTTGGGAGGAACACATGGATCTAGGTCTCACAGCCACTTCTTGCAGCTCTTGAACCCCTCTGTAACACCTCCTCCTGGGCCACAGAGCAGTCACCATGAAGGACAGACAAGCAGGGACAGGAGCTGTGCTTCAAGGGCAGGCGGTGGGTTGCACAGCACCTGCCTGACTCTTGTACCACTCTCAGGACTGCACTCTTGTAGTGAGACTGTTATCTTTCTGCTTGTCAAAATTATTGCCAAATTCTGTTGCCTGATAACTACTTTTAAAAGGCCCAATAGCCTTTAAATTTAGGTAAGCAGGATGTACCTCAGAGTACAGTAAGGAAAAGGCAGCTCTCTGTTGTCTCCCCCTAGGTAAAAGCCCCAACTTCCCCCAGTAGCAGCATGCTGGTAGCTACAGGGAGGTGGGAGCCAGGCACTGCTGGGAGAAGGCAGGGAATAATGGGTGGGCATCCAGGTGGAGAGTCAGCATCCAAGCAAAACCATCTTTTCCCTTATGGTAACAGTAGTTCCATGGGAAGTTGCCATTCTTTGAGAATTATAGCAATTCATTCCCAGAAGAAAGGCATTATTCTCAATATAATTCAACAGATTATTATAAATGATGGATGCAGAGCAATGAGAAAAATACTGGTAGGAAGAGTGGTTGTCTTGTACCCAACCAGCTCAAGATCTCAGTGCCTTTTAACCACTGAGAACTAAGAATGTAAACCACTGTGCTAGTCAGAACAGCACCAAAAACATAGTCTGTCACATCCATGGTTTTTCCCAAAATTCTGAGAAAAATCCTTCTTATGTGCCGTAAGTCCCCTAATTTTGAGAAAAGTATACTGTTCTTTCAGTGTTTTACATTGACTTATATCCAAAATAAAGCTCAGTCTTACTCAAACAATCTAGAAAAATGCTTCATACATTATGCATAAGGTTCTTCCACAAAGCTCTTGATACAGATTATAGAGAAACAAGATACAGTATCATCTGAGTGTTGAAAGTTTTTATAACAGTGAATGATTAAATAACTTCATAGTAAAACAAACTCTAAGGTTTTCTTGAGGAAACTCTTTCCTAAACTTCTCTTGCTAGGCAAGCCAAAAACTGGAGTTCTCAGTAATGAAAAACATGTTGCTGTACCAAACAGCAGAGAAAAAACAGACACAGCTTACTGCAGCTCTCCAGATCAAGAAATTTCTGGAAAAGGCATCAATAGAGACCAGGGACAGTAGGGACCAGTACCTTGCTAAGAATGTTATATTTCAACATTTTTTAAACACCACTTTTATGATCCCAGTCAACTCTGAATTTGTGCGAAATCTGCTGCTCCAGATGAATCCCTGGAAGTCTCTGAGGCCTGACAGGATTCATCTAATAATACTCAAAATACTGACTGAGTCATGGCCTCTCTCAATGATTTTTGAACAGTTCTGGGAACCTTGAGAGGTCCCACTTGACTGGAATCTGGCTAACATTGTCCCAGTTTTCAAAAAGAGTAGGAAGGATGACCTTGGAAACTACAGGCCTGTCCGTGTCACTTCAGTGCCTGGTAAAGTTACAGAGAAGATAATTCTGGGAGCTATTGACAAACACCTGAAGGACAACACAGCCATTGGTCACAGCCACCATGGCTTCATGGGGGGAAAGTCCTGCTTACCAAACCTGATTTCCTTTTACAACAAGGTAACCCACCTAGCTGATCAAGGGAAGCCATTTGATGTAATCTTTCTGAACTTCATAAAGCTTTTGATACTGCCTCTCAGTATCCTTCTGGACAAAGTGTCCAGCATGCAGCTGGATACACACATCATGTGATGGGTAAGCAACTGCCTCACAGCTTGGGCATGAAGAGTTACAGTGAATGGAGGAACATCAGACTGGCAACTGGTCACTAGTGGAGTTCCACAGAGCTCCATCCTCAGCCCAGTTGGCTTCAACATCTTCATAAATGACTTGGAGGCAGAACTCAAAGGTATACTAAGTAAGTATGCCAATGATACTAACTCAGAGGAAGCTGTTGACTTCCTCAAAGGCAGAGAGGCCCTGCAGAGAGACATAGACAAATTAGAGAGCTGGGCAATCACCAACCCTGTGAAGGCCACCAAGGGAAAGTGATGGATTCTTCACCTTACCAAAGAAAGGAATTTGAAATGATGCCAGCTGATTAATCAGCTGGTGATCAACTTCCAGGTCACGACAAAACCTTGTGGCACAGGGCAGAGACCTCTTTGTTATAATGAGGTGCCCAATATATTGATTTTGCCTTTTCAAAGCCACAGAGACTAATCTTCTCCTTTCCTGTAGAAGGATTGGTACCTCAGCTCAGAGCCAATGATATTCATCTCTCAGCTGAAGAAGCAAACTCAGATTTCAGGCCTTCTGGAAACCTGGAGAAGCTGCTTTGTGAATAAGCCTTTGGGACTTCTCTACATTTCATTCTCTCTCTGCTTTTCTAAATACCTGAGCCCGGAACTCAGCTGTCAGCACTGCTCCACATGATACTAATGTTCTGAAAAGTCACACCTTAATGCACCACTTTAGTGTTTATCTAAAATTTTACACAGGCTAATTATCTAACTTTCAGACTGAAAGGTCTGAAAGCATTGAAAAGCACATCAACACAGGTAGCTGTGAGAAAACGTGCTTTGCAGGGAGCTGACTACAGCACATCCGTGGGAGAGAAAAGCTGAGAACTCTGAGCACTGAGGAGACCTGTAAGCAGGAAAAGTGCCGTGTCTGCTGAAAGGAACTTATGTAATACACAGAGCTAGGTAGCACAAGGAAAAGTGCTTCAACCTTTTCCCCTCAGAGAGGTCAGCATCTTGACAAGGGGACTATTGCTTCCCAGTCTGCTCTCAGTAGCTTTTTCCCACTCCTGCAGGGTAGACTCCTTCCTTCTTCCAGAGGCCAGCAGCCATTTAATCCTCTTCATTTCTGGCTGAGCAGCTTATATTCCCACTTCTGCAAGCAGCGTCTCTTTTTCTGCAGCCTCAGCAATTCCATAAACATTAAGGGATAGGGCCTGGAGATGTGGTAAAGACCTTTGTCTACTGCTTGGATAACCATTTACAGTTCTGTAGGAGGGCAGCTAAGGAAGATTTTCCAGAGCTGTTCAGCCCTCTCCCTGAGCAAGTTCCATTTTTAGGCCTGTCACCAGGGATAAGAAGAGGCAACTTCTTTGTAAACAGAGTTCACAAAACATACGCTGCCAAAGACTTCCACCAGCACTTCCCACAACAAACACAACATTTAGGTCTTAAGCTACAAAGATGACATTCATGACATTGTTTTTTTTGTTGTTTTTTTCCCTTCAAATGGCAGGACTCTGCTTTAAATGTCAAAATACAATCTTCTGCATTATCTTGACCTGAATAGTTTTGTCTTCTGACACTGAGAGACAATTGCATTCTGAAACTAGATTTCTATGCCTTAACATAATTGACAACTTTCTGAATATTTGATGCTTCATTTCTGAAAAACTATGACAGCCTCATCATGTATTTATCTCTATAATCCTAGGAATTCCAAATTTCATTTTAGTATAATTTTTGTCTAGGGTACATTGGTGAGAAAGTTGAATGGGGTTAAATGCACAGGACTGTTAGGCCTAAGATTCCAGGATGCTTCATCCCCAGGCCATGAGAGACTTGGACTTAATGTCCATCAGCAGAAACAGTTTTCTCAAGTCTTCTGGGATTAAAACATTCCTTTGCACATTTGGGAATGCATGTTTCTTATCTGCTTTGTTGTCATTTTGGATCCTAGCTCGCTGCAAATTATTTTTTGAAGAGCCTTCAATTCTGTCTCTAAAATTTATGTAGTCACAGAGGTCCCTTTTCGCTAAAGCTTAGGGTGAAAGTTTTGAAAACGACCCAAGACATTTAACCAAATGAAATTAGAATTCTGTACCATTGAATAAAATGTAGTTCAGCTCTATGAAGAAGCTTAGAGAGGGAGAAGATCTGATAGTTGCACAAGGATGCAATTTGCAAGTGCAAAAACCAGAAAACTGAAGAAAAGCACATTAAAAAATGTTTACTGGAAACTGTAGGAGAGGAGGAAAATACCTCTGTACATTGTACATTACTTCCATTAGGGAGGAGGAAGAATGATGTTGGCAGACATCAGGCCTGGGAAAGCAGGTGCAGCTGCTCAGCAAGAGGCCTTGTTCCCATTCTCATGTCAAGCAGCACAATTGCAGAGTGATTCCACCACTTTCCTGAATGGTTTTCCTGCTAAATAATGGTACCAAAAGCAGAGACCTATTGAAAATAGTAGGCAAATGATCACACCAAGAAATGAACCCAGCCCTTACAGTGGGTCAAATCTGATTATCATGAGGACACATCACCACTCTTCCCCCCCCGCCTCAACTGATTCAGCAGATCAGAAGGGAAATGCTTTGGGGGCTGTAGGGAAGAATTGTTTATATAAGACTTACTGACAAAACAAAACAAAAAAAATCATAGTATGTTTGGTCTGTAAACCGAGACCATTTCTGCCACAGATGGTGAATCAGGAAAGTAAGGTAGTCCTTCAAGCTCCTCCTCTTTCCTCCCTTGCCTGGTAGAATTAAGCTTGCCACAAGCAGACATTATTAATCTGGAGAGAACTAGACATTCCTCCAATGGCAATAACTAGTTACAACTGCAGGAAAACAATCTTCATAAATTCCACCTCTGTTCAGTGGCAGGGCTGGCTGCAAGGGGAGACAGTAGGCTGTCTAACCAGTGCCTTCAATTACCCACTCAGAGGCCTCTCCTGTTTTCACAGGAAGGGCAGAGAAAGGAAATAATGGAAATAACAAAACCCCAAAACAACCAGTGAGAGTTGCCTTATTCTTTTGAGTTGTGGTTTGTTTTTTCTCCAAAAGCAGTGTATCTAGGACTGTCCTCTTACTTACCAATCCATCAGCATTTTTCACCACACTAAATCCTGGCACAGGCATTTTCCTGAGCTTTCAGATGGCAAGTCAGAGATCTGGCCTGTGTGAGGGGATTTCTTTTCCCTCTGCTGAGGTTATCCTATGACTACCACAAATCTTCAAAAATCCCCATGTACCAGACAGCCAAGAGCATCGTGCTCAGAGCTGCAACAACCTCCCTGCTCACAGCTATCCCAGCTGTGCCTTGCTTTGATAGCAGCTCAAATACTGATCCCTGGAAAAGTACACTGACAACAATTTGCTTAGGGCAGTACACCGATGTCTATGAATCCTTCCAGAATTATCATGCCAAACCTTACACCCCTTTCTAGCTTTGGTGCAGGACTTAACATTTTAATGCCTACATGGTCCCTAAGAGCTTAGCTCCTGGAACTCACCCGCCTTATGAGCAGGATCTCATAAGATCAAATGCTGCCCCTCAAAACTGTTTTCTTCCTCTTACCACAGGGACTGTTTAGATGGCAACATCATGTATCTTCCTTTTTCAAGTGGTATAAGCAGTCAGGCCAAGCTTTCTTCTTGGGCCCAACCACTAACAGGATGAAAAATGTTCCTGAATGCTATGAAATAAATATTGTCAGGAAGTGGAAAGTGGTTTCTGTGCTTGAAATGGACAGTTCAAGAAGAAAGAAAATATCCATTTGTGGTGTTTTCCACAACCATTGGGCTTTCCTTCTGCGACAATATTTTTCTCCCATTACTTACCTAATTTGCCAGAAATTAATATGGAACTTGCTTATCACCTGGAGGGAAAAGCATTATGCTGCTGGGATGAAAGGCTCCAGAGATACTGCTGGATCACGAGCTGCAATGTGTTTAAAGAAGAGAAGGCCATTGTGCACTCATGACACGTAGCCTTTCTGTGAAAATAGTCCCTAACTCGAGAGGGATCAGAGGTCTCTTTGATGGGATGGCAACCAGCCTGCAGAGTATGTAACAAAACCAACCAAACATCTTTTGCACATCAAACAAAAGAAAAGTCATCTGCCTTAGGCCAGTATACTGATACCATGTACTGTTAGGTATGTCAGATGCCAAGAACAGATATCTAGCAATAATTCCTCTTTACTGGAATAACTGTACGTAGGGATGCAAAGCCTGAAGCTGCAGAAGCACATTAGTGCTCTAGTTCAGATGAAAAGGATGTGCTTTTAAAATAAGCTTTGAGTTTACCTCCACACATGATCTCCATTGTGTTATCAAGCAGCGTCAAACCCCAAAAACAAGATTCCTCACAAATTAACTGGGAGATACATTCCCAGAGCACCCCAACACACTGCAGCCTCAGGTGGACATTAGTCCATAGGAACAGACCACAGCACATCTGAAGCAAAAGAAAAACCCTAACCTAAAGTGTGTGTAGCACCAACTACTTTACAATAAAGGGATTTGCTTACCTACAATATCTTCTAATATAGGAATTGTCAGGACCTCAAGCTGATACCATGGAGTTCCCTTCTACATATCTCTTACCGGAGTTGTATCTAGAGCCTTTGAAGTGAGAGAAATTAAGATTAAATGAAAGCCACTTAATCTTGAAGTCAAATTTGCCCTCCACACAACTCTGCTATCACTCTTGAGAACAGAAAAAGATCTCTAATCAAAAAATATAAGTCTACTAGTTAAAACAACTATTTATCCTTCAGGCTCCTAAGGGGACACTCCTGCCATCTATATCTGTTCCAAATGGCTACAGCTGTGTTCTCTAATGCCAGAGCCTAACAGAAGACTTTGGCTTTTCTTACATAAAAGGATGCCATCAAAATCTACAGCAAAAAAAAAAAAAAAGTTTTTAAAAAAAAAATAACCCAAACCATAAAAAAACCTCCAAAAACAAAACAACCAAACTCCCTCTTGAACAATTCACATCACACTTGATACAAACCTCCAGCTGAATTGAGCTTCTGACACTAACTAATTAGCAACTCTGTGATGACCAAAGGTGTCTGGGGGACAAAGAGGTGGTTCCCTGGCCTTTTAGCCAGATGTAAGTCATGTAAAGAATGCTTCTGGGATGAACCCTCCAGACATGACAGATGTTGCACTACCTCTCCTACTTGTCAATGCTTGTTTTGATCCCAGAAACAGACAAAGCTCCCCACAGTGTTTCCAGATTAACACACCTGTTTTCAACTTTCATTCTTTTTAGTACAACTATAATGCATGGAGAAAAACACAACACAGCAGCACACCTGCTGACTTCAAATTCCTCTATAAGCAGGGCATTTGCACATGCTGTTACATATAGGTGATTATGTTACATAACTGTCAAAGTAATTTTTAGTAGCTGTTATTTTATAAACTACCTGTAATACCCAACATGTAGACGATGGTGAGGAAACACACACATGGTATTGTAAGAAACAGAAAGTGGTTTCATGATGACCTTACCCTGTGCTTCAAGAGAAGTTCTAAGATGTCAAATCCTATGGAAGTACCTAAAAACAAGACCTACTTGCAACTACTGAGTGCAGTCTATCTACAGAAAGAGTTCCTCTAAGCCATGCCTTCAAGGCAAAGTCAGGCTTGCAATTCATGCAAGTGAGCTAGTTTAGAGGAAACTACAAAGATGTATTTCACTTCTAAAAGTAAACCCATTCATGGACTAACCCCAAATTGCAGCAGTCCCTAACTCTTGAAAGGACAGCTAACCAAGATCAAATAGCTTTTCTAATTTGAACACCAAAGGGTGTGAGGTTGTGGCTTTTTCATTACAGGCTGAGAGCAGCAGATCAGAGTAGAGCAAGTTTTCTTTCATCTCCACACTTACGCAAATGTGTACATAGAATCACAGAATTTTTTAGGTTGGAAAAGACCTTGAAGGTCATCGATGTCCAACTGTTAACCAAGAACTCTGGTTCCCAAGTACCACATCAACACATGTTTTAAGTAACTCTAGGGATGGTAACACATACACTTTCCTGGGCAGCCTCTTCCAGTATTTGACAACCCCTTCAGTGAAGAAATTTTGCTTATTTATCCAATCTAAATCATCCCTGGTGCAACTTGAGGCCAGTTCCTATTTCACCGTAACTTGGGAAAAGGGACCAACCCTAACCTGTCTACAACCTCCCTTCAGGCAGTTGTAGATGACAATAAGGTCTCCCCCGCAGCTTCCTTTTCTCTGGACTAAATTATTCCAGTGCCCTCAGCTGCTCCTCACAAAACTTGTGCTCCAGACCCTCCCCCATCTTAACTGAAAAGTACACCACCTATAAAAGTCCATATAAACTGACTTTTCATTAGTGAAAAATACTGACCTTATTTCAACTGAAGAAAGAAAGCAGCAGTATGAAAGGACTCAGATGTTTCAATTTTTATTGCTAATCACTTGCCCTTGCAATGTTTCATAACTATTTTATCTAGGGCACATTGAACATTGTTTACATGAACATTATATTCATTTGCTGTAGCATGATACACAAATAGTCACGTCACATAAGCTTCAAATACGCAGCTTCGTTTTATCTCCGTCCAGGTCTACTTTTCAATGCTTTCAAAGTTTTCTTCATGATAGGTCCAATTTCTTCAACAGCAACAAAACAAAGAGACCAGTTAGGATTACAGCTATGAGTGACTTAAAATGGTATTAGCATAATATTAAGCATATATGAATAGGCAGGTCAAAACAACTAAATTGATAATCTTAGGAAATTCCATTTACTTTTGATTGGCTTCTTTCCATCTTGAATCATGACACCTGAGCTAGAACTTCCAGTGCTGCCAGCAGGAATCAGATTTGATAATGTGTTATTTCTGTCTCTGCTTTCTGGAATCCTTGTTCTTTTAGAAAAAGGAAGTAAAAAAAGTTAGTATTTGATATCAAGCTACTATTTGCTCTGGCTCATTTGGGCGAAAAAAAACAAAACCCCAATCAAACAAATTTAAGAGACTTTCTCTGTTTCAAAATCATAAGATAATTCAGGTTAAAAGGGGTCACAGGTCCCCCATCTTGTCCATTTTCATTCCTGCATAAATTTTAGACTTATAAGATTTTATTTAAAATTAAATTATCAGAGTTTGTGACAGATCAAAATGGTCAGCAATACCACTGTGATTTATAATTCCCTGTGCTCTAGTTTGTACTCTGTGTTTATTTTCCTCTGTGAACACAGCTGAACTGCTAACTAGCTCTCTGACAGAAAATGAGGACAAACTTAAAAAAAAAGCTTATGTAAGAATGAGTAACTAGGAAGAGGCACAGTAACTAACCCTAAATATCCAATCAACAGGACAAGACCTGAGGCAGATTCTTATACCTCCTGCTAAAGACAGTTAAACCAACACAGCAATCACATGTCAGCATGATGTCACTGATCTGGACAGCCTTGTCCACCTCAGAGCCAGTCCCTGACACCTGCTGCCAGTGCTCACATACCACTGTGCACTGAACTGAGAACAGTGGCCTGCTGGGGATCTGCATGTCTGCCTCGGGACCTCCTTAGCTCCTGCAAGACCAGCTTCTTAAGTGAAAATTTCAGCTGTACAAATTCTGCAGCTTACAAAAATGACAGCTCAAAGCAATCAAGTTTAACTCATCATGCCTAAACAAACCCTTGTTTCTCATGAAGGCAACGCAACGACCCTCTTATGGCTTCTTTCACACAACACCAGTTCTTCCTAATTTATCATGCCTGAGGAAAAAAGTCTTGAAGGGCTTGAAGCACATCATTCAGCTACTGGCCCAGTGATTACTGGAGCAGAAAGGACATATACATTACTGTACTTGAAGCACCTAAACTGGAAGGCTGGTCTGTCATAACACAGAATCAACCTCCCACAGAGCAACTGAAAGCAAAAGCCTAACCTGAAGTCTCTTAAGGTATTGCCTTGGTGGGGGACTATCTTTCCATTGAAAACAACAACACTATGGAAAGAACCTTCTGGATCTCATCAGCTAAGGGTGCACTTATGAAAAGATACTTGGTAAAAAAGCCGACTTTAAGAAATTGCTACATCCAGGCTGTCATTCCTGCCCCATACCACCACCATCTTGAGCAGTAAGTCAAGGCTGTTCAGCTAAGTTTCTGAAATTCAGAGGAGGAAAAAAAAGGAAAGAAAGCACACCAAACAAATAAACCAAAAAAAAAAAAAAAAAAAAAGGGTTTTAAAAGTTCCTGATGTTCACTCTGATCAGCTAAATTACTACAGGCAGCTGACTGGGATTTTATCAAAGCAGAAGAACATGTGAGGCTACTAAGCAGGTTTATAAACCCAAAACATCAACAATGGAATCTCTCCAGGATGTCAAGCAGCTTTAGAGTGATCTGGACAAAAAAAAAACCCTCCATCCACTCACACTCTAGCTGGTAGGGTGAATTCACAACTAACACTTTGGAGAAATGTGGTATGGCAATGCGCACGCAGCCCAGAAGGGTGCACAACTTAAAAGGCAAGTTAGCTTCTAGCCACCAACCACTTAAAGAAAGGAAAGTAAATAGAGAGTTATTTAGAACTTCTAAACTATTTTGCAAGCAAGCTTTTGAACTGACAAAAGACACTCAAACTCAAATTTAAAGCGTTGTACAGAACACTTACTTGTACTTCTGTATGGGATGAAACGAGGTGACAGGTCCTGCTGTCCCATGAATTTCTTGCTGTCGGCGAATGTTCCTGGGTGGTTTTGCTGCACTGGCCATATAAGCCATTTTTACTTGCCTGCCTAATACAGAAACAAAGAGCAGAGGATATGGGACTTTTTATGCCTTTTATATCCAAAGCTCTTTGTGTTGTTGCTTAGGATACTCAGTCTAACCAGTAAGGTAATATTTGTCTAATGCACAATACTTGCAGCATACAGCACAGTATTGTACTAATGCATGCATTTAGTTTCTCAGCAACTTTTAAATTAAGAACAATGTTTGTTCTTGATGACTTCTCCTAGAAGTTCAGCATTAGTGTTCCCTGCAAACAAATCACTAAACCCTACATATTGTCAAGAACAACAGAAGAGACTGGGTTTTGTAAGTGGAAGAGCTAACTAGATTTTACCTTTTGGTTTCTCAGCCTGAGCTGAAAGAATATTTTTCGTAAGCATCTTCAGTTTTTCTTCTCTCTGATTAAACAGTCTCAAGTACATTTCGCGCCAAGACTCATATTCCAGGAGGTTCTCATTTTTAAAGTCTCTCTGGCAGTGTTTCTTCCACAAGTGGTCAGAGTCCTTTATAAACATCTAATTTGAACACAAGATACCTTAAATCAAAGATTTAAAAACATTTTCAAGAGTACCTATTAGCTGAGCCTGAAGATGCAGCCCAAACCCTTGGTGGAGAAAGGTGCAGAACAAACCCCATCACGTGCCATCACTGGTACCCACAATGTGAAGTGTAGCAATACCATGCAGATATACTGACTTCAGCCTAGAAATCCCACAGCTTCAAACAGCAGAACCCTACACCTGAGTCAGTAGGCCACGCTTACAGTCTAGACTTGTGTTTACAGCACAGGTTCAGGCCACTCCAGCTCTCCACTTGAAGCACACAGAGAAAAGGCCAACTTGCACTACGAAGGGCTACACACTCAGAACCTCAATGTCCACATGCATCATGGAGCTGAAGTCCCAACAGCATGCATACTAAATCTACCACACACATGAAATCTCACCCCAGCTACTTCCTGACTGGTATGCTTTGCAACCTTAACAGTTTGTAACTTGAACACAGTTGGTTCTATTACAACTTTCCCAGCTATTTCAGAGGCAAATACTGTGATCATTTTTTCTTTCTTATTTTTGGAAACAAAAATAGTTTTCTATACACAGTCTTTAACTTAGTCATCAGGAATAATTCTCCCAGATGTTTTAAATCCTGACACTTCAGAAAGGGAGTCTTGATAATGATAGCTTAATTCAAAGAAATTAGTATGCAAGACAGAAGCCCAGTGCAACCCGTGGAGTTGTGGAACTCTGTAGCTCCCTGAATTTAACAAGGTAGAATTTACCAGATTACATTCCTCTATTCGAAACAACTGCTCTGGTGTGCAACGTGTTAGCACAGGTTCAAGAATTTCAAAGGGCACGCCTCCTACTTCTTGTAGCACTACAAAAAAGTAGGTAAGGTACTTTCAGTATCTTACTTATTTTACTCAGTGGGTAACACCACTCACCAAACAATTTAAAAGTAAAAATACAAGTTAATTTTAGCAAGCACTAACAGAACACTTTCTGAAGTCAGGCTATGAAAATATTTAGAAATCAGCAGTTCCATGCTGACTAGTAGTTATACCCAAGGATGGATAAAGCATCTTTCAATAGTCATTTCCCCATCTTTACTGATGTGTATCACTTCCCCTCTCTACCTATGCATGGAATAAAAATGTCTTGATCACTCATTCTAATTTATGTAAACAAACATCTTGGGCTGGGGGGAACAGGAGACTTCTTGACTTATAATTTATAGGACATTACATTTTAACTAAAATTTGAACTGGAAAAATTGTAAGCTTTCAAAAAAAGTCCCTACATTTTAGCACAGACATCAATCCCTTTTTAAGTGCCTTTCAACTTGCTCTGAGTCACTGTTTGCAGAGCAGGACAATATATTTTAGTAGGCCTTTTGTTGGCATGGAGAAAAAAAATCTGATACACTTTCAGTCACAGCCTGCTACAAATCCCTTAAAGTACTCACAATCAATATTATTTTGAAGCACGCGGATGCACTGTTCATACAGTGTGAGCATCTTTGAAAGGTAGACTGTTTTAGAGCCAGAGTAAACTTGCATTTTAGAGTTCACTCTCTGTCCTGTGAATTGAACCGTCTCACTGACTTGCTGAGGTGCTTCCACAACAGGTGCTACGGAAGCTGCAAGCAAAACATCAGCAGGTTTTACAATGCTTTAAAAACATTCAGCTCTGAGATGAGCACAGCTGGTAGGACATGTCACCTTTTCTTGAAAGCCAAAGTTATTGCATTACAGTTTTGGGCCCTTGCATCTATCATATTGCAGAAGTCCATTCGCCATCATCTAACACCAAGACAGCATGTACACTGCAAGTGAGCTGCAACCACTCAAACAAGTCTTGCATTATTTAGCTGCTATCTACATGAGCTGTACTCACACTTGGGTAACAGAGTAACCTATCTATAGCACCCTGCTGACCCTCCTAGGTTATCCTAGAGAAGCCAGAAGCTACAATAGCAGCGACATTTCAAGATGCCAGTGGTATGAAACCACTGAAACCTCAGAAAAACTGCTAGAGAAACCACTGGTACTTTATGTCACCTACCTATAAAGATGCTAGTGGTTCCCATGCCAAAATTCCTTTACCAAGTGCTTCATATATTTATATTACCTGAGGTAGTTTCTACTAAGTCTATTGTTGTCTATACCTTAGACCAGGCAAAAAGATAAATGGGGGCTGTAGAACTACTACCCGATTTATGCCTTCTCTACATCTGTGATAACCTTCCACAGTATTTCTTTACTCAGCCAGCCACAAGGAAGCGTTTATAACACACTTCAACTTCAACATGATTTTCACAGGCGAGAAAGTGAAGGTGAAGCCCTTTTTTGCTACGGAGAGATGAGCTAATACAGCTTATTAGAAAAGGAGATAAAATATCTCTACAGAGACCTGTAAAACCCCATACCATTTCAACCTTGTATACTACTTACCTGTAAAGTCTGCAGCATATGAGTTTGAGATGCCTGTCAGAAATTTAGGTAGTGGAGTATTAAGAAGCTCCTGAAGGGATGCCACCTTAGCCTGTGCACAATATAGGAAACAATGCTTCAGCATTATAAATTTGGGGTTACAGAAACTTAAAATAAGCTAAAAAAAAAAACAAAACACAAAAACAAAAAACACACCACCAAAACCCAGAACCAAACAACCCTTATGCAAACCCCAAAGTTAACAAGGATAACTAAAATTATTTCTTTTCTACACTAAGATTTACTCACAGGATTATTTTTCAGTGTACCCTTAGTCTACATAGTCTACTTACCAAGACTATACCACAAAAAGAACTTAGTGTGACAACTGCAATTACCGCACAGAAAGAGATTAAAGAACAGTAGATCAGTTAACAGGCTTTCAGATAAATCACTACAGATGCAAGCAGTGAATGAGACAAAACTGCAAGATGACAAAAGTACAATCCTAAAAGAGAAGAAACAGCTTTACACCTGGTCATATCAAGTCTCCTAAATCATGCCTAAAATATTCACAGATAACCCCGTAAAAATGGATTGAAAGATGCTGCATTCTGTTAAGTATGAGTCCCTACAAATGTATTATGTGCAGTGTCAAAATTGGATCTTGGGTGTCCTCTAATTGTAAGTCAGGCACTTATAGCCCAAAACTTGTATTGCCTGAACTTCATTTCAGTGTCTTCAATAACTTTTCACAACTGCTTGAATATAAAAGATTTTTCCTTAAACAGTTTAGGAGCATCATATACAAGCCTCTACATTAATATTTCTCCATTTGGGACAGAAGATACCACATTCAAATTGCAGATCTTCCACAACAAAGCCTGAAGCTTTCACATCACAGTGAAGACAAAATACTGAAGATACCTCTAATTTCCAGCAGGCAAAAGGTCTTCATTTAAAATGTCTAATTAATACACATTTTTAGATATACCTTGGCTCAGGGAAGCTACTCAAGCATTTTCCTCTTCAAGGGACTAGGATAGCTCAGATTAAGAACATGTATAATCTAGTTTTATACACAATACTTTGGTTTACCTCAGTGCATTTAAGGTAGGTTCAGCTCCACTGCAAACCTTAATGTTCACTACTAAAGAACCACACCATCTGATTAAAAGACTGTGCTGTAGACAAACAGCTGCTGCAGCAACAAACCAGGCTGGTCAAGAATGGAAGAATGCGACATCTTTCCAAAGGTAAATATCTTTGCACTTTGCAGGTCAAAAGCAGACTAGCTGATATGAATCAAACACTATTGCAGTATTTGAAATAATCCTAAAAATACAAGTCAATTGCAAATCACCAGAATGCAGTAAGCAGTCTTCCTGCCCCCCATCCCACTCCCCACAATTATTGTAATTACTGGTAGTTGCAATAGAACTGATATATCAGAGTCATGCGATCTGTTCCTTAAAATAAATACAGATAAATTTCACTGAAATTAAGAGTGCAAAGCACTTATTTATCTCCAGTTTATCTGCTATTTTTTCAACCATGTAGCAGTTTACCTTTTTACTGGGAGTTTCTGATTGATCACTCGCACATTTTTTAAAGTCTTCCACTCCCTCTTCTGCATGAGAAAGTTTTGAGGTCTTTTGTGGTAATGACCTGTTCTTCTGTTCACTGCATTTCTTTGGCCGTGCACCTGTAGCCCCAGCCTTCCTCTTTCTTTTATTAGTAACTTGATCATAATTAAGATAGGATTCAAAAGACATAGTAGGGGGCTCAAATTCCTCATCACTAGATGATTTGGCTTTGCTTTTTATGACAAGTTTTTGTTTTGCTTTCTTCACACATTTAGGACTTCTCTGTTCAGAAGTATCCTTACTAGACTTTTCCCCCAGAGGTGATAAGCCTTTATCAGCTGCAGAGAAATGCTGCTTTTCTGAAACTTTCTTGCTCTCTGTGGAGTTGCTCCCTTTGAACTCACTGTCTTTAGCCTGAGAATTGGAACCCCAGGAAGCATGCTTAGAACCACTGCTGCTACACTCTTCATTATCACATCCTTTTGGAGACTCAGAATCTGTACTTTGATGGGTCTTTTCACTACAAATACGCTCCTTATTCAACTTTTTAGAAATGGGAGTGCTGTTGGGACTTCTAAAGGCCTGTACAGATGCTCTGGACTTCTTTGAAGGCTTAATCTTCTTGGAAACAGAAGATTTTGTCTCACATTTTTCTTTTTCAGTACATTTTTTTCCTCCATGACCACTGCAACAATAGAAAAAAACCCACATGCCATTGTATATCTGATGCTAAGTTTTGGAACAATCTTTGTTCCTATATTAGTAAAACTAAAAGTATTAAAATCACACCATACGTCAACTTTACAAAACCCAGAACTGTGCTCTGCTGTCCTCTTATTTTTCCATTATCAGTACAGAATCCCAGAGAAGCTGCTCTTGGGTCCAGCACTGCTAAATATTGCAACAAGAATTGACAGCAAGGCAAGTGGGAAGCAGGGACATAATCATCAGTCGGAAAACATGCCTGGCAGTACTATTTGCTTAAAACATGTTGGATACCACTTTTCATACAAGTTTCCCTGCATGCTTTAGAACAGAGATGGGGTGCTTGAGGTAACTACGAGACAGAATTTACAACATGCTCTGTAGGTGGAACAGATTACAACAGGTGAGCCTTTATGATTTGCTCTTCACAGGTTCTGGTATTTTGCTTTTCTGTTGTTTGAACAACTTCAGATTTAAAATGCACTGTTTAGTCAAACTAAACCCCTGGCTTTCTCAGCTGAACTGTCTCAAACTGTCAGAGGACTGCAAAGCATCTAAAGCAGAGTGAGCCTGGTCATGGCAGTGGTGGCTGCTTCTTTCAGAGAAGAAACTGCCTGTCTTCAGTGTGACTCCTCCAGTATTAGAAGCCCCTCTCAGTCTACAAGAACATTAAAAGAAAACTCTCTATACAACAAAAGCACAGGAGAGTTTCCTCCTTTAACCACCACCTCTGGGAAGAAAGAGCAAGTTTCCCAATTTACTGAAGAAGTGCACAGCAGTGCCCATCATTGGTTTTTAGTCCTGCTTGTACCAGCTGCGACCTAAGAACTTGTGCCAGTCAAAAAACCAGCTGAAGTCAGAGTACTGACTGGCTAATTGACCAATACTAGTAACTTTGACCTTTTTCCTCATATTTTATAATGGCATCCTAATTTCTTCCATTCAAGTTATGTATTTGTCCTAATGCAGATTTGTCCTTCCAAACACTTTCCCAAGCTTTCCAATCTCTATTTTAAAGTCACACTACAGTATAATTAACTTCTAGGAAAAATGTTCACACCTACCTTTTATTTTCTGTAGAAACAAGTTTTTTCCATTGTTTTACCAGAGTTCTAGCTATATTCCCAGCAGTGACATGTTTCCTCAAACTGTTAACTGTTTTGCCTATGCCAGTTTCCTGCGGAAGATAATGCAAGAAAGATGGGCAGAATAAATCACAACTCTCATTTCTAACAAAACTTGTGTTTAGGAAGACAAATGCCTTCACCTCTTTGCCTGAATAGTCTAGCTAAATATATTAATAATCATATTTTTCTATTACTCTTCAAAGAATTCTCTCACAAAGCCCATATTTTTCTTCTTCCCAAAATACAGACACATTGCTTATAATAATTAAAAGCTTCATAGACCAGTGTGATAATATCTAATATAAAATTTGATAGGATGTGGCTTGGATGAGGATAAAAGTCACAAAAATCCTTACTTGGGCTGCCCACTCTTTAAATGCAACAAACTAACTTTGAGGTGCTAATAAAAAACAGAAGAGTTAGAAAACTGACCTAAAGAATGGTTCACCTTTATTTGCTTTTCAGTCAATGCTAACATTGACTGAAAGCAGTTTTACACTGAAAAGAAACCAACCCTGATTAGTAAAATGGCCTCTATATGCCCAAGTCCCTGCTCAATACTGTAATTAACATAATACTGCATTTGTCAAGTTGGATGCCCAGCTTTTAAGAAATGAATCTACCTAAATCATGATGTAGAGCCAGAATTCTAAAATGTAACATTCACCACCTCTACAATTGGAGACTCTTGACATTTACATAGTAATTGACTATGGAAGAACTTAATATATCATTATTGACCGCTTACCACTAGAATATCCAGTGATAAATCCAAATCCTGTAGTACCTTAAGTGTTGTTATGATCTGGAAGGAAACATTAGATTTATTGTTTTAAACAAATACTTGAAATTCTAATCTGTTCTCATCCTCATTCCCTTGTTTAATCCAAAAAGACTCAATAGTGTTAAAAGGAACACCCAGGGCTGCACATCAGGGCTGTGCTTGCAGTCTGTGCTGTGAACCAGTACAGTTCTGCCAACCCCCCCCAATTTCAGTAACACCAAAAAATCCAGTAGATAGCTTGAATTTACAACTATCGAGATTACAATAAAGATCAATAATACAGTAGTATGAGGTACATATATATACACACCACACTCCTCATGTAGCAGTGACCCTCTTTTGCCACAAAACCAATAGAAAAGCAGCACTAGGCAAAACCACCACACAAAAAAAAAAAAATCAGCAAGTCTCACAGTCAGCAGCACTACTCCATCAGCCCAGGCCAAGAAAGCACAACAGAGATGGTGGGAGCCCAGACTGCATAAAATAAGGTATTGAAAAACATAACTGCAATTTGTACATTAACAAAATGAGCTCAAGCTAGAACAGCTGTTTTCTTTAGCACTGACAAAGTCTACACCTGTTACAAAACTCAACATTTCCATAAAAGAAGGAAAGATTTTTTCAAATACAAAAGGCTCATCTTCCTGTGAGGATTTTTTTATAGCAAAAGTCTAATTTATAAGCGGAGTATGAATTTCTACAGCAATATAATCCAATTTTTGGCAATGGGTATACAGCACCCCAGGGTCTTGCAGCTGACCTTATCCTTCTGTTGTGGTTTAAGAATGGTATTCCCCAACTTAGTGTTCCCACTAGAACACCCCAAACCCCATGCATGAAGCTATGTTATGTAAGCAACACAATTAATGTACAACTGAAGTAGCAGCATTTCATGAGGCTTTCACAAAGCCTGGAATACTAGTCAAGTGTTTCAGATCGCTGACACTTCTAAAAGTAACAGCAGTAAAGCAGACCACACAGAAACCTTTTAACTACAATAACAGCTATACTAACTTAAATAACCAGTGAACTGTCATTTATCGTATCAGATATTGCTTATGAAATGGAATTGCAGGAGGTGGAAGAGGTACTTAAAAAAATAAGTAGCAAACTTAAAAAAAACATTTACAAATTGCACTCCAGGGATATATTTCTCTACTGTTGCTCTAAGTTTCATTGTTCCTGTAATGCCTTAGAAGTGGAATCCCATATGACACTGAATTTCATTGTGTACAGTGGGCTCTATCTACATGCCTGGCATGCAGTTTTTCTGTAAATCATCCACTCTGCAACAGTGCTTCTGAGACTAGAGAAGCTCAGGAAAAATGCTGCACAGCCTGGGAAAATGTGAGAAAAGCTGTAACAGTAAGACATGCACCTAGGACCAGAGGTAACAAATCACTTGTCCCCCAAAAAGTTCAGGTAACTACAAAACAGCAGGATACGTACAAAAAAACCCAAAAAACAAACCAGCAGAAGGGCCATGTGAAGTTCTGCTTGTCTCCCATTTAAGAGTAAGACACTCCCCAAGAAAAATAATAATTGCTCACAACGTTAACATAGTTTCCAATGCTTGCGATTATCAGTGTCAAGTTAGTTCACTTTTTATTTAATTAAAAGAATATATATAGCCACTGATTTAATTTATTTTGCAATGAAAAAGGAAGTAACTCACTGCTAACAGGTTATATTGTGCTATATAAAATGACTAGATACTCAATCACTGCAAACTACTGGGAATAAATATCCCATATGCCAAAATCAAATCTCTGAATGGAAGAATACATTGACACACAAAGAGAATAGGGGGTTTGAGTATTTCGTCTTGACAGGGTTTGGACTAATTCTTAAAGCCAAGTTTATTTCAGAAGAAAAAGATTCAGGAAACAGGCAATCACTATTCATACAGTTTCAAATCTACAGGCTAAATTACAGAAGTACTTAAGTGACAAGCATGTCCAAAACCAGTCAATACATTTTAATGAAAGATTAAACTTTCAAAGTTTCCTAAACCAAAGACCACACTGTTCATTTTGGTTACTTGAAATGTATCTCACATTTGGAAAATTAAGATAAACAACACTATTTCATTAAAACAAAAACAAAACAAAAAGCATTTACCAGATACTCTGACAAGCTTTGTAGAAGTTATACTGATCACTTGAAAGCAGGGAACAGCTCAGGCTGCAGGGAAATCAGCAGTTCTGCATGTATAGGACTAGTACAAGGTTCCATTTGCCTTGCTCTGTAACTGGACAAAGCAAATCGTAGCTTCCAGCCTGCCAGTAGGAATCACATCTTCAAACTCTTGGCATTTATAATCAAGCTTTCTTTCAGACACAATCAGAAAATAAGCAAATTTAATTTGTGGCAAGCATCTGTAGCAGCAGAGAAACTTTCTATTTATCCTATTTGCTAAAGAGCTCTGATTTCTCTATCAGAGACTTAAAGCACAAGCTCTACTATCTATCAGGCTTTGGTGAAGGCCACAGAAAGGTATACTCTGAAGCACAAGACATATAAAAGTTTTTCACTGAAACTAAAGTTTGTTAGAAACACAAACTTTGCTGTCATAATACCTCTATAGCGTACTATTACAATTATTGCATAAAATAAGGCAAAAAGAAAGTAATTTATCTGAAGTCTGTTCTAAGTAGGCCTTTAACAACAAAATGGAGACTGTTTGAGGCACCTTGCTCTAACCATCTTTCACCACAGCATTTGTGACCCATCTGGCTCTTCTTATCACACTGGACTGGATCCAGTAACTTCTTCCCCCAGTTCTTCCAAATACACACAATACATATGTAACTCTCCACTGGTTTTCAGACTATTTTATTTCACATATCAGTTACATCTCATGGTAAAAAAGTATTGAGACTGTGAAGTTTATAGAAAAATCAGGGAGATACCTTTTTATACAACTCCTGAACTATTCTACATAATTTCTACATAGTGATTTAGAAGGAATGATCAAAAACCTTTAGGATTGCTGGTTTTCCAATAAACGACATTCAAGCAAACCCAAGACACAGATCTTCATGCAATATAAACAGACAACAAAAGCAGGGCCTTACGGACAAACAGAGCTGGCACACACATACTGCTGTGAGACAAAAGCAAAAGTGACAACAGAAACAAGAGCAAGCAAAAATGCAGGAGAGGAGGGAAAGCAGGCTAGCATTTGGAAAGCGGAGGGCAATGGTAGTGAGCAATGGGTAAGGAAGCATGTGAGCAAAAAAAATTTTCCAGAGTCAAAACTGAAAGCAAAGTAATAATAACGACAGATCCCAGGTGCATCGGGTTTGGTCTTTTCCCACTGCACCAGTGTTGCTCCATCATCCCTTATACACGTGTTATACAGTCTCCTCATTTTTTCTGTCTGAGCTTGGAACCTCAGGAAGGATGGGAACCATTAACAGGTTCCCAGGCCATCTGTAGTCAGTGAACTGACTAAACATTTCATTACAGTAACTCTTGCTTGTTTTCTGTCCTTCTTTCTTCACTCAGTAGCTGCAACTCTCTTTCAAAGAGATCCCTATGATCCTTTAGCTCATTCTCTTCTATAACACAGCCTGTGAAATTCCACCAAGTCCACAAATTCTGGCTGAGCTAGACAATGCCTCTGAAAGAGCACCAAGACTCTGAAGACACCTTAGAAAAACTCACCTCTTTCCCAAACAAATAATATGCCTTCAGTTATTGAAAAAAAAAAAAAAGCACACAACTGTTTGTCTAAAAAGAATTGCCAAAAAAAATTGCCTAGTTTTGTTTTCAGCTATTAAATCTAATCATCTCTTCTTGCTAATTAAAGGAGCCTTCTTTCAATAATCTTATACAACACGGAAATAAATGTAAACATTAATCACACACTTTACCTTGGTTCTTTAGTTTCATTAAGTTATGCCAGCCATTCTCTGGCTGTCTTATTATCTTTTCAGCTTGGTCAGTATTGTTTTTTAAAACAGTCCTCAGAACAGGACATAATATTCCTCTAACTGTCCCTCTAATGCTGTATAGCAGTAATAACATACCCTTGCTAAGCTACCTAAAGATAGCATTTACTCCATAAGCCATTGCATTGTACTGCAATTTCATGCTCAACTGGTAATACATCAGAGCTCCAAATCATTTTCTGAGTCAATGCTTTCCAAAATACAGTCTCCTATCCTGAATGACCTATATTCATAGCTCCTAGCTGTGACTTTCCACTGAGCCATGGTAAAGCACGCGTTGCTCAAATGCATGTGGCCTAGCACATGATCAAATTTGGTCTCTAGAAGGGACTCTTCATTTGACACAAATTACTTCAGTATGTGTAGCATTTCCCTATAATGCTTGTGGTCTTCTAAATTAAGAAAGATTTGAGTAGCATCATGTCAGGAACAGATGTATAATCAACCTCCATCTCACCCAAAAAAAAAAACCACCACAAACCCACAACCAAAACCACAAATCAGCATTGTTTCCTGATGAGGTCTGGCACGTATTTTTGGTGACTGCAACTGAAATCAGTTTTATGTATTACATCAGGTCCGTGATACCACTATTGTAATCACCATTGCACAGAAGCAAGTCAAATGCCTTGAAACTTGCATGTATTTATGACAATTACTGTCAGCTGAATACAATTTGAGATAAATTTGGCAGAATGTATCTACATAACTACTCACATCATGCAGCTGCTCAACACATTCCTTTAAGACCAGTATCAATGAGGACCATTTCACTGAGCTGTATAAACAATAGCATAGTATTTTTTTCCTGTACCTTCATTAGAACCTTAAGTGTCATTCAATATCCATTCTTCGTCAATTCTCTGCAAATTCACTGAGTAGCTATCAAGCTTCACACATTAAGAAGCTTTTAACATGAATAATTGATGTTCTGCATCTTCCCTGATTACAATCATACCAAAGCCTATTCAGCAATTACTACAAAGTCCCAAGACAAATATTATTCTCAGTATGGAACAGAAATATTTGACAACACCAACACTTGTCTAATATTGATTTTTATTCTTTCTACACATACCTAGAATTTCCTCTTTGCCTTTAAAGATTCTAACCACATTTCTACTACTAGATTTAGCTTCTGTTAGGAGTGCATTTCATATCTGCTATCAGTTTCTCACTTTCCCTACCACTCCTTAGGCCCTTGTTATCCGTAAATATTTTCATTTCACTAAACACAGTTTTACCAGGAACAGCAGAAGTGCTGCAGCACCACCATTAGCCACATTTTATGCAGCACCTACTTGCAGTCATGCTGCATAAAAACAGATCATCTCTTCCCTTAACAAAACCAAATCTGCCAGAACTATTCTCATTTTTTACTGCAGTTAAATGTGTTCTGAGACTTATTGTTCAGAGATTAATTAAAAATTAATTACCTCTATAATTGCTTTTTACTTTTGCTTTGCTATTTCATGTTCAGAATAGCACACCAACACCAACCCAGTGTACTAAAAAAATTCAAATACTATAATATCTGATAATTTCTGTAGCACAGGAAGAAATCATAGGTTCATGGAACTAAAGATAAAAATTTCTGAAGAAGCATCAGCACAGACATTTGCATTTACAGCACTGGCATTCAAGTAGATAAACCATTATTGGCTAAGAAAATCAGTATTTCCTCTATATGCATAAATACACACTTTAAAAACACACTCTAGGTATGATTAATAGGTAAGCTTTTCAAGTTCGTTAGCTACCAAATACAACGCAATGTCTACTGCTGCCCTCTGTCTCTAAATACTTCCACAAACTTCTATCAAGTTTTAATGCCTTTGAAACCCATCAAACCAAACGTGTCGTATTTTCAAAGCGAACGTAACACTCAAGCAAACAAATAAACACCACCCTACTCTTTTAATACACCTTCTTTAGTCGAATTGGGATGTATTCATAAAACATTGAGGCCAATTTGGCACATGCTGCTTTGTTTCCAGGTCCCTCGGACTCCAGGCTGTTGCTCCGAGAACGGTGCGTGCCTTCATTCCCCAGAGCCTGTGCCGATCGCCCCCTGCGCCTCTGTGCCTCCAGTGTCCCTCTGTGCCTCCAGTGTCCCCGTCTGCCTCTCTGTGCCTCCAGTGTCCCCCTCTGCCTCTCTGTGCCTCCAGTGTCCCCCTCTGCCA
>JAYRBT010000114.1:91661713-91700516 GCA_036023395.1 Myiotriccus ornatus
CAGTGTCCCCCTCTGCCTCTCTGTGCCTCCAGTGTCCCCCTCTGCCTCGCTGTGCCTCCAGTGTCCCCCTCTGCCTCGCTGTGCCTCCAGTGTCCCCCTCTGCCTCTCTGTGCCTCCAGTGTCCCCCTCTGCCTCTCTGTGCCTCCAGTGTCCCCCTCTGCCTCGCTGTGCCTCCAGTGTCCCCCTCTGCCTCCCGTGTCCCCCTCTGCCTCGCTGTGCCTCCAGTGCCCAGCACAGCTTCAGTAGCTGCTCTGACCCAGCACCCCAGTGATGTCTGCGTGCGTTTAAGTGTTCCTTATCCAGTCCTCGCAGCTACTGAGCAGCCTGGCTACCTCACAGCGGGTGTGTCATTCCTTCCAGACATAGGAAAAACTTTGTTCTTCTTGCACCGAGAATAACCACGAGGCAGGGCGTGAGAGCCCCCGCTCCTCCTGATGTGCACCGTTCAAACAAAGCAGAACCACCTATTTCCCCCTCATAAGAGGAAAACCTCTTATGAGCACAAGTGATTAGCAGCCCAGCTGCTGTGTTGTGCTCTCCTGGCCGGGTACCTCCGCGGGCTCCCGGGCACAGCCCAGCCGCTCCTTCAGCTCCAGCACCCTCCCCGCCATGGAACCGGGCCCGGGCCCGGCGCTCCGCCCCTCCGCCATAACGCCGGCACCGCTCCGGCACCGCTCCGGCACCGCTCCGGCACCGCTCCGGCACCGCCCCGGCACCGCTCCGGCACCGCCCGGGCCGCGCCGCTCCCGATCGCCCTTCTTGTACCCGCGCCCGCTCCGCCGTAGGCGGTTCCTGCTGGCCGGGCTGGTTGCCGAGAGCGGCGGCCCGCCTGGCCGCTCGCTGCCAGTCTGTCAGCAGCAAGGACAGTGAGTGATGCGTTGCTCTGCTCTGCCTCGTTAGGCGCCGTTTGAATACACAGTGGCCCTGAGCAGGCACGGCTGCACTGAAGGCGAGCCCGTGGCGGTGAGTCGGGGGCATCACCAGCCTGCCCCAAGGCACGACATGGCGCGCTCTGGGCCCCTGCCGAGCTGTGTCGGGGCGGCTGTGCGGCCGCGGGAGAGCCGGGAGCGCTCTCTGTCCCTGGGGTTCCGTGTCACAGTCACTTGTTCGTGCACACCTGTCCTGTTACCTGCAGGTGATGACAAGGTCTGTGGCACTCCTGGTGTCCATGCATGGCTGGGAGGCTGCTCTGTGGCACGATGCCTTGTGTAGGGGGTAGCATTGTCAAGCCATGAAGGTGTGACTGGCACCCACAGGCACCCACTGCAGTCCTGACTCGGCTGAAGAGGACATCCTTTTCTTTTGGTCCTGCCTTATTTATAGCCTGATGGCTAGTGCTTTTTACCTTTCCCTTTTCTTTCCCTTTCCCTTTCCTTTTTTTTCTCCCCCTCCCCAGGCAGACTGATCAGTTTTGGGCCCTGCATGGCTCCCATGTGGATTATCTACAAAGCATCAGGGATTATCTACAAAGCATAGGGAATCAGTCTTTGGTTCTGTGTGAATTGCACATCTGAAACGGGATCTCCGCGGTGGAGCTTTCCGGGGCTGAGCATGTGCTTGAAAGACTCCAAGCTGAAAGAATCTTCGTTAAAAATCTGTGTCTTTGCAGTATTTCCTGGGAAGTTAGTGACGGTGTAATTAAAATAGTTACATAGAACACCTTTCACCCTTTAAAGTGGTGTCTGGGGGAAGTGCTAAAAAAGGGTATCCAGTCTGAACTACAGGGGAATTTAAGTAGGCAAAAGTCTGGTATTTGCTCATTAGGGTTACTTCTCTTGCAAAATAGGTCTTATTACAGCTTGGCAGAGCGTATAGCAAATTCATCAGTAGAGAAACCAAAATAGCTGGTATGGCAATACAGCAGGTAGAGCTCCTAAGTTGGATATGGAAAAAATAAATACAAGTCCTGATGCAAACTGGGTCTCCAGTTCCCGTGCTCATCTTTTTACTTTACAGAAATAATTAACTCATCTTCACAATATGGCCTAAAAATAGGCCATTCACAACTAGTTACTCTTCAGTTTTCTTGCCCAAATAGTATGAAATTATTTCTATAAAGTGGCATTTATGGAGAAGAAGTCTTCAGAGAAATTCAGCCCACACCAGCATTATAATTAAAGTCATCACTGAGTAGGGAAGTTGAGGCTCAGATTGTCATATGTATTATGCAATTGAAACTGGAATTTCCATATGTTGTTTGAAAGTCTTAGTTCTCAACTTACTGGGTTTCCTGGGATGAGGAAAATGTCCTTGCTGCCCAGTTATTCTGAAAGATCATGATTTCATGCCAGTGAAGACAACATTTAAAATCTTAAAAGCTTTCTAGAACAAGAAAAATGTTTCTATCCCAGATGTAAGTGCGACATTTTTCATATCACCTGTCATAACTGTCAGAGGAAAGAATTACAAGTTTACTCAGTCTTTCAAAACTGCAGCCTGATCATTGTGAGGATTTGTTTGTTTGGCATCGATGTGTGACTCCTTTTAGAAGGAGTGGGGTTGCCATACCCACAAATATAGCTCCAAAAATTACTTGGACAGTACATGCTCAGAAGCTGTGTTGTGCCATCAGCTCTACTCCAAGGCTTGCAAACTCTCTTCTCATCCCTAAAGTCCTCTCCATGCCCTGCTGCCAGTGCTTAGTGAGTTTCCAAGGAAAGACTGAAACCAGAAACAGGCTTTGTACAAGCTAAAGAGAAGAGCCAGGTGAGAGTTTCAGGGGGTGAATCAATGTGAGAGTCTTGGCAGAGCAAAATTAGGCAATGAAGTGGGAGCAAGTGATCGAATACGGGGGGAAGTCTGAGTGACCATCTGGGGGTGGATGTCTTGCTGAACACTTGATTTCACCTTCTGTGAAATCAAGACCTGTGCATTTGTTTCTAAAGAGTAGTAGTTTGTACATTTATTTAGCAGCTTAAAAAGAATACACACAAAACACATTTCTATTTCTTTTTTGAAAAAAGCTGCAGTTCCCACTGAAATTCAGTATGCTTTCACAGTTATCTCCAGTCTGCATAAAGAGCTTCGCTCTTCCTAAAGGCATTATTTGTGTGATTACTCAGTACCTTCAGATTAGTGCATCTAAAGATATTTTTCATAGCTGTTTATCATAGAGAACTAAACATGGGCTTTGAGGGTATGTAGTATTTAGCTGAGCATACATAAAGTGCTCAGAACAAACAAAACAGTCATGATCTAGAGCTAAGCCTGAGTTTTTTCAGCATCTTTAGTTGGCTAAGGTAGATCTGCACATGGCCATGGCTGTGACACTTGTGTTCCACCAACAAACCAGGGCATGCTGACTTCAAACAAAAGGCTTTACATTTCCAGAAAGAGTGCAGTGGTGGTTGTGCATGGATTAGAAAATATGGTTATAACTGCCTTAAGGCCTGTCTTTGCTGATACAAGAACTTTCCCTATTCTTGATTCTGAATCACGCACATGGAGCAAATAATAATTGTTCTTGGTCATTGGGCTGAGAACAAATCTCTTGAAATTTTTCCACTTTTTACCCCTAAAATGTTAAAACATTACTACAAGGCCTGCTACTGCTGCATGGATTGATAGTTTTGTCCTTAGTCACTCACAGAGACCAGTTGATTATGAAGTAAATTAAATAATTTTTCCCCGACATTCACTCATACCTAAAAGTATGCATCTTGAGAGGCTCAAGATATTGTCAAAAAATTAGTACCCCCTCTTTGAAGTGCGAAGACAATTAATAACCTGATTGCAAGGACTTAAATCAATATAAAAATATTTTATAGTAATTAATTTCTATGCCACTTGAAATGAAATAAGCAGAAAGACAATATTATCTTCAAGATATAAGGGAAACAATGTGAAGAATATCTGAAAATTAAAAAGCATATTAATCAAAGTTTGATTTTAAAAACTGTTGCTTTATGTAAGTGTGTATATATATGTATAATATATATTTTATATATATTTTATCTACATCTATAATGGATATATATGTATGGTTTGGGTTATGCAAATGATTTCTGAACCTGGTACTAGTTATCTTTAAAAGATTTTATTGTGTTCTAATTAATGGAAAATGAGAATGACTAGCCTCAAGAGCAGCTTGCATGCCACAATATACAACTACATTATCAGTTGTCCTCTGAAGACCGAATAACATACAACCAAAGTTTCAGAACTGCGTGAGATGTTTATTCTGTCAGTTTTAGTACATTGAGATGTTGCCTCATGCCCCACAAGATGGTTATCTCTATACTGCCCAGCTCAAAGCATGGTCTGTATTTTCTGGAAATTAGAAATTAGTTTTGCCTTTTCAGTGAGGATACTTTCCCGTTGTTGCTTCTGCTGGTTTTTTCGACAGTGAACCATATAAGGATGTTGGAAACACATTTGTAGAGACTGAATAAGACTTGCATTTATTTTACAGTGTGCTAGTAATTTTAAAGATATGCTTATTAGAATAATATTTTATTTTCTACGTATTATGATTGTATATTCATTTTGGAGAACTGTCCCCTTCATAAAAACAAAACAAAACAAAACAAAAAAACCAACAACAACAACAAAAAAAAACCAAACACACAAACCTCACTGAAAAATAACAAAAGGAAAATATATTCTTTCTCTGAAAAATACTGGCTTTCTAGGGCATCTTAAAATTATAAAAATTTATAGAAGTCTTGGCATGAGTTGTTAGAAAAGGGAACATGGAACAACTCAGGTTCACTAGTATGTATGTATTTGGGAGTGTTGTTTTAGAAATATGCCTGTTATACCTACAAAACCTAATTTTTTACAAGTTTTAAAACTCATGAAGTACAGTGAGAAATATATTCTTTGTGTAAAAGTCATAGCTGATCCTTTAAGGTAGAGCTTAAAAAATCTTAAGGACAGTTGTTCATGTAAGGAATTTTATAATTAGATTGAACTGGTAAATTAAAATATATTGAGATGTGTTAAGATGATGACAAATGTCATCCTACATTAAATTAATGTTACAGTTAGTTGTATTTTTGAGGCAGTAGAAATCTACATGTGAGAAAAAAAAAAGATATAGTAGGTAGAAACTACCTTTTTACAAAGAAACGCAGGGAAAAGATAGGGGGGGATGGGTACAGGTTATTCCTGGGGTGATTATGGTTTGACAGAAGAAGAAAATTTTTCACAATGAGAACAATCAGTCGCTGGAATAATCTCAGGGAAGTAAATGGTGGATTCCTCAATGCTGGACACTTAAGATCCACCTGAAGAGTGTGCTGGGCTATCTTGTCTAGACCATGCTTTTGCCAAGAAAGGCTGACCACATGATCCTTGGAGTTCCTTCAAACCTGGTACTCCATGATTCTATGAAAATAAGGCTTTCTCCTTAATTTTTCACAGCTGTGGCTCTATTTATCAGAAGGGAAAATGGTTGTTGCTGTTGGGAGGGCTTGGCTTTATGTCCTTCTCCTTCACTCTCATTTCACACATTCGACTGCCTATGTTCCCTATTCTGTTTTTTCATTTTTATCTTGTAATGTTTTGTAATATCAGCACAGTAATGCTGTTTTGTTCAAGATGACAAGTGTTATTTTGCAGCAGTTGTTGTAAAAGCTCATCCAAGCCTGGAGGCAACCAAATAAATCTGTAAGAGTAAGTATTATATGAAGTACAGCCAAGAGGAAGTCTTCCTGTTCTCTGACTTCCACTTCTCCCAATACCCTTCCCTTCCCATGCAGTCACTTGCACCCTTTTTATCTCTCTCATGGGATTAAGTTCTCCTGGGATGTGGAGGTTTGGCTTTTTATTATTCCTGGGGTTGACTGGCAAGGAGGTAGAGGTAAATTATTTCAGTGTATGGCATAACACACAACTTACCTTGTTGACAGACAGAAGATCAAAGTTCACATCTCTCTGGAAATATATCAGGGAATGTGAGCCAGGATCCTTGAAAGCGAAGGCAATTGTTTAGGAAGCAGCAACCTAACTCCTTGAAACAGGACGAAATAGGACGTGGCTGTAAGCCCTGTCAGCTGGTCTCCTTTCCTCTGCCCAGACTGAAGCACAGAAAACCTAAGAAAGTGAAATTTAAGTGCCATGTTTTCCTTGGCATTTCCTGCTGGTTATTTTAGGTTATAGAATAACATGATCATATAATGGCTTTTGAAAGGACCTTCAAAGATTATCTAGCTCCAACCCCTCTGACATCTTCTGCTAGACCAAGTTGCTTGAAGTCCCATCCAACCCAGCCTTGAACACTTCTAGGGATGGGGCATCCACAGCTTCGCTAGGCAACCTGTGCCAGTGCCTCACCAGCCTCATCATAAAAACTGCCTTCCTTATATCCAGCCTAAACCTGTCCCTCTCTCTAACTATACAGGCCTCCCAGCTTTGAGCAGGGGAACCCACTGGCTCACCCTACACTTACCTGAGACAATTACTGCCTGCTGTAGAACTACCATCTTCACCTTCCCTTCGCTTTCCTCCCCTCTACCTGTGCGTTTGCAGTGTCCAGGCTTTTCCTTCCCGATTTCCAGTGGCCAGGCAGTCCAGGGAAGCTGAGCTCCTGTGGCTGGGCAGAGGCAGGGAGCAAGGCATGGAGAGGAGGGGTCATTTTAAAGAGCACCCGAGCGCAGGCTCCAGTCTCCTTTGCTCACTGTGACAGAAGAGTGTCTCACTGGAAACCACAAGCTGGGACTTACCAAGTGGCCTCTGACCTTTCTCTCTCTTTTTGACCACAATTCCTTGCTTTTTGTGTTCGCATTTCCCAAGGAGGACACATTTTCACTGACAGCTTCTTGGACAGCTCTGGGACAACATTTTTCTGAGGAGGGTAAGGGGTTTTTAACTCCTTGGTTTGCTAGTGTTTAGAGGGTAACATTTAAAGGTGGGGGCGAGGTTGATTGGTTGAAGGCATTGTTTTGGGATCCCAAGTGATATTTGGCATGAGTTGTTCTAATCTAAAGGATATTAGATGAAAGCAAATGTAAAACCAAATCACTCGTGGTTTTCAAAGCTAAGTAACCCAGTTTTATTATAAGATCATTTTATTTGTTTCACTTGGCTTGCATGTCCTGTCACTTTTAGTGCTTGTACACTAAACTGGCTGATTAAATTTCTGGTGATGAAAAAGTGTTTTTCAAGAAAAAACTTTGCATGGTAAGCATTTTTGAACAGAGCTTAAAATGCCATGTATTTAAATGAGTTCTGCAATGATGCAGTGAGGCAACAAACCTTAAGTAATGCATGTATTAAAAATTTTAAGTTACGGGGCTCTAAAAATACTTAGAACAACAAGATATGACTGCCAAAAGAATATGCCTTGCCAGCTTTAAAGTTGTGCCTATTAATATGCAAAGCTAAAACTCCGTGTAGAACATACAAAGATATCCAGAAGTTTTGTTTTCCTTTTTTTTATGCAAACAAATATACACAACACTTGCAACATCATGGGTTTTCTGCAACAAAAGCTGTGTTAAACAACCAAGTATACTAAAACACTAGCTATACCTTCAACTGAACCTGTCTTAAAATGGCAAGCTGCTGGGAGGTTGCTATTCTGGGACGTGACTCTGATAGGTCTCAACAGATGCAGCTCCTGGAATCCAGCCGGAGCAGGGGGAGCCGGGCAGCAGCTGACCCCTGTGCTGGCACACTGACATATCAGGGATCGCAGCTCACGTCAGCACAGGCTGACACTGACACTTTGGGCACACATGGCTTTCTCCCTCGCCTGCTCTGCACATGGTCATCACCCAGCAGCAGCAGCAAAAAACTCCTGGTGCTCGCAGGCAGCAACCATTCCTTTCTAAAATTAAATTATCATTTTGTTACATGCTATGTGCTTAGGGAAGAATTGATGTGCTGAGATTCTAGACTGAGATATTACTGAAGACTTTTTATTAAGTTATCGACAATGAAACTGTAATTCGATTTATCATGAATTAGCATTTCTTCATGTTCTGGTTTTCATGACTACAAGGATCACAAAGAAAATTAACACGTGTAAATTGTTTTTAAATCAGTGGATATACTGGAGATAAATGCTATATTTCAATCTATTTGAATCCTGATCTCCACAATTCTGTTTAAACTGTGTTACTGAAGATCAGTGCTTTCCTTCGAGTATATGTGCACATACATATATTTGTTTGAAGCAAATCCTTTGAAGACTGCTTTGAGGCCGTCTTACATTGCATTTGACAAAAATGTGGCTCTTCATTTCAGCAAGAGCTGTAATTTGCCTAGAGTTGATATATATAATTTAAATATGTGTTCTAATATAACTGTGTGGGACTGATTCTTACCTTAACACATACAGAACTTGTTTAAAGTAACACATGCCGACTGAATTTGCATGGCATTTTTTTCAGATAGAAGTTAGACATCTTCTCTGTAAATCTCCACAAAATCCTAAAAGTAGGGTTATAGATTTTGAATTACTGATGCTGAAAAGCAAGCTAAGTGTGCTATGTCTAGAAAGTATTTGCATGTCTGACATGGAAAATAGAATATCATCAGTCTATAAAATCAAAAGTTACAAAAACCTGGAAGCAGTTTGGAGCAGATCCTAAATGTAAAATCAATATGACATCATACTAAAATCCACTTTCTCTTTATGTCTCATCTTGCTTTTTTTTTGTCTTTAAGAATTTCTCCCAGTCTTAATATTTCCCAGTCAAGTTCTGAACTCGCCTGTAAGTCTGTACTAGCCCTGGAGTAAGGATGAACAAAGCTGGGGCCCCATATTTTTCCTACGCTTCAGGCTAATGATTTCAGGTGTGGAACCTGACTAATTTAAATACATATTCACAAAATTTTACACTCTGGCAAACTCATTTAGAGAATTTAACTCTTTGAATATGGTGATAACAGGTGAATGTTAATTTATGGCCCTGTTATTTAAAAAAAAAAAAATTACTGAATTACTTGTAGATGCATTCTTTACTATTTAAGTCTTGATTGTTATTAATAAACGGCCACACTTCAATCTAGAACAGAATAATAGTTCTTAGGAAGATAGATTATCCTGTGTGTTTGGTTTTGTGGCATAAGTATGTATTGACAAAGGTTAGATTTGTTGCATAATCACATAGCTATTAAATTTCACAACTGTGGCGTAGCTCTAAACATTTTAATTTTATTTTTAGCAAGCTCTTGGCTGTAATATTTCATTGCAGTCATGGCCCCTAAGAAGAAGAATGTGAAAAAGAACAAAGCAGATATCAGTGAAACAACTATCATTGTGGAAGATGGCCCCCTCAGTAAACTAAATGGCTTGAATGGACTCTTAGAAGGAGGAAATGGTTTCAACTGCATCTCATCTGAAGTTTCGGACCCATCATATTGCCCAAATCTCTTGGAAGGTCTAAGTAGAATGAGACAAGAAAATTTTCTGTGTGACTTGACTATCAGTACCAAAACCAAATCCTTCAGTGTTCATAAGGTGGTGATGGCTTCAAGCAGTGAATATTTCCACAACATTTTAAGGAAAGATCCGTCCACTCAAAGAGTGGACCTCAATGATGTGTCCCCACTGGGTCTAGCTACTGTTATCACCTATGCTTACTCTGGAAAACTTACTCTCTCACTTTATACAATAGGTAGTATTATTTCCACAGCAATTTATCTACAGATTCACACCCTTGTAAAGATGTGCTGTGATTTTCTAGTCCAAGAAATCAGTGTTGAGAACTGTATGTACATTGCTAATATTGCAGAAACATATGGACTAAAAACAACCAAGGAAGCAGCACACAAATTTATTAGAGACAACTTCATTGAATTTTCAGAAACTGATCAGTTCCTAAAACTTACTTTTGATCAGATTAATGAACTTCTTGCAGATGATGACTTGCAGTTGCCTTCTGAAATTGTTGCATTCCAGATTGCAATAAAATGGCTGGAATTTGACCAAAAAAGAGTAAAGTTTGCTGCCAGTCTCTTAAGTAACATCCGTTTTGGTACCATCTCAGCCCAAGACCTTGTCAATTATGTGCAAACCGTGCCAAGAATGATGCAAGATGCAGACTGCCATAAGCTCCTAGTGGATGCAATGAACTATCACTTGCTTCCCTATCACCAGAATACACTGCAGTCCAGAAGAACAAGGATCCGTGGAGGTTTCAGAGTCTTAGTTACTGTTGGGGGACGCCCTGCTCTAACAGAGAAGTCTCTCAGCAGAGATATCTTATACAGAGATCCTGAAAACGGATGGAAGAAGCTAAGTGAAATGCCTGCTAAAAGTTTTAATCAGTGCGTCACAGTGATGGATGGATTTCTTTATGTGGCTGGTGGGGAAGACCAGAATGATGCCAGGAACCAAGCCAAGCATGCAGTCAGCAATTTCTGCAGGTAACTGGTTATTTATTTAAAAGGGATGGAGGTATCTATTCCACAGAAGGTAGGCAGATAGACTAAGCTAGTTTGTATCATGTAACATGAACCATTCAGATAAAGAGAAAGGGGATGTTGTGGGGGAAGTATAGATGCTATTCTAAGTTAAAGTCTGAATGAACAGAAATATGCAACTGGAGTTATGCAAAAAACTTCGCCATGATTGCACATGCACAATGGGAAGTAAGGAAAACCTCAGAAAACTTACTCCACGGAGAGGAAAGAAATAGGAACATAAATAGGAAGTCCTGGGATGTTCTAAGGTACCATTAAAATGCACCAAATCAGACAAGGTGAAAGTTTTCAAATTTTTAAAACTTTAGATGTCTCATGGAAAGTTCTGAAAAACACCCTTTAGGTATTATAGTCTTAACGTTCTATGCACCATCTGCTGTATTTTCAACAGCTCTTATACTGCATTTCATATCCCTTAGTTTTTTTTATTATCAGGAGTTTAGAAACAGCACCACTGCTTGAGGGCTGTGTTTCTCTTCTACAGTGTAAGCCAAATAACACCTCACTTCTGAAATATTGCAGTTCCTATCTACAGCCATCGGAGGACTGCCCTGATGGTAGCAAGGTCAGGAGCGTGCATAGGCTAACATGCAATAGTCAAATGGGTGGTATTAGTTTTTAAATAGTTCAACCTGAAAGCTGACAGCACACAGCAGCTTGAAGGAAAGGCTGGAGGTAAGAAAACTCAGCTTTTTATATACTAATAGACTATGAACGTACAGTGGCAATTCACAGCCACAGTCGTACCAGTGATTCCTTCTCTGCTTCCAGAAGGAACAGTCAACTTCTCCTGAGGACATCAACCAACGTACAAAGTTAATGAATGAGGAACCTTCTCTAGATCAATTTTATTGTGTAATCTACTTAGTCAGAAAAATACATCACATAAAAGAGATTATGATGCGCTCTCCTGACCTGCTGCCTTTAAGCTGTGCCTCACATTCTCAAAGGAGCTGTGCCCAGTGCACACCTTGGTTGTGAAGAGGAGGTGGGGGAATCCTCATTGTCCATGGCTGAATGAATTCTGCTCCTTGTTGTGCCATTAACCTTGAGCACATGAAGTCACATCAGTATGTCTGTGGACCTGAAGATGACAATGCTGAATGACAGTTAACAATTAGTATTTACTTTCCTGTAGTCTTTTTCTCATGTGATTCTCTGATCCCCTTAGCGTGCAACAGGAGGAGTGTGTGGGTCTACTAACGTACCTCACTCAATATTTTCAAGAGTTACAATTTGACATTTCCTGTTTCAAAATTCCTTAAATATCAAGGACAAGAAATGTTATTTTAGATAGGAATGTTGTTAGAAAGCACAGATGCTCTTTCCACATAAACCTTACTCCATATGAGTGGCAGGGAAAGCATACTCACCATCTAGAAAGTACTAACTATAAATCACCAACTAATGTTTTTTAAAACTCTTTGAATAAATTTAGACATCTTTGCTGTAGGTGTAAATTGCAAAAAAAAAATTTTAAATTTCTGTTATATCTTGAAAGTGTCTCTTCCCAGGATTCTATTGAGACTATTGTACAAAGTCAAATTACGTAAGAATCAGATTTACTTCATTGAAATAATAGGTTTGAATGACACAAACAGATTTTTCTCCAATCAAAACCTGAATTTATTTGGAAATTTAACCAGGAATACCAGTTTCATTACACTGACTTTTCATAGGCTAAATAACTAACTAAAATTTCAGCAATTTTGCTCTTGCAGCAGTGACACGGAAATCCTGTACAGTTTAGCAGAGCAGTATGTGAGACTGTTACCCTCTTTTTAATGCTTTCAGATATGATCCTCGTTTCAACAGCTGGATTCACTTGGCAAACATGAATCAGCGGCGCACCCATTTTAGCCTGAATGTGTTCAATGGCCTCCTTTTTGCCGTGGGTGGTCGCAACTCTGAGGGGTGCCTCTCCTCAGTTGAATGCTACGTGCCTGCAACTAACCAGTGGCAGATGAAGGCACCACTGGAGGTGCCCAGGTGCTGCCATGCCAGTGCCGTGGTGGATGGTCAGATCCTGGTCACAGGAGGCTACATCAATAACGCTTACTCTCGCTCAGTGTGCATGTACGACCCCAGCAAAGACAGCTGGCAGGATAAGGCCAGCCTCAGCACCCCAAGGGGCTGGCACTGTGCAGTGTCCCTTCTGGAGAGGGTCTATGTCATGGGCGGGTCTCAGCTGGGGGGGCGAGCCGAGAGGGTCGATGTTCTCCCTGTGGAGTGTTACAGTCCTTACACGGGGCAATGGAATTACGTGGCACCACTTCAAACCGGAGTTAGTACGGCTGGCGCCTCCACCCTTAATGGGAAAATTTACTTAGTGGGTGGCTGGAATGAAATAGAGAAAAAGTACAAGAAATGCATTCAGTGCTATAACCCAGATCTCAATGAATGGACAGAGGAAGATGAGCTGCCTGAGGCCACTGTGGGCGTATCCTGTTGTACAATATCCATGCCCAACACCAAGACGAGGGAGTCCAGGGCCAGCTCAGTCTCTTCTGTCCCAGTTAGTATTTAAAGACAGGTCTAACCAGCAATAAGTTAAAAATGTTTACCAGCACAGCAGTATAATTAACCCTTTAAGTAGAATTTTTGTGCTTATATGGAAAAAAAAATCATTGGCTTTGCAAACATTTTAACAGTGCAAACTGGCCAGTTTTCATGAACTTTAGTACAGGTGGTATGAAACAGCACAATAAGAATAAGGTCAATTTTCTTAGACTGAAGAGAGAGTTAACCCAAAGCTGCAGGATTTCATTCTCTTCTTGACTGTGCCATTGACTTACTCTACTATCTGTGGCCTATCATTTCATTTTTTTATGCCTTGGTTTGCTTACCCGTAAAACTGAGATACACTTGCTGTAGAAGATTGTTACGAGGCTTTTAATACTAAGCTTTAAATGCTTTCAGAACCCAAAATGAAAGTCAAATATGACTAGTAATAAATCTCAACATAGACCAGAAATGGGCGATGTTGTCATAAAATTTTCATAAAAAACCAAAAATATAGCAGATAGCATGTGCACACTTTCCTTTTGGGGCAGTGGTATTCACAAAAAAATTCTCAAGGCATTTTCTTCTTCAGAAGTTAGAAAGAGAACCTCATCTTCTGCCGTGAAACCCTTTAATTCTTGTATCAAATGTGGTGACATGGCTTTCAAGATGTGAATCCACAAAATACCTTAAGCCTCTTGAGCCAAATTACCTCTCTGTAAGCGCTTTGGGCCAGCCCCCAGGGCTACCTTGGGTGCCAAATGGCTCTCCCAACCTCTGTGTATACCAAGGAGCAGACCACCACCCCATCCTCCCCCTCACGCCAGGGAGACACCCCTGTCATTGCAGGTGGGAGGCACAAAGGCCAGTCTGTATGACTCCTCGTGTTCCTGCTCTTCCCATCTGTGTAGAACTGCATGTCTGGGTTATCTTCTCATCTGAGAAGGTCCTCACCAGTGCGAGGAGCTGGGAGCTGCTGCAACATGAAAGTTGAGTTCATGCCTGGAGACACCAGAGGCTCATGGCTTCTGAATATGGAGAAGATGCACAGAGCAAACTTTCTTAGTATTATTCCAGCAAATAACCGGTGGAGTGAGGAACAAGGATATAATAAAGACTTCAGGATCTGCCTTTAAGAATAGGACATGTGTGTGTGGAAAACAATGAATCTTGGGAAAACTTTCTTTAATAGGAGCAAAGAGATACCTTAACACCTTTCTTACCAGGTGTAGGCACAACACCCAAAGTAATCTTCTCCTGGACATACCATTATGTATGTCCTTCTGAAGCCTTCCTTACAGCCCTTTTTATGGAGATTTTATTCATGTTATTCCAAAGGCTAGACTAATGCTCTGTGTGTTGAAGTCTGTGAATTTTTCCCAGTAAGGGGAGTGGAGTCTTTAGTCAACTTGGATTACCTTCTGAGAACTCTTCTTCCTAACTTAAGCATGAACTGGGAGAATTACGCAGGAAATCTAATCCTATTCCCATAGCCAAAAGGATATGCAGCCCATCATGTCCCCTGAGGATTTGATACCAAAGGACTGCTGTCAGCACAAAATTTCTACATCCTTCTGTTTGGGGAGGAAATAGGGAATACAAGAAATTAAAATGATTTAATATAACCAAAAGGGCAGCAGGTCACTCACCTTAACCAATTCATAGAGGCTTCAGATGCAATTTCCTCAGATTATCATTGACACTTCCAGGCTCCAGTGCCAATGAGAAGCCATGCTCTTAGCAATGTTTATGAGACAGACAAATTTATATCTCGTTTGCAGAAGGGGAACACTAGAAAATTGCCAGTAAGTGCAGATGTTGTCAAGGCAAACATTTTCAGCACCCATGCTCTATTCTTTGTAGCTTTGTTAAAGCTGCATATTGAGCATCAGTGTGAGCATGAAATGGTATTAGAGATGAAGTAATTCCCTCTGTTGGTTGGGATTAAACTCCATGGTACTCAGTCCTGTTTTCCAGTTTTAACTTAGAGTTCATGTTTGCAACCTCACAACACAATTTTAAACCTGAAATTATATTTTTAAGTGCTGCATGTTATTAGAATATACTGCATTACAATGACTTGTGATCAGAGTAGCACTGTCATATAGTTTTGATTAATTTAATTACCATACAGTTTTCCTTTATCCTGCTTAACTCAAATTAATAACAATTGAAATCAACAGTCTCAGAACAAAACATGGAAGTGTTTAATAGGGCAAGATTACTTTAAGTATGGAAATTCTGTTCTTGCCCAGTCCAGTCACCAGAAGTTTCTCCTGGAGGAGAGCAAAATTTTTCTTTTCCCAAAGTCATGACCATATGTTCCACATGAATATGTTTAGGAAGCTCTCTAGAAATAACCATCTGCTGTGATAATTTTTTGTAAAATTCTAATATTAGATGAAGTTGTTTATCCGTTCAGTCCGATGGAGACACCTGTACATGTATCCAATTATAACTGTGTACACAGTGTAGTTATTTAATTTTTCTAAGGTATCCAGAGATGGTATTTAGGAATTTAAAAAACAAGTACTCTGGCTTCAGACACACATTGGATGACATTGTCATATGCAAGAGTCTCTTTTTCTCTTCAGGAATTCAATCCCAAAATGCTATGAATAGTCAGATGTTGCTGCATGCTTTCCTATTTGTGAGCAACCACTTCCTGTACATCGACAACCATTTTGGTTTTGAGTAGAAAGTTATTTGTGAATGATGGGCTAAGTGCAATGAAACTACTTTCTTACTACTTAAAGGGTTAAACACTTTGGGGGCCAAATCCTTTTCATCTTACTCACAAAAAAGGTTCCATTGATTTCAGTGGGACTATTGAATAAGATGTACAGGATTTTGAACTCTTGGCTAAATTCTGGCAGAATAGTAGATAAAGATGCCTGCTAAAACTGTCATACCCAGAAGGGAGACTGTTCCTCTGCCTCCACTGCCCTTCACCACAACAAATCCATGAAGGCGTGTCCTAGGACAGGAGCCAAATACCAGTGGCCACGTGTTCCTTCTGTAGCACAAGTTGTGTACGTACTTCAGGACAAAATGTTATTGTTATCAGTATAACACTTCAGGGTGGCTTTATATTATTTTTCTCTAAACATCTGTTTAGGCTTCAACTGCACATTGAGCCAGAATTTGGCCCTTAATATGTGACACTATTAGCTGGACTTAATATTATGTTGATCATAGCATGTACTGAGCTATATGTGACATTTTTATGTATGATCTTGTTTTGTTAGAACTGTGAAAATTATTTATATGTTGTGTTTTATGGGACAGTGTTCTTTCATTGTCCAGTACCGCATTTTCAATCTCCAGATGTTTAATAACAACATGTCAGTTGAACTCAAAATATTGTATATCCCAAAAAGAAATTTTAAAATACACTTTAGGAAGTACTGTGTACAGTAATATTAAGTAGAGCAGAGGACTTCTAACTGTATGAGATATAGACTGTTAAAACACTACAGGGATCTTCTTTAATGATATACTAGTAGGAGGGGAAAAAATATAAGCTGTTATCCTCAAAATTCCTTATAAAATGCCCATGCATTTTATAGTCGACATCTGTGCTTCAAATTCAAACCTGAAAAATAAGCTTTCTTCAGTCTGTGAGTGAAGCAGTTTGCTAAGGTTTGTTTTCTTGTTTATTCATGATTGTTTAGGTACATGGGAGAGTGTATTACAAGGTTGTGAGGGAGGAACTTACTGTTATAAAGTTGTGCTGAAAGGAAGATGAATTGTTTAGTTCTTGAGATCATGATTGTTTAATCTCTTCTTAAAGTTAACTTGCAAGATCATCTGTGGATCATTCAAGAGTCCAATAAACTTAAATGCCAACTTCTAGCTGGTCAAAGAGGGAAACAGACAAAATTAGCATCAACCAAACCAAATGTTCAAAACTGCTTTGTGTTGAGATTTTTAAATGGCAGTTTTTGTAGGAAAAAGTATGTGATAAATAAAATGACTGAGTAAGACCATGCTTTATGTTATCCTGAAACCTAGATTAGTTTATCTCATGGTTGTAACTCTTCCCAAACCATGCTGTTTTTTAGGGGGAGTTTTTCCCTAGTAGCAGCTGGGTTTGGTAATTCTCGTTGCAAACCCAACAGTCATACAAATAGTTTTATGAGCATGCATACCTTCTTGAATTCAATGGGACTTCTGTAATGTAGTTATTCTCATGGACTTATATTTGGAAAATTAGAATACAAGATCTAAATTCATGAGAAGACAAACATCAATGTTAGTGACAGCCAACATGAATGTATTAGACTGATCCTCAACATGACCATTCACTTACCATGCTGGCACATGACATTTTTTTGAGACTCAATTACCCCATAAGGATATTATTTCCTGGGGAATTGTTGCTCAATAAAATCCTATGTATGCTCCAAGGATTTTTGTGCAACACGCAGGATGGGAGATGCATAAAGCTCCAGTCAGTAGAAAGGGGAAGATGGAGACACTTATAACAGTCAGTAGACTGAGATTTTGTTACCAATTCTCAAGGATGTTTGAGAAAAATGTGCTGGAAATAAGCACCTACTTCAACAATAGCTTTCTATAAGCAGCTTTCCTTATGTTGCATGACTGAGATGGGCTCCATAACTGAGATTTTTCAATCAAAAGCAAGGCTCAATTTTCAATTGCCTGCAACTTCAGTTCTCAGTTGAACTCAATCTTCAATCCATTTTAACCCATTTACCCAATCTGGGAGATCTTGTTCCAAGTCTGGATTCGTCCACTCAGAGAATGCAATTAAAGCCAATAGTTAGTCCTACTATAGTTCTTTGACCTTTTTGCAATTAATCTTCTCATCTTTTTGCATAGGTACTCAAAAACATTGTAATGCACAAATTTATACTTTGATTCCTCCTTGCAAGAGGAAGATCTCTTGTCCCTATTAGTTTCTCTTTTCTTATCCATAACTGAATGACTAACAGCACGCCAAAGAAGATGCACACATGTGAACAGCACAGAAAAGCTCATCTGTGAGTCTGATTTTAAAAGTCTCATTGCTGGTGGCCACAATAAAGAAAAGAACACGTTCTGAAATGCCTGCTGGAAAAAAAAAAAAAAAGAGTGAAAAATAAGTTACTGGTGCTCATTTGCAAGTGTGACACTGCTCAGAGTTCTGTTCCCAGGAATTTCCTTAGGAATAAAGAAAATAGATGCAATTCTGTATAGCTGGTATGAGAGATTTGGTTAATGCCAGATGAGTTTTGCTATGCAAAAGACACACTTGTCTCAATGAAAATTTTCAATAACAATATAGGCAATCAATAAACTTATAAGGAATACATAGTCAGTTTCTGTTGGTAGAATGGGAACACACACGTTTAGATACATTGGATGTTATGCTCGTTGCAGCCTTGGCAGTTTTTGTGTCAACAAGAAAAAATATTAACTTATTTGTATAAAGCATTTTCCTGGTTTGTAAGTGCTAGACATATTGCTTATACAGAAGGGTTTTCTAACTGTACACTTTAAGGATGGACTGTGATAACACAAGGGAACATATTTCAACAGAAAAAAATCTGTAACTGTAATGTGAGAATGTTACTACTTAAAAATTAAAATGTGTAGTGCAGCAGTTGTTGATAAGAGGAAAACAGCATGTTGGTATTTTTCATTGTGTGCTTTAAATAAAGCTGGCGACACGTGGTGCAAACAAATTATTCATATTGTAAAATCAGTTGGAAACTGCGAGACTGTCTTTCTGACGAATGCCTGGTTGCAGTTGAAATATGCTTTGTTTTCTGAGCCCCGGGCTGATCCTTGCTTTCATATCAGCCAACTGGAATGTTTGTTACACCCGGACTGTCAAACCACCTTCACAATAAGCTGCACAGTGTGACATTGGAGCCATTTTTATCTTTTCCATTTCATTACAAGGACGACAACTTGCTTTTTAACAATGAATTTCACAGCCTTTTGTTGTAATCAAAATGCCTAACAAGAAGTGATGATAAATCAAATGTCTGATTAGTAACTGAACATGTTTTCATTTGGATTGTATGAGTAACAGTATCAAAAATAAAAATATCTAAATTTCAAGGAAAAAAAATAGTCTGAATTCTGAAGAGCAATTAAGTTGAGCCACAGATGAGAGGATCTGAGATGCCAAAAATCATTCCCTGTGTTTTAACACCAAGGGCTTGGTTCACGGTGTGATTCTGTAGATTTGGCAGATGTCACAACCTGAAGGGTTGCCCAGCCTGCAGGTGTGCAAAGATCATGACTGTGGGTTCCTAGGATTCTGTAATACACAAGGATGCAAAGGCTTTGTCCTCTAAACTTTTCTACTTTATTACGTTACCACAAAAATCACTGTTAGCAAATATACTGGTAGTTAATAAAGCTAATATGATGGTTAATAAAGGCAATATGAAAGAGTATATGTCAAGCTACTAAAAATTATTATCAGCAATCAATAATACAGTATCAATTAATAGTATGATGTCAAACAATAATAGCTTCAAGCAGTGTGGTAGTACAACCAATGGTAACAACAACCAAGTAGGTATATACCATTACAATTACTATAACTTATCACCAGTGAAGAAAATTTATCAACAATAGCATAATAGTATATATACGTAATATATATTACATTTACATAAAGAAAATTAGACAGACTTAAGAAGAAGCCAAACCATCTCAAGAGGGAGGAACAAACTGATCCTGGAGGGGACACCCAACCAAAGAGGGGAAGCACAGATGCAAGCAGTGAGAGAAAAGACAAGAGTCTCCCTTCCAGACAGATTCTCTGACACAGAGTCTGGAGTCAGTCAGCATCCCCAGTGAGAGTCCAAGAGCTTATGGACACTTCACGTGGGATTCAGCTGGGAAGTTCTCAGAGAGAGACTCCATTTTGGATAAAACTAAGTCCTTTTTAATAACAAAGGGACTTAGTGTAGGAGATCCTACTTTGAGCAGTTAATAGATGATGGTAATTTCTATTTTTCATCTCTAACAGCCAATAGGTGATTCTGTTTTCTACTTTCCTAGAGCAATTTTATATTTCTGTGTTGTTTTCCTTTTTCTCAGATGTTAAGTTGTCCTTACAGTCTCTTGGTCTTGTGCTTAGTGGTGCTACCTTGGGATGTCTCTGGTTTCTAGGTCCCCAGTTGCACTTTTCAAGGATGCTTGTGGTTCCCAGGCCTAGTCTTCAGCCTCACAGTCCCATGCTGGCTGACCTTTCTCTGTCAGGAGTTTCAACAGACAATTTCTTCTGTGCAGCAATTTTCCTCTTCTAACCAGGCTGCTCACAGCAGGTGAGCCAAGGCAGCAGGGTGAGCCTGATAGCTATAAACCAGGACCCATGCACATCTGGAGCAGCAGCTGGGCTCCTTAGGGCACCTGAAAAGCTGCTACATGCCTGTGGTTGTGCTCACCTGTACATCAAGTCACGGGGCCAGGACTCAGTTGTCTGAATGTACCTTGTGCAGATGCCCCAGGTGCTGCAGAGCATCTCAAATGGCACTAGGTGTCAGCCTGTGGGCCGCTAAGTCACGCCTGGAGAAGGGGGTTTATTTATTTAGCCATGAGTCTGTATTGTAAAAACTGCTAGAAAGACAGAACTTACAATTAGACTATGGTATAAAAGCAAAAATATTTTAAGCAAGTCTTGACAATGCTAAAGTAAACATGGATTAAAGTAGAAACTATCTGGCTCCTTTCTTTCTTAAAATATTTGCCTTGTTTCTTAAGAGTCTGAGAAATCTTTATTGCAGATATATTTCAGAGCTTACTATGGCATTATTTTCCTTCCAAAAACAGTGAAATAAGATGAATGAAATATTTACTTAGCAAAAGTGGGTTTTCTGTAAATTATCCCTAATTTAGCTATAGGTCCTGCATAGATTTATGGTGTTCATTGTAACAACTGAACACCAATATGTAGAGGATATAAATTGGTATGCTGCTTCTTTCTGTGAAATGCAGAAGGTAAATGTTACCCAAGCCTATGGCAACAGGTTATTTTTTCATTTGAAGGACACCGTGCATTCTTTAAGTAGAATCCCTATATAGCACAGGAAGTTCCACCTGAATATGAGGAAGAACTTTACTTCTACGGTGACCACACAATGGAACAGATTGCCCAGAGACATTGTGGAGTCTCCCTCACTGGAGACACTCCAGAATTGCCTGGATGTAATCCTGTGCCATATGCTCTAGGATGCCCTTGTTTGAGTAGAAAGGTGGGACTAGAGGATCCACTGTGATCCCTTCCAACCTGATCCATTCTGTGACACTGTGACTCTGTAGTCATGTGAGAATAGCTGAGTAGAGTCAGAATTCTGCTGAATTTGATAAGAAACAGAGAAATTGAACAGATTGCTTTTTTTTGGTGTTATTTTTATATTGGATTATTCTGAGCAAAACAATAAATTTGTTGAAGTTACTTATCTAAAGGAAGAGAATATTGAGATTAAAGGTCTTGCAGCATGTAGCTTGTGTTCTTATCACTGAAAGCGGCCACAGAACAAATTCCGACTTCTCATTCTATGTTGAGTAATGCCACGGTGCAAATGGTTATTCAGGGAATGCCTTTGATAAGGCAGCACTCCGAAGAGCTGGTCAGATAACCAGGCGTGCCCTGTTGCTTTCCTGAAGGTAGCAAAGCTTGCCTTCCTCAGCCTGCCTTAATGTCAGCTGGGCGCTTCGCCTTCTTGCCTTTAGTCAAGGACACACGGCTTTCCCAGTAAATAAAATTCCGTCTTCAATTCGGCGCCATGTCCTCACGCATCCCGGTGGAGCATCACTCTACGGGGATCTCCTCCCGAGGGCTTTGCTCTCCTAAGTTGTTTCGGGAAAGAGACGCTGGAGGGCACCAGAGGGCCGGAGCTGGCGGGGTCGGGGCCGCTGGAGACGGTCCCCTGCGGCAGCAGCGGGAGCCGAAGCGTCCCTGCCGGCGTGGGCCTGATGCCGTGCTGCGGCATGTCCATCCATGGTCCCCGAACATTCGGAGAAAAGATTCTCCGCCTCTGGAGGATCCCAGCAGTCTGGTGCCAGGATTCGAAAAATGCACTGTAATTCAATGAGGATGAGCTGAAAAACTCACATTCGGTAAAAAACAAAAGTGCACAACTGTGCATGAGGCTTGACAGCATCAGGAAAAGGCTTATCGGCTTCAGAATGTTTTTTTGGTTATCTCAAGAGAGTACCATCCCTCTTTCACAGGGAAAAGGATACAGCCTTCACTGGGGAAGGTAGATGTCTTTCATCTTTTTGGCTCACACCAGGAACTTGGTCTGCATGTTCCAGACACATGATCTCTCCATCAACCTATCTGAAAGTTTTTCAGTCTCCTCTGTCAGAGCTGCTCCAGTTTGAATATATAATTTAATATTTACCACTGTTGCAGGGATGTGTGTGTGAATACATTTCTTTTCAGCTTTCTCAAACCAGTGCCCTAAATGTTGGTATCTCAGCTCAGGAAAAGTTCTTGCAAGAACATATTTTGTTTTCATCCCAGTGCAGTATGAACACATTTTTTAAATTACTGACATTTAGCAGATGGGAAAAACAGTTATTTCCTATGTTGCTGTGAGAATGGTGCAGCCAACAGATTCCTGGCCCAGCTGCTGCTCTGAAGCTGTTATGCTGGTCACTGCATATACTTGAGAGTTCAGCCAGTGAATTATGGTTTGCTATAATAAGAATATTTTGCTTTCCATTAGATCACACTCAGAGGAACAATAGCAAATGCACTGAAGCAGCAAAAGTGGCCGTCGGTGACATTTCAGGGTCTCTTTACTTCATTGCTGATGTCAAACAAGTTCTGGCAAAAGGATACTTTGGCCACATTGCCAGAAGTAACAGATCAGCTCTTCCGAAGGATGAACAGATGAACTGCCGGCCAGGTGAACTGCAAAGCACTTAGACTCTACAGGAATTGTAACAAAGATGAAAAAATGAAAATGGAGATCATAAATCATGTATTAAAACTCAGTGCAGAGCTCTCTTATGGTGTTATATGGGTACTAAATAACACCCTAATCTGTTAGCAGCAGCTTGAATTCCTTTTTCAAAACTCCCTTTGAAACAAAAAATACATCTATCTCTTGGACAAAAATTGTTGCAGGGAGTCACAGAAAAAAGTCTGGTTCACCCAGCAGAACAGGAGGATATGTCAGTTTGGGTCATGCTACCAGAAGCAGGATCTGTTCATATGAGAAGAGTTCAAAGAATTCCCATATGATATCTCTTTGGAAAGGCAGACCACTTAAAAAACCAGATCAGTCATGCAAGTCATGCAACTGAGGAGTTGTTGGCATTAGCTTCTGTGTAACCTAAATGCTTTCATATCTGCCACTGCTCCTTTGAAACACCCAGGGCAACCCAAGGTCATGAAGAATAAATTTAGGCATCTATAAATGCACTAGATGTTAAACCTCCAGTTACAGGCAATACAGCCTAAAGTACAAAATCAGACAATTCAGTCACATGAAGTAATTTATTCAGTCACCCACAAGTCCTACTTTAGAATGACATGAGTTGCCCCCTAGGCTTTGCTGACCGTATTTGCTAGAGAAAAGGTTCACACATAAATGTCCAGCACTGCTTGAGCGCTGGGAAGGTGTCCTATCTGGCATCCAGCCATCCCAGAAGGACATGGATTTCCCTTATGTTGTAAATGTCAGACGTGTCTCAGACTTCTGAAATACTTTCAAAGGCACCAATATTTAGGCAATTGAATCAAGGCACTGGTCTGCATAGTCAAAAAAATAGCAAGCATATTTTTATCCATACCTACAGGTAGCCACATTAAGGACCTCCATCCTGAACTGAATTCCACCTAGATATTACCTGTTTTTCTCTGCACTTGAAAATTTTGTGGTCTTCATTTTGAAAGCTGTCATGTATTTTAATTTTAGCAGCTCTCACACTTTGCTTCACTCACCTGAAATACTGTCTATCAACAGTTCGCATTCTTAAGCCTTAACAGGCTCGTGCAGAACAAACACATGTGTACGCAGGTAGCTCAGCATTTAGAGACCACATTTGAACTTTCCTAACTCTGGATTACTTGTGTTTTGCAAGGAAGTCCCTGGAAGGCAGCCCTATGGCCCTCCTTCAGAGTACAGGGTTAAAAAATTGTAGGTAAGGGTAGTTATGGGTGACAGAGGAATGAAGGTATGTGACAGCATCAGCAAAAGCATTAAAGTGAGGACAAAGGAATGGTCAGTAGTTCTAACCAAGGGCATGAATAGAAGCAGTCAGACTGAAAAATGCTGAGGAGTGAATTGTGCATCATGACCAGAAGGCCTGTGCTCCCTTACCAAGAGGATGGCAACAAGGATGTAAAGTGTTATGCTTCCTTCTGCTGTTTCATGAGGAAGATGAGGATACCCAAAAAGAGGTATCATGGACAACAGACAGTAACCTTGCTGGAGGTTTATGGAGAATGAAGCTTTTGAGGATGAAATGATGATCTGGCATTCACTGTTCATCATTCAGTGTAGGATTCTGAACCACATTCTGGACATCAGCTTGGGAGAAATTCCAGTTCATTTGTTTTGAATTCTTTTCTCCCAGCCTGCATTCTTGTTTTGTTTTTCCTGGAATGAAACACAAACAAAACCTGCCTGCCATTCGAACTGCTCTGCTGATGACTCACTGAACCACTCCATGTCTTTAAGCAAGCAACAAGCTCACTTGCTATCTTAGTTATGCCTTCTGAAAAACAGGGTAATGAGTTAAGCTTTACTGATAATGAAAAAGTGAATGTGAATGGAATTGTTCCCAGAAAGTAAATTACTAAATAAATATGCATTAACAAGTGATCCTAAGTTCCTAAGAATATGCTTGTGGGAGCAACTGCATTTTCACTAAGGCCAGTCTTGAATAACGCCCTGCCTTATGAAATACTGAGAGTCACCGTGACAAAGCACAAATTGTTACCACGGTTATTAAGTTGATGGTGACACTTTTCATTCAACGGTATCGCAGAGATCAGCAGAAGATGTGGCCCTTTCTGGGGTTTTGTTTCCTCCTTTTGTTGTCCGTAACTGCCCCTTCTGCAGGGATGGCTCTATCCTACTTCTCAGTCTCCTTCCACAAACAACTGAGTGACTGAGCTTAACCAGGCAACCTCTCAGTGGTGAGTATATTTTAGAGACATTGTCATAACAACTCCCAGACTCTTCAGTTAAGAAGGAACACCACTAACATTCACACATTCAGGACAGAACCAGTAATGTATTCTCATTTATTTACTTGCACTACCATAAATTTTACAGACTCATGTTGACCAGGATTTCTATTGTGCATGACAAAGAATTGCTCTAAACGAAGGAACTTGGACTGGGAGCCATGAGGTAGAAAGTAACAGGAAACAGGAACAATCGATCCTAGGCAGCAGTTTCAGTATAGCAACCACTCAACCATCATCAAGACTTCAGCCACCTGAGAACTTTCATAGCAATAATTAGGTAACTTTGAGGTGTTTATAATGGTTTTTTTCAGAGAAGACTGCCTCTGGGGGAAAAAAAAGCACAAAAAGTGCATGTTTAAAATTTGTTTCAGGTTGGAAATGGAAAATTACTAAGTTCCATCATAAGCTGATCAGAGGTTGGGCTTGACCTCTAAATACTGAAAGGATTATTTAAGAGTTGTTTTACCTGAGCAGTCACAATATGCAAAGTTGTGATGAGTTCCGGAATAAGCATTTGCTTCTGTAAGCAGTAAACCTGGTGAAGCCTTGTTTATTTGAACTAGTGTCTTATTTTCTTACCTGCCCAATACAATAACCTCTCCTGACGCTAAAGCTCTTTATGACTTTCTCCTTACCTTGACTGTAAACTCATTTTCTTCTCATGATCTCTAAATACCACCTAGGTGAAGGGCAGCATGATCTCCATCCACTCCATGACAAGGGGCATGTGCTGGCTGGCAGCTGCTACCCACAGTGACTGCTGGTGAACACATACTCCAGCTTTGCCTCATTAAATTTCCTTCCTTAAGTAGAGTCAGTCTTCAAAAATTGTGCAGAAAATTCCACTATTACACTGTTCTTCATCTCAGCCGATCATCTTAACTAAGCAGAAAAGAAAGTCACTCTTAGTCCATGATTCATCCCATCCCAAAATAGACATCTAAATCAGGTCACTTGAATCATGGTTAAATATGCCAGCTGGTCTCCACTAACTGTAAGGACAACCTAAGGTGACTATCTGAGATAAAGACATTGATACTATACAAGTCTAAACTTAACTTAGTGAACTCTATCCCAATGGTTTTGAGCTGTGTGTCACACTACTGCATGATATTAAAGTGTGGCAGTTGGTTTAAAAGTTTCCAGAGTGAGACAGATGGATGGACATTGTGATCACTGAAGTCTTCCTTCATCTTGATGTTAGGCTGAAAAATCAAAAAAATCTTCACAATGGGAAGAGTGAGAAAACAAAAATACATTTGTGCATATTTCCACAAAGGAAGATGCTACATTCAATGAATAAATTATTTGTTGTGTCACTCAGTCTGTTCTAGTTTCCATGTCTGTAAATCTGATTTAAATATTTAAGGTCTGATCTCCCACCTAATAAACTGCATAAAGCTGCACCAAATAGTTCCTACATAAAATTCACAGCTGCTCATTAAAGTAGAGAATATATGGGAAAAGACAGCAAGTCTCAAGTTTTTTCTTGGAAAAAATAAATTCAGCAAATTCCACTTTTTCCCATAATAACTTTAAAAAATTTTGAGGTTCTACACAGCAGGTTTTTTAGTCTCCAAGCGATTCTCTGCCACTTTATGAGCTCTCTCCATCTGCTCAACAGCCCCTGTACATGTGTTAGTGGTTAGAGCAAAGCACCTCAGTGCTGGTTTCACCACAGTCTTCTCAGTGGATAAAAGCACTGCATATTGAGAACAAGCACCAACAAGTTGACCTGTTCTACAAAGGTGAAATTAGTTCACTTACCTTTTGGGGTTTTGCAAGCTTTTCCAGGAATTAATGTATATTTTTTCAGTCACAGATAAAGAAAAAGGTGATGAAAGAAAGAAGATGAAAGAAAGTCACACAGGATATATTAGTTTCAACAAGATGAGAATATTTAGTTGTTCTGTATTGCAAAACAGGGAAAACAACCATTAACTAGTAAAGGACCTTGAAACTTTTTCTCACATGCCCTCTTTTGAGGACAGCCTCTATTTCTCCAAGCCTGGAGCTAGCCTGCAAAATGCCTACTAAGGGCTACTGGGGAGATACAGAAGTGGTCCACAACTTGGAACTGATTTCTCAACACACAAAAAAAGTCTATTTTATGCAAGTTCATTGTGAAAAAGTGCTCTGAACATATAGTTGTACAATAAATGCTTGTGACTTACCTCATGAGTGAAATTCCAAGACAGCTGGGAGGGGGGCACCTCTCAGCATCTCCTACACACCATTTCACATACTCAGCCCAGGTTGCCAAATGACCATTAGCGGAATTTTGGTGAGTCCGTGGAGAATCCTGTCTGAGGGCTTCTGATCAGAGGCGGCATGATTGCTGCTCTAGCACTTCCATCCTGCTGTGGTGTGGGGCTTGGTGCTCTTGTGTGTGCCATCCCAGCACAGGAAAGTAAGGATCAAAAAAATTTCACCAAGGCTCACAAAGCTCTGCTGGAGGTAGGTTTCATTGTTCCTGGGTAACAGCCACCCCCTGGCTCAGCCATCCCATGTAACCTCACCCTGTGAGGAAGCAAAAGCTCCCAGAGACCACCTTGCATCCTCCTCTTCCCTAGTCTCCTGCAGAGACAGCTCTCTCCCTCCCCTCCAGCCTACTGTGGGCACACATGTCCATGTGGCTGGATGGAAGACCACACCACGACTGCAAGCTAGATTACAGCTTGTGTTTTTGTTCCCACTGGCTGAAATTTCACCTGGATTAATTCATCTGTTGTTCAGAACAGGCTTGTGCAAACTCAGGGAAGAGGGTAGGTATGAGCAGGTGAGGGATGCAGCACTACATCTTTTAGCATCGATTCTGGCTAATGTCAGCTTGAAAATACAATTCCTACCCCTAAACCAACTTCTCAGACCTAGCAGAGCAGTCCTTTTCAGCCTTTTTTCCATGAATGAGGAGAGCACATGACCACTTCTGCAACTGGGCTGCATAACTCACAGAGTCTGCAAAGAGCAGCCATTGTTTTGAACTGGATTGCAAACTGAAAATGCCAGGAGAGGAGGCCCTGAAAGTATTTGTTTCAGAAAAGTCACCAGGTTTTTTAAAAGCTAAACGAAGCAGTCAGCTGCCCACACTGCATGGGAGCCTTGTGGCAGCCCTTAGGGCACGCTGCCTGTTCTTTGGTGGGACTGGTAGGGTGAGCTGGAGTAGCCGGGTTTGTGGGCTTACCCCTCTGGATCCAAGCGCAGACCTGCCAAATCTTCACACAAAGCTGAGAATCTCACACTTACCGCTTTTCCAGTTCTGCTGCAGAAAGCCCAAGCTGCCAGCTTATGGGCAGAGAGCCAGGCAAGGCTGTGTCCTGCTCACACCTCAGCCCAGCAGGTGTGATCTGACAAGTTCCAGTAGGACCCCTCTGGTTTGTCGCACTGAAATAAAAAACCAGTGTGTGCTTACGAAACATTTCCATTGAATCTGGCGGTTCCTCAGGAAAGATCAATCTTTCAGCAAATTTCCTCAGAGCCCCAGCCCAGTTGCCACGGTTTCTTTCATGAAGGAATGAATGGGACAGGGTCAGAGGCATGAGAGAGTCACATGGGCAAAGGAGCATCTTCTAAATCACAGGGAAGTGGCCCACAGGTCCAAGTTGCTGGGTCCACTGAGAGTCATAGAAAACCACTATTTTGTGGCAATTAAGATAACAAACAGGAAAAAAAAAAAAGAAAAAAATAATATATTCCTTGTAATGTGTTAGAAAGACATTCAGTTTAATAAAATGAAGACTTTCTTCAATGTCTTTGATAGTGTTTCTTGTTAGCCTGGTCAAGGAGCATTGGCTTTCTTCTGCTGACAGCGTACCAGAGCTGTGCAATGACAGTCTGTCCTAGTGCCACGTGGCTGTAGGTGTTTCATGCTTAATATATCATGCTAATATAAAATTATTGGTTTGTTAGCAAGTTTGCTTATGTGAAATGGGGCCAACAGATCATCCTCATGAGGGGAAGCAGAGGGGAAAGTACTGATCTCTTTACTCTTGTCACACAGTGACAGTGAAGCTGAGTCAGGGGAGGTTTAGGTAAGGTATCAAGAAAATGTTTTTCACCCAGAGGGTGGTCAAGCACTGGAACAGACTCTCCAAGGAGCTGGTCACAGCACCAAGCCTCTCTGAGTTCAAGAAGCGTTTGGACAATGCTCTCAGGCACATGGTGTGACTCTTGGAAGTGTCATGCTCATCAAGTTGGACTCGATGATCCTGATGGGTCCCTTCCAACTCAGCATATTCTAGGATTTTATGATTCTATGACTGGACAGAAAGTACTGGGACCTTTCAGAATATAGAACCGCACATGACACATGAGACATGGCAAAGACTGATTCTAGGGACATTCAACAAATCTAGAAACATGTTACAAACAACTTATGTTTTCATTATGTGACATAGATAACAGTATATAGAGTATATTTTAGATATGCTTCAAGCTTTTTGTGTCATTATTTCAGTTATGCTTCGGGTTGGTAGTGAGTAAGCAACTTGACAAATTAATTAGTAGATTTGAGTTGTATCAGACCATGACAAATGAAAGAGGCACCTTCATGTATGCTGTTCATTGACACAGGCAAGTGAGACCCAGACACGGTGCAGTTCTCCCAAGAGGGTTCCTGGACCAAACTGGCCCTGTGCAGTGAACTCATGGAACAATGCAAAGCATTCACCCCACAAATACTTTGAGGCTGCCTACTCTGGCTATGTGTCCATTCTCTCCACAAACATAAGTGCACTTAAAAGAAAGTCACCTGAGTTTAATTACTGAAACAATTTTACTCTCCTGAAACTTCTGTTCAAGCTGTGTTCTCTGGAGTACCAAAATTTTGTTTACATCTGCATCTTCCATTTGAAGCTTTTGGAAATAATTTTTAGTGCAGAGGATTAAAATAAACCATATCACCAGCCAAAAGAGAAAATATTGCTTGTCACAATTACCCCTTTTTCTGTTTTAGAATGTTTCCAAAGTTTGTGGCAAATTTGATGTGACAATCCAAATGAGGAATTCAAGTCATTTAGAAAGTCCAGCAGCCAAAAAGACACACACAGAGGAAGGTTAGCAGGCACAAATTGATCCTTTATTATCAACAACCATACATCTTTTATAGTTTTTTCCTCTGTCCACGTGTACAAAAGTTATCCTTCACTGGCTGTGTACCTCAGTTCATGCGTCCCAGCTCATCTTCTCATAGGTGGTCAGTACCAGTCCACACACTTAGCACATCTCAAAACAACACCTGGTATTTACTGCAGGTTTGCTCCTTTTTTTTGCTTAGTCACTCTCACAGTTCACATACTTTTACAACTTCACAACTCAATTTCCCAGCCCAAGCTGCCCGCAGTTAGGCTGTTTCCCACAAGGAAGAACAGGTGCCATCTGGAAAATAAGCAGAGAACTTAAAAACAATTAAGGCTAAATGTATTCATTTATTTGCATTCCAGAAGGCCGCCCTTTGGTCTCTTCTAAAGATAACACATTAACATTAGGATGAAATGCTGGCATGCTGTCCAAACTTTTCCCCTGATTTTGAATTGCAAGCTACAGATGCTGAGTCACTGATCTTTTTATTAGCTCAGAGAAATAACGTGTCATTGCTTAAGGATGGACACCAGCCAAAGTCTTACAAAGATAAGAAATGGATGAATTTTCTTTGACAAAAGAATTCCTTGTCTTTCTGGCTTCATTTGGTGATACATCAACAGAAAAACAAAATGCACTGATAAAAAGGATCTGCTTATTTATTTTCCTAAAGAATATTTGATCCTTTTAGATGATTCCAAATAGCATTGTATTGGGCCTCTGACTACCAAGGAATTGGACACCTGATTTCCATAACACTATTGCCACATACTGATGCAGCTTACCATGATAAACATACCGTATTGACTATATATAGCCATAGTATAGCCAAACAACATCTACAAAGAAACACATCCACAAATTGCACCCATTTTGAACTCTAAGCAGTCTGAGAATGAGGCAGAAAGCAGAGATTTTAGGGGAGCATGAGAACAGCTACTTAGTTCAGATGGAATTGGACAAGTTGACAGAAAGAACAGGGAATGTGGTCAGTATTTGCTGAAATACAGCAGCTTTTTAGCCATCAGCGTGCTTGTAGCAAGCATGGGTAAAGCCCTTCTCAAATCTTCGTTCACGAAGCCTAGCCATGATGACGACAGCAGCTTATGGGTTTGTTATAAAATAGTGGTGTTAAACTTTCAGAAGCACAGACCCTACTGATGGGTCAGTAATTAATGTACAGCCTGATCCAGGAGAGCTCCTCTATTTGGTCAGTGCTTGCTGACTAAAAGCAACTAAATATTTCTCTGGATTTTGGCAATTACAGTTACTTTTGGTATCATCCCCACAGATAACAATGCTCCATTTCAAAGTTGCAGTATATATTTTTCGATCTCTTAGTATTTCAAAAGCACTAGAGAATAAAGCACTTTAAAACAAAGTACATCCTTAGTGCAATCAGTCAAACATTTTCCCATCAACTAGGACAATTTCTATCATCTGATTCCTCTCTTAGGTTTAATACTATTTTGGATTCTGCTACTGAGTGGCTCTGTAGGTCTTCAAGAAGTTGGTGTGCAAGTGGGACAACTTATTAAATGCAGAAATCTGAGATGCAGAAACTTGCTTGCTTCATAAACACAAGTGTAATATGCTACTGAATAGCTGCTATTGTCTTTATTTTATAGTGGGGAAAATGAAATTATATTCTGTAGGGAAAAAGAACATTTCAGTGGTAAAATCAGGACAGAAAAAAATAATTTCCAAGTTCTGTTTAGTGTTTTCTGGCTAGTACCATATACATAACTGGTAGCAGCATCTACGGAAAAGGGCTTCCGGTAGTTCCCACCTGAAGTTCTTCATGTGGCTTTGCAAGACTTTCTTACAGCTGAAATTTTTCAGCCTTGGTATCACTAAGAGTGCCCGCCACTAGAAAATGTTGACAAAAATGATTGTAATTGATGAGAATGAGACAGGAAATATGCCTTCTTTTTTGGGTGGAGGTGCAGGGGGGCTCAGTCACTGTCGAAAACATGAGTGGGTGAGAAATGTGCCATGTTTCCTAGGTTACCAAAACTACAGTTGGTCCTTCAGGAAGCTCTTCAACAGTTATGAATTTGATGAAAAATTTCCCATTTGGAGAGGTGAGAGTTGGACTAAACGAGAAACTCCTCAAATTCCAAGGACAACAAATATGTGATGGAAATTCTCAGGAGGCCCTCCTCCTCCAGTCTGTGGAGGTTTTTGAACCAAGCAGGGTCTGACAGATGTGCCATCCCCACACTGCAGTGCTGCAGCTGGGCCAGCCACATGCTCCTGTGAAGGCTCCAAGGCAAGGATCAGCACACACAGCCAATGGATCCACACCAGATACACACGTAGCACAGAAAAAGATGAGGAGCAAATGGCCCGACAGTTCTGTGCTCTGTTCATCTCAGCTTCTTCTGGAGCTGGGAATAAACAAGTTTCTTTTATCAGCATAAAAAGTGTGAAGAGCAGTGGGAACACAGCTGTCTTAGCATTCTTTTGGGACTGACTCCCTGGGGAAGGTAGCTTGTCTCTGTGTGCAAAGTTCAAAGGGTAGAGGATGGTGCTATGAATCAAGAACATCTTAACTTGCTGGTGAATGCATAAATGCCAACATGCATGGTGTATACATTTTCAGCTTCCCTTTTTTGTACAGCTAGGAGGTTATTCACTGTCATGGTTTAGCTAGGCAAGGAATTTTTTTTTTCCCTTCCCCCTGGCCCTGTGTGCAGAGCCATTAAGTAGCTGTCAGGTGAACGAAAGGACTGGCTCCTTCACTAATCGCCCAGAACTTAGTCTCCTAGGAAACAGGGGAGACAAGTGCTATCTTTTACTTTTTTCTCTCGTCTTCTGGGCAACGGGGGGAGGAGTTTGGTGGGCTGGGTGTGGGCTGGAGTACAGGTCGGAGGAGAAGCTCGGTGCTGCTGTCTGCTCCTTAGCTGCGGGCCCTGCCTGAATTCTTCATCGGATAGGAGCCGTTGGTTTTTTCCTTCCCTGGAGGTGTTTTTTTTTTTGTTTTGCTTTTCCCTTTCACACTTTCCCAAGAAAGGAGTTCCCCCGGGGGAGGGTGAGAGAGAACTGTGCAAAGCAGTTTCGACCAGCCAGAGTAAGTGAAGGATTGTTTTGGGGGCTTTTTGTTTGTTTGCTTGTTTGTTTTGGGGGGGTTGGGGTTTTTTTTGTTGTTGTTGTTATTGTTGGTTTTCCTTCCCCCTCTTCCTCTCCCCTTTCCCAGTGTGTGGGAAGGGAAAGAAGGCCCAGTTTTTTTTGTTGGATTGGTTTCTCCGGCATACCCTGGCGGCTGACACAGGACATTACAAGTTCTGCCTCTCCAGTGATCCAACAGCGCCCCCTGTTGACTGTGGTTGGAATTGCGCCAAAGGGCACAAAATTGAACTGTTTACTTTTCCCTTTGCCTGTTTATTGGTTTGTTTTTGAAGGGGATTATTTGTGGGTGTAGGAGTATTGTTTGGTTGTTTTACTTGTTTTTTTCGTTGTTTCTGCCAATACACACATACCTATTAATAAAGGGCTGCTATTTTTTCCTTTTCCATATTTTGTTTTCCCTCAATCAGAGCCTCTTAATTTTAGATTTATAATTGCTTAGAGGGAGAAGTTTGGGTCTTTTCTCTTAACTCATCCTCAGCAAAAGACCTGTGTCTCATTTAAACTGGGACATTCACACACACTACCCAAGCAAAAATTGCCCTGCACTGAAAGAAAATTATTATAGCAAAGTAATTCCCTTTAATGCCATGAAATGCCAGAATTAAGCTTGCCTTTATTGTAACATCTTGTTGTGTACATATTATGATACACTTCTTTAATGATACAACTGTATCATGCTCCTTTCAAGAGATCCCTTCTTCATTCATTACACAGGAACAGCTGAGATTTCTTAATGAGATTGTAGGCAGGATTTTTATTGGTACTAATCTTCTGCACCCACTTTTGTTTACTGAACTCATGCCCAGTACAGCTCTGACTAGGAAATTAAAAATGTAATGTTTTATGTAATTATTCTTAAAGTTCAACTCAAGTGCAGCTGAATTTCATGACTCAGTAATCCAAGATAGTAAACTAAAAATTGCAAACTAAGTAAGCTGTGAAAACCCCACAGCGATTTGTGTCCCCAGGCTGTGTGACAGAGCCATGCCCAGCTGCATTTACTGTGGCAGTAGTCCTACCCTCCTTGAAAGTTCCTCACTCAACCCTAAAAGTGAGCCTTTCATAGAGCAATGTTTCAGCTCAACCACAGAAATATACACATTTTACTCTCACTGGGCACAGTTACACCAGTGGCATCAGGCTGACTAAGTGTAGGATATGTTTGCACAGTACAGAGTACTACAGAGTACAGAATACCTGAAGGTATGATAGGAAATATGAAACTGAAAGCCTGAAATTTCCCGATCTATCCCAGAACTGACCACTGTATCCAATGCCCACATGCACGTACAAAGAATGGACTCCTCTCTTCAAAGGAGATTTGTCCACCTGAAGGATAGATTTGTCCTTGAGTTTTGATTAATCTGTCTTCTGAAGGTGGACCATTCCTCCAGTTTCCCAAGAGGCAGCATGAGTGATGTGTTTGTAAGACCAGAAGCACTGGGCTGAGAGCTGCCTGTAAGCCAGTGGCAACTGCAACATGTGAACATCGACCTTCAGGCTGCTAAGAGGTCCAATATGCTATTCCAAACGAAAAAAGCGGCACAAATAGTTTGTTTCTTAAAAAAAAAAAAAAAAAAAAAAAGTTTACGTGTAAACCATAATCCATTTAAAGGTTTCAGAGGAGAATCTGTTCAAGAAAACCAGCAAGTATGCTTTCTGTGTGGGTTAGCTCTTTCACCCATGACTTCTTAACATACCAGCTCCAGGGATCTTCAACAAAGATGCAGGTTTTCACATGTAGATGCCCTCTTGAGCACTCTAGCATATCCCACCAGCCCCCCAGCCACCAACACAGAGGCATGGGGATCCAATAGGTCCTGTGTTATATCTTCAGCCCTGTGTGGATGTCTTGGCTACCTCCGCAGTTTATGTCCAAGGAGTCTGCCTTGATCCCTGACAACTGGGGCTGTCAGTATTTTGGCACATATTGCCCTTTTGCTGTCGTACACCCAAAGCTCACACGTATCTGCCCGCTGCACCTGCCTGGCCAAAGCAGGGTGCCAAAGGCAACGGTGAGTCAGTGCCTTGTTCACCCCAAGACACTGTTGCGTGAGGAACATAAGTTGTTCTTGCTCTGTTTTGTTTTTAATGGACATTAATCTGTACTTCCCACAGAGCTTAAAAAGTAGAAAAGAAAGCCTCAGATGACATTTCAAGGGAGGATAGCTTGGGAGGGGCCTTCTCTTTTGAGTTAACCTCAACAGAAGAATGAGGATACAATCAGATAAGTGTCAAAATGAATGATGAATCCACACATCAGACAACTGACCCAGTTTTGAAAGAATGTCGTACTTTTTATTTTAGGTTGAAAAACAGAACTGTTCAAAACTTAAGGGATTAAAACTGCCCTAGCTGTAGCCAATGGAAATATTGTCTTTTACCGCAATAGAAATAGAAAATGTCTTCAGTTAATCTGGAAAACACTTTGAAATCCTGGAGTGATAACTAGTTGATGCCAGTCATTACTCTTCCTCCTTTTCTTCCAACTGAATGATGTTAAATCTTTCATGGGCGGTACATTTAATTGCTATTTATTTATTTACTGTCTTGCTTCTCTACAGATTTTTGAGAGGAAGATGAAAAGTTGATCTGTTTCCAGAATTTATGATAGAAAAAAACACAGCTAAACAAAGAAATTGGAGGGGCGAAGGGGGGAATGCGGGGGGGGGGGGGGAAGGAGAAAGAAAGCCTACCTAGGTCCCACAGAGATGGCAAGAGAGATTGTTGTTTTCTCCTGGAGGGAGTTAAGAGATGAGCTTACAAAATATGCCAATATTATTGACCGTCTTCCCTCTGGAGTCTCACTGGCTGATCTGTCATATTGCAATTCCAGCTTTATCCATGTATAACCACTCTGTGAAAGACAAATCCATAATGACAAACAAAGATAACATGTATGTGCAGTATGATGCTGGAGGTGAACTGTTCACGAACAGAATTTGGGCCATTTGTTATTCAGGGGTAGCGGCACTTCACCACAAAGCACATTAACCAGCTTGACACTGCTATGAAGTTCTCATCTTCTTTTCTTCTTTTCCCAGACCCAACCAGACAGTCCTGTCCCATCTTTTGCATTAGCTTTGGTGCTCTTCAGTACATTCATGCTTTGAGTCAACTCCATATGCCATCATGAATGATTCACCTTTTTTCCAGTTTATTCTTCTCAGTTACAGTAAATTGAATTGGCTTGGTGCAGGGTCAGAAAACACAAGCCAGTGCATTTAAGGGGAGGAGGGCCAAGGCAGAAGTAGAACAAGGAGAAGAGTACAGAACCTCTCTATGTGGAAATGAGCTGTTACACCAAATGAGCTCAAGCCCAAACATGTAACTGTACAGCTTTGCTGCAGGTATTTTAATTCTTGTTATGTGTCCTGAAGGCTTGTCCTGGTAGCCATCTGCAGTCTGTCAGTAATTATATAGCCTGGCTCAGAGGATTGAGCAATACTGTGATAAGGTGAACATAAAGAACTCCAAGAGGAGACTTTCTGAGAGACCAGATATCCAATGTGTTTAGAGACCTGAAGTGTTGAGCAGCATCTACTGAGGTGTTTCCAAAGCAGTTGGAAACTGCTCCCTTGAGAGCTGCATGTCTCTTTAGTTGTAGCGTCTGTCTTTGAGAACCTGTCCCTCACCTCTCGACAACCTCCATGGTCATTTAGAATTGTGTTTTGCTTCATACAGCACAGGCTGAGAAACAAGGATGGTAACATCACCAAAGACCCTGCAGCCCATGATCCACCAACAGTGGTGTTCATACAGTGTGTGGGAGCAGCAGTGAGACAGCAGCTGGGAGCTGTTCCCTCACATAACATGGTTCCTCACGGGGAGAAAGCAGAGCTATTGAGCTTGTATTCCACCCATTTTTCAGGACCTGAAGGTCTATCCAGAAATACAATCTGCCAAAGAAAGATACAAGTGGGATGAAAAATTATTCGAATACCTGAACTACTCAGTGGAAAGTCAATGTTTCCTTTTTTGATATAGTTGGTCTATTTGCAAATTGGCATTTCAGCTTCGCTAGTATTTGCTGAGCTAGCTAACAGTGTGTTTCAATTGAGATGCCTGGAACATGTTTGGGCTTATTAATAAATTCAATCTTCAGTTACATATAGTAATAAACAGGTTTCTACTTGGGATTTTGAACAACTATTCCATGGTATAGTTTAAGCCTTTTCCTTGGTGGAGTGCCACAGAATTATACAGCTCTTATGAAAAGGAAGATTAGAGCACACTGGTGGAACTGGAGTCATGAGACCTTTGAGAAGAACAAAGGTTTCTCAGGGGGTGATTCATATGACCAAAACCTGCACACATACATACACTAAAAGGGAGGTTATAAGCTCTCATAATTCCTGTATCAAAGCCCAAGGAAAAAATAATTAGCATTAGACTGAATTATTTTAAGCATGGAGTCTTCTGGCTGTGTTTGCTGTTCTTCCTTCTAGGTCTGCTGCTGTATGCCAAGAAAGGCCTTCACTAAGGGAACCTTCCCTGCCCCTTTGCACCATGCACGGATCCATGCAGGGCACAAACCCAACAACACTGCCTTGGCACTGCTACTCAGAGCCCGTAGCTTTGGAATGAACCAGCAGGCAGTAGTTAATCCTACATGCAAAACACAGGAATCCTGATGTCAGCGCCATGGAGAGTGGGAGCACTGCGGGTTTGGCAGGGCTTGCTCTTTTACATAACTGTACAAAGTACACTTCTTGTGATAAAACATTACAGTTTATTGCAGGTTATTTGAGGCAAGGGTTACATTTCCCTCATTCTTATCTTCGTGCCTGATACGTTCTTTGGCAGAAATGGGAATTTGGACAAAGATTAAAGAAGTTACGGATGTGAACAACTGGGTTACCACATGGAGACTGTATTGCTATTAGTGGCAGTACTGGGAGAGGTTAGACATGTGAGGCATATAATCATTTACAGGCATGGGAGAGAAACCATGCAGTTATTTTCTATAAACCTCAAATACTGGAACAATGGAGTCTTGGGGGATTTGGTGATGTGAAGCATGGTTTGGGTTCCAACTCTTACCTCACCTGCTCAGGTTTAACTATTTCTTCATACTTGATGTGAAAGTCCTCCTGAATGTCATCTGAAAGGCATATATGTATTACAGAGCCTGAGCAGAAATAGGGAATATAAACAATTGAAACATGAACCTTGTGCAAAGAAAGGTTATAAATACGTATACAATATAAATATTCAATTATATGAAGGTGTATCACTATTTTAAAAGATTTTTGCATATATTCCTAGTTTTATCATCATAGCTTTAGTATGAGCTGTTGAATGGCCAGGAGAATATGGTTTGTCAACAGGCAGGCTTGTCACTCTCCACTGCTGGCCTCCATGGCAGGCTCTCACTTCTATGTGGAATTATATATATTATATATATCACATGGAATTATACAGTAATTCGGGAGCCCCTGGTGGTCTAGTGGTTAAGGATGCGGCGCTGTCACCGCCGAGGCCCAGGTTCGATTCCTGGTCAGGGCCACTCCCCGGGCAGATGGAGCCCGTTAGCCC
>JAYRBT010000114.1:91700616-91774622 GCA_036023395.1 Myiotriccus ornatus
GGTTTTGTCCGGAAATCTACTTGGACAAAACCATTCACAGCCCCAGGGACGGGCTGGTGGGCAAAACCACGACAAATTCCATGGCAGACTTTATGAGAAACTGAGGCTCTTACCCAAATATAACTGCATCAGGACCTAAAGTGGGGCGTCTACAGGTAAGGTAGTCAGTAATTGTTTTAGGTACTTAAACCTTCTGTTTCCCACCCAAAGCAGCCTGACATCTCTGATCCTCTGCTGTACACAAGACGTCTTGTTAGTTCCTCAGCAGCACTATAAACAACAACACAAAAGTGCTGTAACTGAAAGTACCAGACTAACTTCTAAAATTGTATCAATTCATCCACCTAGAGAAATTTCACAAGAGGCATTTTCAGTATCTTACATTTAATTTCTTGTTCAAATGGAGTTTCCAAAAAAAAATCTAAATTGCCTCTAGAAAAGAGACCCTGAGAAGTGCTGACATGGTGGAAACACATAGGAGGTATGAATGGTGATAACAGTTACCTACAAAGAGTATGCCATAGCAAATACTGACTGTCTCTCTAAATGTTCTCTTTTGTCAAGATTTCTTCTTACTATTTTGATTTGCCACTCATCTCTGTCTAAAGTCTTTCGAAAATCAGCAAACAACCAATTTCATTCATAGAGACAAGGGAAATGCATTTCCAATAATTTTCAAGTTTTCAGTATGCATTTCCAATAATTTTCAAGTTTTCAATAGAACTTTATACTCCATATAAAATTGATTATACACAATATGAAACAGAAGAGAAGAAAATACTTTGTAATTAAAGATTTGGAGATAAACTTGCAACTGAGGAAGACATAATTGATCTCTGGAGACTATTCACTGTGTGCTAGTGGACTATTTTCTCCACTCTGGATATTTAATGCATCCTATTGATTCACTATATCGCCCCCCGAAAAAATACTTTGGTGTCATATTATGTCTGCAAATAGATTAGTCTTCACTAGCTATCAAAAGCCAGAGGAACTAAGATGTGGCACTCAGAAATCTGAGATGGCTTTTCACTAGTTTTATAATGGCTATTGCTAACTTGTACTATTAAAGGCCTATAAGTTATTATTTTTCTTAGAATGTGAAGTGTGGGTTAGTTGTTAAGGAAAATGATGTTGTGGTTATTAGAAAAATACCGAAAGTTATTTGCTGACTGCCTCAGTCTTTCTAACTAGATATAGTTCTTGAGGCTAAGCTACTGCCTGGGACTTCGTATTTTAGACAAAAAATTCAATATAAGGAAACTTATATGTAACCTTTTTGTGACCATCCCTGCTCCACATTGACAAAAAGATTAGGTGTTAAAATCAAGTAAGTTTTTGAGACTCTGGATTTATTTAGAGGATTGAAAAGCTTTCACTATAAGAGTTTTTAAAACTCTTATCAAATCCTACTCTGCTATCTCATTTTCTTCCTGGAGGTTGTTAGCTGCTATGGTTTTATCTAATGTACAAACACCTGTACGTATGGACCTTTAAAATGCAATAGGATTACTCCCGTTTGGTTCATTGTTACCTGACCAAAAGCCTACACAATGAGCAATCTTGTAAATATTGACTACTCCCACCAGGAACTATAACTTACACTACAATTACCATATTGAAGGATGAAAGGAGACAGAACTGCAACACAAAAAAAGCTGCCAGGCAATGACCAAATACACCAAGGGGGGGAAACAGATCCTGTCTTGGGAAAGTTGTGGTATTACCAACTTTGCAGATTTAATACTGTGGTAGTTTAGTATCTTGAGCTGGACCTGACCTGAAGGTGGGTGGGTACGGAAGAATCAAATTCATATCTATACAGCTATCAGACATCTGCTTTCTCTGACAGGGAGATTTCACTACATTATGGCACATCAAAGTGCTCCCAGAATGGGAAAAGCTTATGGCTCTAGGTTGCTGCCTGGCAGAGGAATATGCCTCCAAGGGGGACCATTAAGCCCAGGCCACCTGCTCTGGTCCACCCCAAGGCAGGAGCACAGGACAGTGCTACGGCCCCTTTGCCTTTCGGTGGCCTGGGGTGTGCCTGGCAGATCAGCTCACTGGCTCTGCTTTTATTTCCCAGTCTGGGAAGCACTTAATGCTGAAAACCGGTGTTGAAAAACATATATAATCTGCTACTAATGTATTTTACTTCAGAATTCTGCTACTTTTTCACTGTGGATCTGTACCTTATTCTTAGCTGCTAAACGTCTCTGTGTGAAAAAATATGCCACAGCTTGAGTGTGGCAAGAAAGACAAGACAGTTGCCAAAGAGAAAAATATGACTTATTTATTCTGCTTTTCAACTAACTTTTGAATGCTCTAACCAATATCCAACTAACATTTGGGAGTTTGTGGATTCTTTTCAGGAGATATTGATGATGGAGTTAGGATTTCTCAGTGCAAGAAAAGCACACACACCTACACACCTGCCTGTGGTGGGAAGTCAAGTAACTAAGGAATTCAATCACTTACTTAAGCTGCACATGTCTGAATTCAGGCCTCGGTAAAGCCTAGTTGTCAACAAAGTCTTTGGAAGGACTTTGCACACAGTCCCTGTTTAAGGTAGTGTCTCTATTATGTTCTCTTACCTTATGTCTAAAAAGGAATTTCACTGCTTCTGATACTCACAGTGAATAAAATGTTGCATTAAAGAAAACAACTCGGCATGCGGACAGGATGAGAAGGTAGTCAGTCTTCTGTTTTGTTATTGAGCACCTGGCATTCTTTTATTTTATATTACACAGTTGATATCTACATCCCACAGATCAGCCTGTGGAAAGGAATATAAAGATAATTCTACAACAAAAGCTCTACAGTTTAGAAGATGCTGAAAAAAAAAATAAACTGGGAAATAATTTGGAAGTTCTTACTTTCTTTGGAAGTGCTTTGTATCTTGTGGACATCATCAAAGAGCCTCTTTAGGAGATTCAGACACAGGGACAGGTAAATTGGTAGTAGAGGGCACCTCCAGGGAAGCTGGTAGTGGCAGGAGAAAAGGTGAACAGGATGCAATGCGTTTCAGTCACCACACCAGACCACTCTGAGAGGCAGCATCTCAGCAATTTGCAGACAGAATAACTCACACACTACAACCTCTGCTGTTATCTTCAGCATTCATGACATGATTAGATATACCAGACTCAATTAAGGCACCGCAATCAGGCCCACAGATGCAGCAAAAGATACGTGGGCTACTAAGAAAAGAGAAATTCAAGTTCTTTGCAAAAGAAACATGCTCATACAGACCAAAGTGGTGAAAAAATGGGATGATATTCACTTTTTACATTAACACGTGAAACTACAGACTGAAATGCACAATTCATCCTTACTGAAGTAAGTAAAAAACTCTGATCCTCAAAACTATTATCAGTGAGAAATTCACAAAAAAAAAGAAAAATTCTAGAAATACACCACTCAAACTCATGACATTACTTAATTCTACTACAGTCATTTCCACATCAGGTGACAGCAAGAAAATGAAATTTTAAAGCAATAGTGACAAGCCACAACAGTGTCTTTCATACACTGAGAATTTATCTTAGAGAGGACCTAACATTATAATTTAGACTGGAATAAGTCTCTGTTAGTCAAATTCCTCACTGCAAAGCAGGAAGATTTGAACTTGAAGATACATCAGAAGATCCTTCACTTGAATCTTTTCAGTGTCCTTCTCCCCTCAAACAGATTATTTAATCCAAGCTGCTAGTCAGCAAGACTTTCTGCATCAAGGTCTCTCCAGTGGCTCAGGAAATGCCTGAAGGCCTCCTCACTCAAAAGGAAGCAGTTATTGCATCTGCTGCTCACCTGAGTCAATTGTACTGGGCACAAGTGCACATCACAAATTATAAACCTGGAAACATAAAAATGTGATCAAAAAAATTATAATGATCTTTTTTTCTACCAAACACATAATTCCAAAACTTTGAAAGTGGATCGGTTAATCTGAAGTTCTTTTCATTTTACTCAGAGAATAATACAATATTCAGCAATTCCAGTTCAACAATCACTCTGAACAAAGCTGCTTTACATTTTTTTTTTTGCAGATGATTCATGAAGTAAAACAAATCTTTCTTTCTTTCGTCCTTGTAAAAACAGCCTCATCACAAGACATCTGCTTTTTACTTATTACTTCTAATGACAGCCAGTAAAAGGATTCTGTAGGAGTGGCCTCACCTGTGAGTCTCCATATCTTTCACCTCTCCCAGTGGGTATATTCTCAAAGTGCCAAGCTACTCTATTTAGATTTAGTGGCAGCTGATTTGAATAGCTTTGCAGCTACACAAAACACAAAGTGAGTTATTCTCTGTGGAGAAAGGCAGGAACATGAAAAACAGCTCCTTGCTGTGCAGGTTCCAAGTCACATATTCTCCTCCCACCAACTTACTGTCTCTAAATTAAAAGTACATCAGCCTTTCCCCTTGACTATTCCAGCTGTAAAGCATTTCCAGATCCCTACTGACCTTTATCTAAATTCTAACAGCTGATGTCTTTCTAATGGTTTTCAAGGCAAGGATGAGTAATCTCTTATGATTTTGTAACTTTAGTATATCTTTATTTTTTAGAGTATTTTTGTTTCGTAGCACAGACATTTCTGGGCACTGTCATGCTGCATCAACACTATCATAAAAAAGTAGCTGAATCTCACATGGAAACATTTTTTCTATCTCTGTAGAAAATAGATAGTATTTGCTTTTTACAACTTGATGCAGAAAATTTGTTTTCTTTTTCATCCAGGGCAAGGCTTCTCCATTAAGTTTCTGTTCTAAAACAGAGAAGGGAGGAGAACAAAAAACAAAAGCTCAATTTTCCTTTGGACTGTACAGAAAAACTAGTCAAGTCTTGGGGCTGGGAATCTGGGTATAGAGTACAGTAATAACGTCATCTAAAAAGTAAAGTAATAACAACATCCATACTGCCTGCATGTTTAGAAAAGCTTTTTTTTCATATTAAGTATATTGAAAGTAATATATCATTGCACATGATACTCACTGTACTGGAAATAATTATACAACATTATGCATGTAGGCAGATATTATACAATGATGGTTTGTCTTGAAGTCATATTTTGGGTGATGTGCAAATGAATGCTTCTGCATATGATGCTGTCAGCTTTAGAATGCCTTAGTCTCCCCTGTTCCACAGTTTCCTGCAAAGGAAAAAGACTATGGATCGCCCCACACCGCCAGAACACATTAATTGGAACTGAAGAGAAAAAAAACTTCAGCTGAAGGTGGTGAACACCTCAGCTCATTTGTCACACTGTTGCACTAGAGATTACAATGTGAGAAAAGAGTTTGTATCTTTATCAGTTCTACTAGTGCAGAAGGAAATTATTTTGAGTTTCTGTTATAAACAATATATAAATAATCTATAGTTGATAAGACTAAGCATACAGAACTGGAAACAGAGCAGATATTGGCACTAAAATAACAAAAATTGAGTTGAGAATGACAGTTGAGAAAGACAGACACTGAAAATGTGCTCTTGAATTTCAGGTCAAAGAGTAGCATTAGTGGTCAGCTGAAGAGTGCAGACTGCACAATAGCAGCCTGCGTTATAATAATAAAGCTGATCTGAGTTTCGATCTTAGTTTCAAAATTTTGTGTATGTCGCTGGAAATGTTCACAGTCCATTATACACAGCAGCACACTCAAAGCAGCTGGGATCATGCCAAACACCCAGGTTTTCAAAAAACTTTCTCAGCAACACAATGCTCTCGCTATCAGCCAAGTGAACTGGGAATATGGATCCTAAATAACCCAGACAGGTTTGCCTGGATTCATAAGACAACAATGTTAAGTTCGATCTGATATTATAATAAAGTTTGCTCCAAAACCAGGCTCCCCTCCCCCAAGAGCAGGAATGGGGCTAACACAGCTATTAGCTGTGCTCTTTGGTGCTACTTGTCACTGCAGGGGCTCCTCAGGTGCTTCAGCTCTAACTTAAAGCTGTGGAAAACCTGAGGCTGGGTGACAGCACGGTGGCACCAAGGTGGAATCTTGACCTTTTGGTGCAACTGCCCAACATGCAACATGCAGGGCGGTAGATGAAGTCTGTCCCCTCAGGTCTGAAATAAAATACATCTTGGCTTTTGTGTGAGTGATACACTTCACCAGACTCCCATTCCCAAGTATGAGACTTTTGACCTCCTGACCTTTCAAAAATAAAAAGGCTGAGGGATTTTTTCAACTAGAAGAAAAGATTGTTTTCTTCTCCCTCAAACTAACCCAACCAGCCATCTCCAGATCTACAATAGTACCAACAACATTGCTTTCCATTAGATCAGCCTTTACAATTTCAGCCCAAACCATGATTTTTTAAAGTCATGAGCCCTTAAGAACAGCAAAGTATAAATTAAATGTTTGTAATTTTAATTTTAATGGCCACTGCTTGTTCTTGTTCTGTCAATGCTGCCCTTTCTGTAGAAATTTAGATCATTAAAAAAATATTTTTGAGTGGTTTTACTTTAATATTTGATGTCTTCCACTAATGCATTTTAGATATATTATTCTAATGTGTTGGGAGCTTTGAGGCACCTCATATTCTGGAAGAAAGACAATTAGGCAGTTCTTGTCAGTATAGTCATTCAGTTAATGAAATATCTAATAATACAGTTCATCCATTAGTGGGCTATACCACAGTTTAAACACCTTACTAATTCCCAAAGCTTTAGCTTATCCTACTGCATACTAGCCATGCTTGTCTCTGAGGCCTATAAAGAGCTCTGCAAATACAACAAAATGAGAGTCCAGGAGTAATGAATTTCTGCTGCTCAGCAGTGAGAGCCTTTCCCTTCACATTATTGCTCAATGCCTTTTGTCTCTTCATTTTGTAAACAGATAGCACTAATAGACCTTCCCTCTATTTTGTGTCAACGCCTTGACATGCTCCTGCATCCTCTTTCCTGAGACAATGCCGTTCTTATTCGCTCCAGGACAATTCCCAGGTAACAAACTCATTTTCAGTAACTTCACGAGGCGTGCCTGTGCTTGGCACCACGGGATGTGGGCTCGGCAACCCAAGAGATGCAGAGGAGGAGGTCTCCGGGAGATGAGGTGTTACCTCTCTGGATCTCACTCCATCCACTCCAATCGTAATTTTCTCTTGCGATGTGTGCTCTGGTCTATACTAAATACACAGCAGCGCTCACACACCGCCCGTGCTTTCACTCAGGACCTTTATTTAGGCGCTTTCAGTCACACAAGGGTCTCTTTCCACTCGGACCACCAGCCCTGCCCTGCGCTGCGCTGCCCCGGCCGGGCCGCGCACCCTGCCGCCGCCATGTCGCCTTGCGCACGGGAGCGACGCCTCCTGCCCCGTGCCGGGGCAGCGGCGAGAGCGGGGCAGCGGCGCTGGCCAGCGCTGCCGGCGCCGCCGTTCCCCGCGTTCGCTCTCCCGAGGGCTCTCGCTCCGCCGCTCCCCCGGCAGCCCCGCACGGAGAGCACCCCGGGGCCGCCAGGCCGCGCTCAGCCCGCGGGGGCGGCGCCTGCCGGCGGAAAGTGCTGAGTCACGGCCTGACGCGCGGCCGCCGTCACGTGCGGCGCCGGGATCGGGGCGGCCGCCGCCGCGGCTCGGAGCGCAGAGCGCACCCGCGGCTCGGAGCGCACCCGCTCCGCTCGCTGCGGCTCCGCTCGCCTCCCCGGCCTCCCCCGCTCCCTGCCGACATGGGGCTGCTGTCGCAGGGCTCGCCGCTGAGCTGGGAAGAGACGCGGCGGCACGCGGAGCACGTGCGGCGGCACGGCATCCTCCAGTTTCTCCACATCTACCGCGCCCTGCGCGACCGCCACAAGGACGTGCTCAAGTGGGGCGACGAGGTGGGTGAGACCCCGGCCGGGCGCGGCCTCCGCCGCTCTCGCGGGCGGGCGCGCAGGTGGCGGTCGGTGCGGGCCGGGCCGGGCCGGGCCGTGCCCGCCGCGGTGCCCGGCAGGGCCCGCCCTCGGCCGCGGCGGCTGTGCGGGAGGGGACGGTGCGGGGCTGCCCGGCGGGGCTTTGTTTACCCCGCACACACACACACACGCTCGCCGCCTGTCGTTGCGCAGCACGGCTGCCCCCGTGTTAGCTCTCGTTACCAGCACGGCTGCCCCACCGTTACCCGCCTTTCTGAAACGCTAACACAACTTGCAGTGTTCCCGCCTGGCAACGGTCGGTCGGCCTGGGCAGCCCTTCGGGAGGGAGACTCCCGGGGCGGTGATGCCCGGCAGCGCTGGCTTCTTCCTCGTTATGTTCTCTGGAGCGAGGTGTGAGTGAAGCATGTGTGTGCCGAGAGTCCACGGCACTGCCAGCTCAGCCTCTGACTCGGTTTTTGGGAGGCGAGCGAGGGAAGCAGGACCGAGGATGTGCGAGTGGCTCTGCAGTGGCAGCCCGCTCGCCGCGCAATGTCCCTCCTGGATCCCCCTGGAAAGGGACCTGCTGAGCCTTGTTTTACTCCAGTCTCCCGGGCGTCCTGTATGTGTCAGCCTGCCTTCCAAACGAGGATTAGGATGATTACTTGGGTCGTGACTTGAACTTTGTTATAGGTGCTTTGTGCTCAAGCACCGTAACTTTAGCCACAGGTCTTAAGCATATTGCCTTGCAAACCTGTGCTGAATTGTGCCACAGCCTGACAGCACTCTGCAAGGAGCGGAGTCTGCTCTATTGATCCGTAGGATTGGCCGAGGGACCTGGAGACAGGGAGCAGCTTCACATGTTCTGCACCACAGGCTATCTTTGATCGCAGTGTTGGTGAGGTCCAGCGTTGGTCACTTAGAGGTGTCTGATGTGACTGCAGGGAAATTGGAAGAGCAGAGTAGGATGCAAACAACGTGGGAACTTGGCCATTGCATCTCTGTGTCATGCACAATTCGCTTTCTGAACGGCCAAGGCACTTGTGAGAAAACTATCCAGGTGGTACTAGTAGCTGTTCACAGACACTCTTTGCCAGAGGAAAATGCTGTTCACCATAAGCACCTTGAGAGAACTTGTCTCTTAGAGTCTGTACTTTTTTAAGGAATCCCTGTCACTCTTCACGTAACAGCAGGAACTGCTTTTGTGAATGAATGGGGGCTTGGCTACTAAAATCTGTTCAGTGAAAGTACGTGTTGTCTACACCACAGAGTTTAGCAGCCAGAGTGGAACGGACTGAGGAAATTTAAATATGCTTCTATCTCTCCCTGTCTGACGTCTCTGTGTTAGTACATGTCTTATGTGACTGAAATTATGCTGACAAAAAAGCCTCACAGTCTTGAGTCCAGAAATATAGACAGTCTGCACGATGCTCTGAGACTTAGCTTGAGGATTTTCTCATTAATCTTTAAGATAGGATGCTCATTTTTCAGTGGGTGTTAGATTTTTGTTGTCTTTACTTTCTCAGAGTGAGATTTCACAAGATAGCGAAGGTTCATCCATTAGCAAGCTGGTTCAGCTTCCCTCCCAGGCTCCAGGCTTGTGTTTCTGCTGCCTGCCTTGTGTTTTCCGAGTTCAAAAAGTTAACCCAGCGGAAAACTCTTTTCCCGTTCAGTTTTTAAGATGGTTTGTTTTCTCAGCAGAGCTTCAGCTCTTTCACTGCTAGATCCAACAAATTGTGCTTAATGTGAGGAAAGCAGCAGGAGCATGTGGAGGAACGGGTCATGAAGAACCAGCCTCTGCAGCACCCGCAGCTGGTCATTTGGTAATCTTAGCTGTATGGTGACACTGGACTCTGGCACCCTCTTTTTCCTGCGGCTGGGGAGCCATACCGAACAAAGTATTTATGCTCAGTAAATAGTGGTGCATTATGTTTAAGGAGATTCACAGTTTTCTTCTGTCATGCCCAGCATGGCAAGAAGCAGAATTTTAAGAGCAGTATCATTAAAGCCATGATTTTGATGAGAGGTAAGAGCCGTTTTTGTAATGCTTGTGAACTTTCAGAGAAGGTCAGGTAACCCCATTCATTGACTACCTCTTCATTTTAGCAAATGGTAATAAACTCAGGTGTGGCAACTTACCTTTGTTCTACTGTGTTATGCAATTATATATTTTTATGTAACACAGCATTTAGGAGTATGTTAATGGACCAGGGATTTGTAGCCAGTCTGCTCTTGTTGTGCAAACACAAAATCATACCTCTGCCCATAACTTATTTGAGTTGTGCTGTAGATAGGCTAGTGCAGAAAGCAGTAAATTTGTTTTCCATTTTTCCTCTCAAATATCCAATTATTAGAAAGTGGCGCCACATTTACATGCAGCTTAAATGAATCAACTGACTAATTGGACAGTTTTCATAAAAAGCCTTTAGTGCACTTTGACCTTCATGTATAAAGTCATAGCCTGAGGGTATTTAATTGTTTTAAAAACTGCTTGAAGATAGAAATCAAGAATGTAATGGTAGAGATAAAATAAAAAAAAACCCACAAAATTACTTTTGTGTTCAAGAGATGTTTCTGAGACAGTGTTTGGTGAAAATGTATTTTCTGATTGTTTTTAAGGAATGCTCATTGAGGAAAAAAGCCAACTTTGTTAGTACATACTGGGTTTGTCTTTCAGGGCATACGTGTGAATACTTCAAAGGTTGTCCCCATCTAGGCGATGCCATTGTGTTTGCTCAGTAGTATAGAACTAGCCTTTACTTTGGTTTTGTTTTCAAGAGAAATCCACTTTTCAATGTGTGTTATAAAACTCATAAAACTGTGGTGGTCCTTTGGGATCACAGAATATTCTGAGTTGGAAGGATCATCAAAGACCAACTCTTAAGTGAGTGAACCCGTACAGGGATCAAACCCACAACCCTGGTGTTATTAGCACCATGCTCTAACCAACTGAGCTAATCTCAAGGATGCTTATAACCTCCTAGGGCCTCCATTCCCTGACATCCCAAGGCAATGAAACTGGGGAATCATCTTGTACTTTCTGTTTCTTGGGTGCCAGACCGAAGTGTTGAGGCTAAGTGCTAATGGCTGGTGGCATCTGTTTTGAAGGGAGCAAGACAGCATCACAACTGGCACTGCAGGGTAGCATTCCTTAGTTCTCTAGTCTTCTCCTCAGTAAAGAGTTGGAAAGGTCAAAACACTGGTTCTGGTGCCTCTTGAAAAGTCAACTCTCTTACTGCTTGCAGGGTTAGTGGAACCAAGAGCTGTTATCTCTTTTGAGGTAAGTTCTTTTTTACTCTGTTTTCTGCAACCATGGAGTCTTTGCAATGGTAGAAAAAAAAAAAGCCTACAAAATTTGAGTGTAACAGAATAACACTTGCTTTAAAAAACTTTCTAAAGGTCTCCTGGAATCTGCATTTGCAGGTAAAAGTCTTTTGCCTCTTAATCATCCTTTTGCCTCATTTAAAAGTGACAATTGGCCTCCCTGTTTATGCTTGACTTCTCCCGACTGTGGGGAATGCAAAACGTTGAACTATCTCATTATCCCTCATCAAACCCCACTTTACTATCAGTGCCTTAATGCTCACAAAAGTTGCACAACAATTAGATATGCTGATGAGAGCCTGTCACACTAACAAGTACGATCTCCTTGTGTTTTCGTCTTCCTCTTCCATGCAATAATGTATTCTAAACTTTGGGTTTGCAGAGTCATGATCATTAAGTTTTATTTCATTTGTTGAGTTTTTTTCCGGAATCAAAAACCTGCAACTTTTCAGTGCTGTGTTAGAACTCCAATAGAGTTAGCAGATACTATGGGAAACAATTAGTTTGTGCAGCTTGGCAGATCTTAGTGGTTTAAACTAGAAGAGTTTAAAGGGTTTTAGACTGTAAGGCAAAGCCTATTCTGCTGATTCCCAGCTTTTGTCCCAAAGAGCTCTCTTTTGTGCTGTTTCGTGCCTCTTGTGTGCTGATTGCATTCCTCTAAGTGATGGACATCGCTTAAATTTCTCTTTGCAGCTTTTTGCAGACACTCGGATCAGACAAGTGGAATGGCTGGCCTTTGGCTGGGCTCGCTGCTGGTGCTGCTTTGTGCTGAGTGTGCACACAAGTATAGGAGTCACGGCAGCTCATACTTAACTACAGATACATGTGTGTTCATACCTGCATGTAGTACTTGTCTTACATGGTCTGCAAAAACTAAGGAGGAGCTGCTTCATCATATGAAAATTTCAAGAAAAGGGAGATCCCCTGAGAAGGAGGGGATGTAAGAAGCAAGCATGGGCAAAACACGACAATTTTGTTTTAAAGTATATGTGAATCAAATGGGAATCTGACTTGCTCAGCCTTGTTTAGTGAAATTGGACATAATGACCCTTTTGTTGTGTATGAGTCTTGTTCCTGTCAGTGTTTGGACCCATGATACAATAAGCATCTTCAGCTTTTAAAAGCTTGTTTTCTTAATGGAAACTTGGAGTGAAACTTGGAGGCCTTTAAATATGTTTGATAATGATGTGTATGAGGCAGCATGAAAAATGTGCCACTGCACTGCTTGCAAGTTGAAATCTTACTGAGTTAATTCTAGTTTGGGTTTGGTTGGTTGTTTTATTTTCTTCCTGTTACTTCTTTCTCAGCCCTTTTTAAGCTTCCTTTGGTCTTTCTTCTGTACATTCGATTTATTCCCCTCCTTATCCTTTAGTTTTTTAATTACACCTTGTAAATAAGTTAAATGAGAACTAAAAAGAACATTTGCTAGTCAGCATTTCCTCATGTGAGAAGCAAAGCAGCCCTTCTCAGATGCTGCAAGAGGCCAGAGGTATCTTACCAGAATGTCCCAAAGGTATTGCTCCTGTTTAGAAGATGCAAGACTCTTGAAAGCTTTCTCCTTTTTCCTAATGAAAGGCTGGGCTGTGAAAAGAGCTGCATTTCCTTTTGAGTGATTCTTTCTAGGTAACTAGCAGTTGCATTAATATCTTGCTACAGTTTATAGCCTATTCTGGTTTTGGTTTTTTTCAGGGCAGTAGCAATGTATAAGTGATGTGATCAGAGATGTCACTTTACAGTCTGCAGAACTTCAGAGTGGTAAAATTATTGCTGCATCTTAAGTAAATGGATTTGGGTTCAAATGCACACAGTTTGAGGCTCTGGTTTGTCTGTCACCTATTTAGAACCAGGAAAAAATCTAGGGCGTTTTTTAGCAGTGGTGAATCTAGTTCACCAGTTGCATAAAATAAGTACAGCTACTATCTCTAGAATACACAGTTCAAGTTTTAGTAGTCTCTTTGCTAAAAGACAGTAATGAGGCTTCGTGAGAGACACTTGTGCACAAAAATGCTCAAAAAGAGGTAAGAAAGGACCAGAACTGATAAAGAAAGGAGTAGGTTTAGAGAGCATCATAGCGTACAGGAAAAGTGGTGTTCTTTTCTCACTTTACAAGAAATTTGGCTAACCTAATGGAACAGAAGAGCAGATGTCCTTTTAAGATAGTTATTTACTTCAGAAAGACTAGGTGTCCTGTGGAACAAGATGCCATATGACAGCTTTGTAGCTGAGATAGACAGTTTATTATGGTTTCTTTAAACTCCATGTGCTCCAAGATGTTTGTCCATTTATCCAAACCACTTAGGTAGTTGCAGGGTTTCTTTAATGTTTATATGTCTTTCTAACTAGGTCTTTGTTGTATATCTTATAAATAAAATAGAATCACAAAAAACAGTTGTTGCATTTTCCTGAATGTCAGTAATAGGGAGTCTTTAAAAAAAATTCAGCTAAATGGTTATACAGATTCATCATCACCGTTACAATGATCTCAGAGTCTCACTTCATACAAAATGCTGCAATATACTAGTGTGCAGAAATTGCTTTGTTTTAAGGCTTTTCCTGTGAATCTTGTGTGTATAATAAAGCTAATATAGTCTAAAGCCTTATGAACTTTTTTTTGAGTTCTTGTTATTTTAAGACAAACACTTTTAGTCTTGCTCTCCCCCAGCAAAATTCCCCAAACAGAATGCATTTTTTAATTTCTTTCATGCAGAAATTCCTCATGATGGGCCCTGCCAAATATGGCATGTGTGGATGCATCTCAATGGGAGCTGTCTTAATCAACGTGCTCGCTTGCTGGCCACTTGGGGGGAAGCAGCACTCCAGCGATTTGGTTGTCACGTGTCTGCTTGTTCATCCTTTCTCTCTGAGCTTTATTTGGCTAAATAAAGGGACAGTGGAATTATTTGTTTACGAAAAGGTTTAGTACTTCCTTAATACCTTTTGGTATGGATACTTGCTGTTTAAAATAACAGCGTTGCTGGGATGGGGTCTGAGGGTATGATGTTAGTGCATCAGCTCACACTGCGTGACAGCTGTGAGTGTATATATGCAGCGTCCAAAATGAATACGCGAATGCATGTAAATACAACTCTTTAAATGTTGACTTGAACAAGATAGGTGGCCTTGAAGAGTCTTCGTGTTTATTCCTTCCCTGTTACTTGGACTGACGGTCACAAAACTACTTTTTCTGACTGGCTTTAATCCTTGTGTCAGGGAAAACCTAAACTAAACCCTCTAGCTCTCAAAACATGCACAGTGTGTTAACCCCACCAATGGCTGATAATTTTGCTTCATCTCCCTCCTGCTCAGTTCTTCCATGGCTGAGTGGCAAGGTATGTGTAGGTTGTAGTGCAGCACTAGTGACCTACCAAAGAGCTTTGGTGCTGGATGCACTGTGCATGGGACAGTACAGGACTTACTGTAGTTTTTACTGAGATGCTCTTTGAAAAGTTAATTTTGTAATTAATGAGAACCAGTTTGGAGGTTGGTTTTTTTGTGTTGTTTTTTGTTTTGTTTTTGTTTTTTTGGGGGGGGGTGTTTTGTCTTTTTTTATTTCTTATTCCCCAAAGCAAGCTGCAGTTTGTCATAAATAGTGACCAGCCCCCATGGTAAACATTGATTTCCTCCTTCTTAATCTCAGATTTTAATAAGAGAAGTTGAAATTACCTGCTGGTTTTATATTTCTGACAATTAAATATTCTGTTCACTTCCTTCTGTGGATGTCAAATGGTGGATTGCTGTGGTTTCATCGTGGGATATTTTCTATTGTAATTCCTCTTTTCCCACAGGACCTATTCTTGCTGTGCAGATGCCTTATTTTATTTAACAGTATGAGAAAGGGTGTATCAGAAGGATGAGTACAAGAAAGACTTTGTTGTTGATGTTGCATATTTGCATGTATGGTTTTTCTACTCTTGCTTTATGATGCAAAAGGCAACTTAGAAGTTTGCTGCATCTTGTTTCACAGCTGAATAAATAAAAAAATAAAGTAGTCTTTGCTGCAGAAATCTAAAATTAACGTTATCCCAGTCTTTTTAGTAGTATTAACCTCGGGTGTTACATAGTACAGCAGTCAAAGAAGACACATTTTTCTGTAATGCACCACATCTTCTTTTGAATCATGCAAATATTTATAACTTCTCAATTTTAATTTTCAGTAACCCAGCTTCCTGGTTTGTGGTGTGTGCAACACAGAACATTCTCTAGTCACATTGTGTCATGTGGGGAAGAAAATCTGCAGCTCTGATATTGGCACACAGGAGGGGAGACAGGCAAGAGTGGTTCACTGGGGCTGACTCTGTTTACTGAGATGAGAGCCCCTGCATCCTCTTTGGTTTTTTTATCTATGGTCATCTTTATTGTGGCATAGAAGTACTTACTTTTTTTTATTATTGTCAACGTAATGGAAAACATGAGTTGTGCTTTGTTTCTGGGACATTGTTTCTGTGAGTTTGTTTTGTACAGAACTGGTGATGGTGCTTCGTTCGTTGGATTGGCCACTTCACATCTGCTTGATCAAAATTAAGCATTTTGGGAATTATATTTGAATCTTGGTTCAGCTGTTCGTGGCAGATTTTTGAAATTATTTCTGTTACAGAGAACATCCATAGTAATGTCATGAGTGTGGAAATTCCTTGCCTCATGCTGGTGTGCACTTTTGGGGCTTGCTGGCTAGAAACAGGGTAACCAGCCTCTGTGGCACTTCCAGACTTGTTTCTCTCTAAATTTACCTCCCTCGAGGCTTAGACTCACCCTTGTAAGCCAGTAAACCTTTCATTAAAGGTACATTACCAGCTGTTTATTTCTGTGGCTCCCTCTTTTATCGCAGTAGTAGTAAGAAATTAACTGCATTAAAGAAACCATCTTGAGTATTATGCTCTACATGCATCAGAAGTATTTGTACTTAAAGAATATACTTGCTTTTTCCATCCAACACTGTGACAAAGGTTCTTTAATGAACACTCAGGTTATTAAAAGTTTGTTCTCTAGACTGTCACTTAATGGTAATGGTATTCTAGTGATACATTAACTGACCAAATATATGAAGGAACCAATTTTCTTTTCTCTGTGTGAGTTGCATAACTAGGTAAAAGGGAGTTGTTTCTTTGATGCTGTTGAGAGGAAAGTTTACCTCAATTTTTGTTTTCTACTGTACATATAAATATATGAGGCATACTGCATGCTAATACTTAAATGTTGGTAGTGATTTTTGGTAGTAGTAAACAAAGCCATGAGACCTCATTGGATGTTTAGGGAAAAATTTCAGTTTCTCTTAAAGCTGCATGCCTGAGGGAAGGTTTGTATGAAGAGATTGCTAACAGTTTTTCCAAGTATGTGTTGCAATAGCTGCCAAGTGGAAGGAGAAAGAAGCTGTCATTAAGATTGCCCTTGAGAAACAGCAGTAGTCCATGAGTCCCTTGTGATGAGTTTTTTTAGAAGCACAGAATGGTCTGGGTTGGAAGGGACTTTTGAAGATTATCTACTCAAACTCCATGCTGTGGGCAAGGACATCTTCCATTATACCAGGTTGCTCAAAGCTCCATCCAAACTGGCCTTGAACACTTGGGGCATCTGAGATGGACAGTCAGGAGTGTGGTACAAGGCTAATGCAAGGTACTGTTTTTTACATCTAAAGAGTGTGCAAACTTGCTTTGTTTTTCTCTCAAAAAAGCTTCAGATAATTCTTCTAAACTATTTTCATCTCTTCTCTCATCTTCTCAGCACCTTACTTCTGAGCTTACTAAAGTCCAGACTCTGTGCTTTCTTATGTTCTTGTAGGCAGAACTAATATGTGGCAAATACTTGTTAAAAGAATTTTAACATTAATTCTAGACCAGAGGTTTTACTCTCAGCTGTTACCTAGCTTTTCTTTGCTGTGTACTTAGCATGATGGTGTTAAACTGTGTGTGAGGAGGGGTTTTGATACTGGGAAGCAGACCACTGCCAAGGCAAGTATTTGGACAGTGATACAATGCTGATGTGCAGGTGTCCAGATAAATTATTTGTCGGTAGAATTACCTTGTTAAGGTTTAGGGCTTGACACGCTTCAGTAATCTCAGATCTAGGTGGAAACGTTAGTAAAGCTTGGGGAGAAGGATATACTACTGATAGTGGGCACAAAGAACACAGAATTTACAAGCCACGAGGACATTTGAAACAACTCCCAAGATAAGGAAGAAACTAACAAAGCCAACTCAGCAACTCTGCTGAGATGGACTCCAACTGGATAAAAGGTAATTTTCAGCAGAGAGAGGTTCCCAGCACTGACTCACAACCCACCAACTCAAGAAACCCACTGACCCAAAAGAAGAGAAAGACCGAGCATGCAGACTAATTAGCATGAAAAGTGAGAGAGTCATTTAACCAATAGAAGGTAGAATACTAATTAATAAGAGAACTGTGTAACTTGTAGTCAATGAACTGTGATTTCTTCGTTTGCTAAAATGTATGAAGTTGCATGATCAGATAGCTAGCCTTTTGTGGGTTACCACCTAGCTCCCTAGTTTGTAGAAATTAAGAATAAAGCCTTAAGATGAGACAGGGGAGATTCAGATTAGGTATTAGAAAAAAGTTTTTCACTTTTTTATGGTGGTCAGGCATTGGAATAGGTTGCCCAGCAAGGTGGTGGAGTCACCATCCTGTGAGGTGCTTAAGAGGCATCTGGATCTGGCAGTGTGTGTTACATTTTAGGGGTTACAGTGATAGTGCTGAGCTGATGATTGGGCTGGATGATCTTAAAGGTCTCTTCCAACCTTGACAATTCTGTGATTAAATAGAAATACCTTGTCTTGGTGTGTAAATTGGCACTACACACTAGGCAGTGAGCCTGCATTCAGGACAGCAGTGTAGCATGTGTGACAATTTTGGTTCTCCTCATTCCTTGGAATTAGTACTAAAGGCTTGTTTAATATATGTGTAGTTATGGTCAAATAATTCAGGCATTCAAATACAATTTCAGACATGCTTACCCATTTCCACAGAACTTTCACTTTGCCAGCTGGCCGGACCAGCACAACTGTTTGACTTAATGAATGGAGAGTGGTTGTGGTTCTCCGCAGCTGAGAGGCTTCAAGGTCTCCCTTGTATTTACAGAGGTGACAAAGAATTTTCAAAAGCCTGAAATTTTCTTTGTAGCAAACTCAGAGAAATAATCGTAGTAAGTGAAGTAACACCATTCTGGGCGCTGTTCTGCTAGCAAGCTAATGGTGCATACTGCTTCCCGAGAAGATTCGGCAGTGGAGTTGAGCTGGCGTTGAAGTACTTTGTAGATGCAGTACATTGCAAGCCAGTAGTTGAGAGGAAGGAAACCTGTAAAGAACAGTTTTTCTTTGTGTTGGCTCATGGGTAGTTCTGTTAGCGTATTTGCTCTAGCAAAAAAAATTATTTGCTTTTTTAATGCATTTAACTGTGAACAATACGTTTTTTAGGCTTGCTCTGTGTGTGTGTACGTGTGTGCGTATTTACATATTACATTTGCAACTTTGTGGGCCAAGCTGTTGTTCCTTTGCCTGGTAAGGTGTTACAGCTCTTCTGAGAACCAGACAGACCTGGGCTTGTCGGAGAGATTCGTCCACTGAGGCTGCACTGGGCATGGCTGTCTGCAGGGAGAAGCTGGGAGACCACATCTTCACACGAAGTCACACACAGAATATGCTGAGTTGGAAGGGACTCACAAGAATCATTGAGTCCAACTCCTGGCCCTGCACAGGACCATCCCCAAGAGTCACACCATGTGCCTGAGAGCATTGTCCAAACATTTCTTGAACTCTGTCAGGTTTGGTGCTGTGACCACTTCCCCAGGGAACCTGTTCCAGTGCCAACAACCCTCTGGGTGAAGAACCTTTTCCTAACATCCAACCTAAGCTTCCCCTGACACAACTTCGTTCCCTTGGGTTCTGTCTCTGGTCACCACCGAGAAGAGATCAGTGCCTGCCCCTCCTCTTCCCCTCAGGAGGAAGTTGTAACTGCGAGGAGGTTTCCCTTCAGTCTCCTCTTCTCCAGGCTGAACAGACCAAGGGACCTCAGCCACTCCTCATACAGCTTCCCCTCGAGGCCCTTCACCATCCTCATTGCCCCCCTTTGGACACTCCCTAATGGCTTAATATCCTTCTTACACTGTGGTGCCCAAAAGTGCACACAATATTCAAGGTGAGGCCCCTTCAGTGCAGAGCAGAGCGGGACAATCCCCTCCCTCAACCAGCTGGCGATGCTTTGCCTGATGCCCCCCAGGACACGGTTGGCCCTCCTGGCTGCCAGGGCACTGCTGACTCATATTCTACTTGCCATTGACCAGGATCTCCAGGTCCCTTTCCATGGCACTCCTTTCCAGTGTCTTGTCCTCAGCAGCCTTGCAGCAGGTGCTGGACAGAGGGTAGAGATATGTAGGGTTTGCTGCAGGGTGAGAGTGCTGACTGGGAACTTGGGTCCAGAGTGGCCACCTTCCTTACCACGGCAGTATGCACTGTCCTAGCTGGCTCTAAGTCAGCCATCTGCATCAGTAGTTTGACCTGATGTGTATTTTGGTGCTTGCTAAGGAACCTAGTTAAAATTAGAGGGAAAAGTGAACTCTGAAGAGCTTGGCAAAATGATGAATTATGAGTGTTGGGTGAAACCCCACATATTTGGTGGCCCTTGGACTCAAATCTCTGCCAGGCATGCTGATTCTCTCAGCTTGACTGCATTTTTCTGAACTTTATTGTGGATTGAAAACATGTGAGAAGGCTGTGAATGATGACCTGAAGTTGAATGTAAAAATGTGTGAACTCTGCATTTGTTTCTTTCTTTGTAGCTGCAGGGTAAATCTTTTGATGAGCCTAAATTACATTCTTTAAGGATGCCCATTCAGTCAATCCCTCTGTTGTCAAGATACTTTGTTGGTTACTTGAAACTGCTGGCAGCCGTCTGAAGTTTTTTTCTTATTAAAATTAATGGCAGATCTTCTCTGTGTTAAGACAGCTTTGAAGATTTAGTCAATGTTTCAGGAGGCAACAGTAGTAATTGTTTCTATAGCTAGATGCCTAAATACAGTATATTGACTACTGTACTTGGAATATGAAACACTGATTTCTTTGTGTTTGCCTTCTTGGCTTCAATGTTTCGTTACACTTTTGGCTTATTTTCTTTTGTGATAATTCCATTTATAGAGAAATGCAGTGTTCTCACCAGCAGCTCATTACAGCTACCTTTGGAAGGGGATTTCTAAGGAGGCTGATGGTAGTAGCATATTTATGTATTCACCATGCATGCGGTGGGCTTGATGCCCATTCATGTGTCCATCTGTGTGGCTCACGCCTGTGGAATTGCATACCCCCTCTAGTTTAGGCCAGCTCCTACTGAGAATGATGCTTTTACAAAGCAGGAGATGATGTTGAACATGTTGGAGACTGGAAGGTGTGAAAGTCCATTTTTCTTGCCAGTAATCAGGGTCAAGTGTTACTGGGGAGACTGATGCTAGGTAATAATTAAATCAGTATTGGAATGTGTTCTGGTTGACTGCAGTCTGTAGTTATCTCAAGTAGATTATTGTGGCATAGTACACACAAACCACAAAGTACACTACACAAAGAAGTGTTGTCTTGCACAGAAACTAGAAATCATTATTTTTCTTTAGGGAATTAAAATTTGATTTTAAAAAACATATAGCAAATGTGTATAATTGCTGAACGAGTCCCTCCAGAGTTTGCGTCTGATCAGATTATGTAGAATTACAAACACTCTTGGATAATGCTGCTTGGGATTTAATTGCAAATCCCAACAGTGGATTTTATTTTTTATCACAGTAGCAAGAAATAACTCTTCCATGGACACTGAAACAACCAAAGAAGATGAAACCTACTAATCCACTTCTAGTGTACTGGAAAACATGACAAAAGTTCCCTGTATTTTGGCAAGTTGCTTTCCTGTACACATCAGACTTCTATACAAAAATTGAAGTTGCTGTGGGTTGCTATGCCTCAACTTTACCATCAGCATTTTGCATGACTCTGAACTCCTGGGGCTGGAGCAGTCATGTCTGTAAAGTACAGAAGGATGCGGCTCTAGACAGTGTTGCAAAATGAAACAGAGGAGCAAAACCTCTGACAAGTTCTTTGAAATTGCAGCCTGAATTTTTAACTCTAAGTTGGTGCTTGAACTAGATGATTTATGAAAGTCTCGGATGCAGCAGTTTGAGAGCCTCCAACAAAGGCACTGGATATCACCACTGGTCCAGTCAGGGGGTTTGAAAAGCAGTACCCTGGTAACATGTTTCCATGTGCGACTTCTGTTTTTACATGGTAGGCAATGCATTGCACTTGGGCACTGGTTTGTCTTTCACACTTACCAGAACATCACAAAGCATCCCCTGCCAAATAGAGTGTATCAGTAAGTATTTAAGGGCTGCAAGGTCCAGGAGGCTGTTAGATTGCTGTGCTGGGTAGCGTTTCAGAAGTCTTTGTGGGAGCTTTGACAGGAAGTGTGCGTGGAGATGAGAAAGTTTGAGATGAGGGTGTTCCACGTTTGGCTGCTTTCAGATCATCTCTTTTAGGGAAACAACATTCTCTAGTGCTGGGATGCAGCACTGCTGTCATTAGTGGCTTGCTGGATCAAGTGTGGGTTGCACACTGGGGTAGGGACAGGGGCAAGGAGGCAAAGGTCTCGGGGAAAGGTACACTGCTGGGCAGGAGCAGAAGAAAATATGGCAGCAAAGCTGAATCAAGTAGCAGGGGAAATCCCTGTCCTGTACCCAGTGAGGCATTGTGCTAGTCTTTAATAGATCCAACAAGTGATGGGTGTAAATGGATGTCTTGGAGGGAAAGAAATTTCAAGGAATTTGGATTCTTTATTCAAGATTAATTAAGCCTGCATACATCTTTATCAGTACTGCTTAACCGCATTCACAGTTACTGATGGTTTTTAAGCTCAGGTAAAGTTCATAGTGACATCTTTTATTCACTTGATGCTTAAAACTGTATGTCACTGTGTTTGTCAGAACAAAACCTTACTGTTTAATTGTTTGTTTCGTTTTTATTATTTACAAGGTGGAATATATGTTAGTAAAATTTGACCATGAGAATAAGAAAGTTCGCCTGGCGCTCTGTGGTGAAGAAGTTCTTCAAACACTGCAAGACAAAGGGGAGAAGGTAAACCCAAAGTGAGTAGTTGTTTCCTGTTGTGTTTTTTTTTTTTTAATCCTCCTGTTATGATACTATACAGAATTTTGTAAACCTGGCTTAACATTCAAATCTGCTGTTGGTAAAACTGTAAACCACAGATACTGATGTTTTCAGGTAAATCTGGGGTTCAGGAAGTGAAAGATTTTGAGCACACTTGCAAGCAGTCCATGTGCTTTTTGTATTATGCTTAGAAAAAAAGGAGAATGTAATGGTGAGCCCACAGAAGTTTTAGTTTGGATATTTTTTTTGTCTTGTTCTGCTTTTGTGTCTGCGTGTACACAGTAATCCCTGCCCCATAAAGCATATGTGTGTGTGCACTTGTTCCTGTATCTCTGACTACAGGAGCAGGTGAAGGCTGTATGGGGAAGCCTGTTGTCTGTAGGAGCACTCTCCCATTTTTGGAACAATTAGGAATGTAGATGTAAGGTTGGCAGGAGAGTTTTTCCCTGTCCTCCCCTGTGGAGTTTTGAGGAATAATTAGAATATGTCCCTATTTCAACTATCCAGAGAACTGTGAATTACCTTGTAACTGGTGGCAGCAGAGAAATGAGACCAGAGACAGCAAAGTGTTTTGGCTGAAGAGAGCCAAAAGCAGGTCACAGGTTACAGGAGGGTAGAGATGAAAGGCTTTTGTCCCCTGGGCCTGTCAGCTTCTCTCTATCTACCTTAACCTCCTCTTCCATTAAGGCTTCCCTGTCTGTCTGTCTTGGTAGAGGGACTAGTGAAAGCCTACAAGAAGGAACCCTTTTGCTTTTAGCGTCAAAAGTGCTCCTGTTAGGAGAACAGTAAAAAGTGGCTCTGCCTCTGGTAGGGTGTGCTCCACAGAATAGGCATGGCTTCACAAGGCCATGGGAAGGTACTTCTCTTTAGGGGTGATCAGGTGCACTTAAACTACATTTTTATTTCTTAACCTGATAAATTTGTGAAACAGGACAGGCAGTAAAAATAAGAAATGGAACATAACTTTTGTCTTGCCTTGCACTGTGAAAGCAGTAGAGTGTTCTGTACTTTCCAGTTTTAGTGAAAACCCCAAGAAACAAAGCTTGAGACAGATCCTAAAGGTGATTGCAATTTGACATTGGCAAATTCTGCTTACTGCACTATACGGCAACACTACTACTGCCAAACTCTGCCATATTTTCTTTGTACTGCCTCCTGCGGTGAGGTACGTTGGAAGGTACATTGTGTTACTCTATCAAATAATCAAATTTAAGAGGTTTTTCTTACAAGTTGTGTTAATTTCTGAAATTCTGACAAATAATTCATCTTTTTTAAAGTTGCTGAAATATTTATATGAGGCTATTATTATATTATAGTCACCCAACACTCTGGAGACCAGAATATGGAAGTTACATGATTGAGGGGACACCTGGGCAGCCATATGGGGGAACCATGTCTGAATTCAACACTGTGCAAGATAACATGAGGAAAAGACGTCAAGAGGCTGCTTCTGTCCTCAAAGAAAATGAGGCTATTTGCACTGTGACATCATTTCCAAGGTGAGATGGTTATTGAAGTGTAATATCATGTTTCCTATTCTCCTTATACAGTTTTTCTCCTTACTGCATACAGCTAACTGTACAGTGAAATAGAGAAAAACATGATTCAGTTAAAGTACTTTGACGTGATGTTCCAGTCATGTTTCCTAAAATTTTCATTGTGACAAGGCAAGCCAATAAGCATCTTTTATATTTTTGGCTTGCTTCTAACCTGTGATCATTTTGTATTAGGAGAGAATACCTGAATATTCATAACATAAAGTTTTGTATATAGAGTAGTCTGCCATTTTGAGTTGATACAGCAAATCATATATAAAAGGTTTCTCTTTACCTATTAATCTTTAATCTTTATAAATAGCAGTTTTGCAAAACATGGCTTACCTGATCTATTTTTTGAGACTATTTTTTCACTGAAGTGCATGTAAGCTTCTGGTATTTGGAACACACAGACTTAAGACTTTTATAATACAATACTGTACTTACTGAATCTAGAAAGGAGAACATCTCTCCTGGGTGGATAACACCCTTACAAAGAAGGGTAGAATTTCTCCTTTTTATTGTTATTAAGAGATTCTTGAAGAAATTAAATTCAAGATGTACTTCATTACCTAGGAGAAACTGTACTTTATGCATTCCTTTCAAACATAATTCTAGGCAGGGATTTATCATGTTCATTCTAACTAGCCTGACCAGTGAAGTGAATGAAGATAGTTATGCTTATAATAGTAAAAACATTGCTCTGCAGTAGAAGAGAAGCTGCTGACCTTACTGACTAGTTTCTTGGGTAATACAGAATGCAGTGGCCCTAAATTCTTGCTGAGAGAAGGAACAGTACAAAATGTGACTTAGCAGTGAAGTTCAGGTGCCAAAAGACCTGCATGAAGTCCCATGAATACTGTTGTCTCTTTATCGGAGCTGTACTGTGTGTAATAAGAGCTTATTTAAAGTCCAGTGGTTAACTAGTGTATTACAGATTTGGGTTGTTTTTTCCCTGAAACCTTCTAAATATGTCATAAAATAAATTTTATGTACAAACATTTTTTACCCAGTCTTGCAGGGAATAAAGGGAGAGTTCTTCATTGCTTTGTAGATACAGATAGATCACTGTAGGAGCAATATATTGGACTTCAGTAAAAGCCACTAAATAATAAAATGTAGTTTGTTTATTACTTATGCATCTTCCCAAACATAGTTTCATAGCTCAGAGGTTGCTCTCCCTGGGCTAGCCTAATTTAGTTTACTTTTTGCACCTTTCACTATTTTGCAATTCAAGGCCTGTTGACTGGAGTCTTGCTAATGTGTTTCTGAGGTTTCATGAGTCTGGAGTTTTATGCGACATTCTCTCTACAACGACATGTTCATATGCCTGTGTGCATGTACATGTATGTATAATAAAAAACCCTGTGTATTTGAAAAGGCAAAAAAACTTGTCAGAGTGCTGACAGAAGAAAGGTAAAGAAGTAAGTTTATTCAAATTAAAATAACTCAGTTAAAAATGAACAACCTGAAAATGCGTAAATATTAAAAAATTCTAGCTCAGATGCTAGGTAAATGTCTCTAGTTCTTAAATTCATGAATCCCTGCTTCTAGACCAGAAAGTTGTTTTCTGTCTTGAGGACCAGAGGGATGCAGTTTACAATGTAGCACTTTCATAGGTGATGAAGCTGGGCTTACAAGTTGTAGGACAACTTGTATACGTAAACCAAGAAGAAGAAGACAATAGTGAAATACATGCTGAGCATAAATAATATTGTCAGAAATGTGTTTCCTGGTATTTTGTGTTCTTTGTTTGTAGCTTCATCAGCTAACTTTTTTTTATCCAACTAAATACTAGAGCCTCTCAAGATAACACAGTCCTTGCCCTTTTTACTGGGCAGCATGGAGAAATTAATCTTCTGCTGCTTTACCTCCACCTTGCCAAATGTTCCTTTGTCTAAGATGTACTGAAAGCTTATTTTTGTTTCAGGTGACACTGAAACTTAAATGGAGTTTCCCAAAGGAGAGGGTTGTATTCTGATTAGCTTGCATATCTCTCAATATTTTACACCTAATAGCTGCATTTTTTTCTTTTGTTATTACATTCCTCTCATAGGAATTTTCAGGGTTCTAAAATTACAAGCTGCTATGAGACTCAGGATATATCACTTGAAACTACCTCTGATTCGTAAAGAGTTGATCAGGTGTATATTTTAACAGGGGTAGATTGTTGGGAGCAGAGCTGGATAAATGACTTCGACAGTCAGCATTAACCTGTATCCTCTAGAGAAACTCTATAAGGCACAGAATGCAGTTGCACGTCAGTATTAATGACGAGTGCTGACACACTCTAACGTGTGTGTGTATACTCTGCATAATTCTGTGAAGTCTCCTGCTTCAGCCATTGAAAATGTCCATAATGGTAGACTAGTGGTTTAAAAAAAAAAAAAGGCTGTCTTCACCACCACGGAAGCTGATTGTTGGCTGGTTGTCTACTAGGATCCTAATCTCTGATCATCTGACCATTTTAAAATCACAGTCTGTTTTCATTACAGCTTGGATCTCATTGTTGTGTTACACAGGTTAGGGTGTCCTGGGTTTACAGTGCCGGAATATAAGCCAACACCAGTAGAAGGAGGAGCTTCAAAATCCCTCTTTTTTCCAGATGAAGCCATCAATAAACATCCTAGATTTAGGTAAGAATATCTGGGGAGTCTGACTGAGAAGCTGAATATTTTTTATTTTGCCTAAATATCTTAGACACACCTGCAAATCCTTTACGTTACTGGAATAGAGAGCACTGTGGCTAGTTGCTGCAGATATCATAAGGACTTGGACAGAAATGGTTGTGATGACATGTTTTTTCTTTTCAAAGTGACTTAAGAAAGTAAACTGTTAAGTTCAAGTACCTTATACAATAGTTCATGCTATTATGGGGCAAAAGATTTTGATTTTGCTATTGCCAAATTGTTTCTGTTTTGAAATCCTATGGCTAAATGCTTCCATCATGGTTAATCCAGCTCTCACTTGGATACGTCACAGCAACATCTCAGTGTACACAGTAACTTGCCCCAGTTACTCTGAAATGGATCATGTGCTTCTGTAGTCTGAGAGGGGTTTTCACTGTAAGGTGGAACTTTGGAGAATGAAAATCATTCTATTTAAAAACTAAGCACACCTTTTAACTTGCCCTTTTATTCTTCAGGTCTGTAGCCTTTTACTTCTGACTATTTTATCAGCTCAGTACTGTGACGTCTATCAAATTAAGACTGACTTCACAGGATAAAAAATCAGTGTTGTCTACCTTAAACGAGGAGAAGAACTATCCTGAAGGACAATGCTCAGAATAAATAGAAAGTTGACATTCTGAATTTGCTGACATTCAGAATTGTTGACAAATTAACTGCAAAAACATTTGCATAAAGAGAAAACTTCAAATAATTCAACAAAATTTTTTTTGTTTTAGTACACTGACTAGAAACATTCGACACCGAAGAGGAGAGAAGGTTGTGATAAACGTACCAAGTGAGTAAATTCAATCTTTCTTTTTGCTTTTTCAAAATAATTGTTCAGTCTCATGCTCTGAGTTATTGAGTTACCTGTATTTTCCACACAGTATTTAAAGATAAGAACACGCCATCACCATTTATCGAAACGTTTCCTAATGATGATGGAGAAGCAGCAAAGGCAGCTAAGCCAGACTTTATATATATGGATGCTATGGGTTTTGGAATGGGAAACTGTTGTCTCCAGGTAAAGTGCATCTGCTTTCAAGATGTTACTCCATGTTTTTTTCCCTAAATGCTTCCCTTTTTAAGACTTGCCTTATGTCGACTTTCTTAATTCAACTGATGCGTTTTCCATCAGTGTGGCAAAAGGGGAGATAGAAGAACAAACGTAATGCTATGTCTGATAATCTAGTTTTAAAATCTGAGTATACTGGGTTTGTCTGGCCAGGTTTTGGTCACAGAGGGGCTGAAGGGATGGCTGTTGTGAGAAGTGGCTGGAAGCTTCGCTCGGGTCCAAGAGAGCCAGCTGGGTCCAAGACAGATGCAGTGTTGGCCAAGGCCAAGCCCATCAGTAACAGGGGTAGCACCTCTGGGATAATACATTAGAAGGACCGAAAAAATTGCACAACGGCACTGCAGCCAAAGATAGGAGTGAGAACATGTGAGAGGAACAGCTCTGCAGGCATCAAGGTCAGTGAAGAAGGACAGTGAGGAGGTGCTCTAGATGACAGAGCTGAGATTCTCCTGGAGCCTGTAGTGAAGACCATGGTGAGGCAGGAGGATGACAGTGGAGCAGAAATCCACCTGCAGCTTTTGGAGGACCCCACACCAAAACAGGTGGATGCACAAAGAAGGCCTGTGGAAAGCCTGCAGTGGAGCAGGTTCCTAGCAGGAGCTGTCACCCCATGCAGCACACATGCTGGAGCAGTCAGTTCCTGAAGGACTGCACCCTATGGAGCAGTTCAAGAAGGGTAGCCCATAGGAAGGGCTGTCATGGTTTAAACCTGCCCAGCAAATGAATACGATATAGTTGCTCCCTCATACACATGTACGCCCCCACCCCTGGTGGTGTGAGTAGGAGAGTCAGAAAAAGGTGAAACTCGTGAGTTGGGATAAGAACAGCTTAGTAGTTGAAATAAACTAGAATATAATTGTAATAGTAATGAAAATGAGAGAGGGGGGAATAAAACTCAAGAGAAAAGTGATGCTCAGTGGTACAGTTGCTCACAACCTGCTGCCAAATCCTCAGGCACTCCCTGAGCAGCAATTGACCCCTCCCAACTAACTCCCCCCAGTTTATGTACTAAGCATGATGTCATATGATATGGGATATCCCTGTGGCCAGCTGGGGTCCTGGCTGTGCTCCCTTCTGGCTTTCTTTGCACCTGTTCAGCTGACAGAGCATGGGAAACTGAGAAGTCCTTGATTTAGAGTAAACCTGCTCAGCAACAACTAAAACATCAGTATGTTATCAGCATTATTCTCATACAATCCCAAACAAAGCACTGTACCAGCCATTAAGAACAAAATTACCTGTCCCAGCTGAAGCCAGGACAAGGACTCCTGTTGGAGAAGTTTATGGAGGCCTGTCTCATGGGAAGCACCCCATGATGGAGCAGGGGTAAAGTGTGACAAGTTCTCCCCCTGAGGAGGAAGGAGCAGCAGAGACAACATGTGATGAACTGACCCCAGCTCCCATTCCCTGTCCCCCTGCATTGCTGAGACAGGAGAAAGTAGAGAATTTGGGAGTGAAGCTGAGCCTGGGAAGAAAGGAGGAGTGTGTGTTTTAGTTTTTATTTCTCATTATGCTACTCTGATTTGACTAGTAATTCATTTAATTTCCCCAAGCCAAGCCTGTTTTGCCTGTGACAGTAACTGGTGAATCTCACCTCTCTTGAGTTGGGTCAGTGTTGATCTGCTGGAGGGTAGGAAGGTCTGCAGAGGGACCTGGACAGGCTGCATAGATGGGCTGAGACAATGGCATAAAGTTCAACATAACCAAATATCGGGTCCTGAACTGTGGCCACAAAAACCCCAGGCAGCTACAGGCTGGGGCCAGAGTCTGGAAAGCTGCCCATCAGAAAGGAACATTGGTGTGCTGATTGACAGCAGCTGAACATGAGCCAGCAGTGTGCCCAGGTGGCCAAGAAGGCCAATGACATCCTGGCCTGTATCAGGAATAGTGTCACCAGCAGGACCAGGACAGTGATTCTTCCCATGTACTCAGCACTGGTGAGGCCACATCTCAAGTACTTTGTTCAGTTCTGGGCCCCTCAATTCAGGAAGGACACTGAAGTGCTGGAACGTGTCCAGAGAAGGGCAGTGAAGCTGGTGAAGGGTCTGGAGCGCATGTTCTATGAGGAGAGGCTGAGGGAGCTGGGGGTGTTTAGCCTGGAGAGGAGGAGGCTCAGGGGAGGCCTTGTCGCTCTCTACAACTACCTGAAAGGAGGGTGTAGCCAGGTGGGGGTCAGCCTCTTCTCCCAGGCAACTAGTGACAGGACAAGAGTCTTAAACTTCGCCAGGGGAAGTTTAGGAAAAAATTCTTTACAGATGAGGTGATTAGACACTGGAATGGGCTGCCCAGCAAGGTGGTGCAGTCATCGTCCCTGGAAGTGTTTAAGGAAAGACTGGACATGGCAGCCATGGTCTGGTTGACTTGGTGCTCAGTCATGGGTTGGACTCAATGATCTCAAGTCTTTTCCAAGCTAGTTGATTCTGTGATCTCTCCCTTTTCTTGTCTCTATCCATGAACCTTTTGTTACTTTTTTTCTTCCCTGTCCTGCTGAGGAGGCAGAGTGGCTTTGGTGGGCACCTGGCATCCAGCCAGGGTCAATCCAACACATCAGGTTTATTTGTTTGCATTATGTTTATGTCCTGCTGATATTCAAATGTGGTTAGATGACTTGCTGGAAGGGTTTCTTAAACTGATCAAACCACATTTGATCAAGCACCTGCTCTTAGAACTCCAGCACTTTCCAAGTGTCAAAGATCATCTTCCATTCTGGTCATCTTTCAGGCATGACCAAAGGACACTGTGAAGATGGAAAGTGAGCTGTCTTGTAGGAATGTGAGGGGGTTTTTGGTTATTCATTTTGGGTATTTTTCCTCTTCCATATTCTTAGAACAGCAAAGGAGGAGTGGCAAGAGGTCATGGGAATATTTTTTAAAATAAGTAGTTTTCTGCTTTTGTATAATTTTATTTTATTTACAAACATCATGAACTCCTGTATAAAGATTCTCATTCTTAAATATTTTATCTATCTGATAAGGAGTTGTCTTCTCACTGCTTGTACCATGAACCTATCAAATCCACATGGATAGCTGTCTTCTGTTACTGTGTGCTGGGAGACGTTCTTGGTCCTGTTTTCTTATTTGCCTGAGTTACTCCTGTCTTGCAGTATCTTCCCTTTAAATCCAGGTGCTGAATATTTGGAGCCCTTTAATCCTTCCAATTTCTGTTTGTTTTAGATGTTTCTCTGTCATAGTAATCTCCTGCTGGGGGCTGGCTGATGCCTTAAGTAGTTGCAGTATATTTGACTATTGATAAAATGTGCCCGTTACCACCACTGTCTTGGAAGCAGAGCTAGGAAGAGGCTAGTGTTAAGTCTATATGGGATTAAGGGAAATTCTCCAGGCTTCTCTTGTTTCATAGCAGTGGCAAAAATAACCCCATAAAAAGCACTTCTGTTTAAGATTGAAAAACTACAAAAGCTGAATAAATAGAAGTTATTGACAGCTACTAAGTATGGTTTCTTGTCAGTAAGAGCAAGTTAGGGAAGTAGTGAAGTATACATAATACTCTGTGGTTTTACAAGGTGTTAAGTTTGGTGTGGCATATTTTGTACCATCTCTCTCTTATCTCAGACCAAAAAAAGAAATCCAGCTTTATCGTTCAGTCATTGTATGAACTTAAAAAAAAATTAGCAAATTCCTGTTTAAGGAATACCATTTTACTAGTCCCCATTCTTGTAATCATTGGCCAAATTCAAATTTGGTAGTCCTGTTATCATCAAAGGGAGGATGAAAACAAGACTGGCTGGCAGCTGCTTCTGGATCAACTGGTAATTCCTGATAACTGACTAGAAGAAAACATGTTTTCCCTGCCTATTTTTTATTAGGTAGTTTGCAGTGTGTGTACTTCCGCTTGTGTTTTGGGAATGGTTTTGTTGGTTTGTTTTTTGTTTTGTCCCTTTTTTTCTTACTGTGCACCAAGCTACAACTTGGTTTGATGTATTTCCAGGGTTAAAAATAATGTTCTGATGAGCTCAGCTGGGACAGCCTGCACTGGCAGTGGGGTGAGAGGTGCTGCCCCTGCAATGCTTATAGCCCTCCTCTGGAGAAGACAGCCATGCCTTTTTTCTCTGTAATGGGATGTTTGTCTAGAAATCATGTTGAATCTCATATTTACTGTGGTTTGGATTAAACATAAAAGAGAAGGGGAGGCAAATATCAGTGTCTGTGGAGAGAGTATAGGTGTCAACCCACCTCCACTCCAAGGCTAGCTCCCTAGTGCTGAATGTCCCAAGTTAGTGATAAGAAATCGTACTTAGCTGCTTCTCTGCAAGAGAATTAAATATCTTGTCCTTTTAAAGTGTGGGGTTTTGTTTGCTTGGGATTTTTTCTGATAGCCACTTGAGGGATAGACGCAGAAGAAATACATTTTCTACAGCACAACCATTTTTTAACATAGGATGTTTTAGTGAATGTTGGCTGCAGATTTAAAAAGACAAAACAAATAGAAACAAATCCCATATTCTTCCTACACCACCGTTGCCAACACCCCCCCAAAAAAATCCACCGAGGCACCAGTGAACTCAGGGGTTTTAGAGGGATTTGCTGTGTTGTTTTTGTTAAGTCTTAACTTGAAGTTGCATTGGTTTTCAGTGGCAAGCTGAGAAGAACATTTATGTTTTGTGGAACTCTAATTATTATCTGTGGGACAGGAAAGTCTGTTCAGCTGGCATTCTTCAGGACAAGCAGTGATGGTGATCTAGAGCTGAAGTGTGTTGTATAATGTTATGGTAGTTGTACAGGGCTACACTCCCAACTGAGTTATCATCTGATATGTGAATATGTAAACTGCAAAGATGAAGAGACTTTTGAGGTGATTGATCACTCTACAATTTTAAAATGCACGAAGTGTTGGTTTGAGAGCTCTCGAGGGTAAGGTCTGCTACTAGAAATATGTCTTGTGTTTGATGCTGCTCTCAGCAAATTTCACAAAAAGATTACAAAGCAGTTATGTTTTCCAGTGGCCTATATGTGGTAGGACTTCCCCGGTACTAATGGCTTCTGCAAATAACATTTCTTTTCCATCTTTTGCTGTGTTCTGACTTCTAATACAGGCAAAGCTGGACTTTTTTTTTAAGTTACAGTAGACACACAGACATTTATTTTTTTGAAGTTTTGCAGGATCAAAGGTGTCTTGAAATGTTCTTTAAAACAGGATTAGCATCACATAAAACAAATGTTAGATCTACAGTGAAGCCTGGCTGTTGTTATAAGTAAGTAGGTTCCTGGCTTATTTCCTGAAGGTGCATTACTAACCCATGTGTATTGTAGATGTTAACTTAGTTTTCTTTGATTCTGGCAACTGTTTGTATATTTAGCCTCACCATGGAAGCATTATGGTCTGAAATCTTTTAATGAACATGGAAACAGCATGGAAAAAACCTTGTATAAATGCTATTGATAGGTGGGGCAAAAATGTGTCCAAGACGTAGGAGAGGGATCCACACAAAAAACCCATACAAAACCAACCAACCAAACGAAAAACCCTACAATTTTTGGTATTTAAATAATTTTATTATATCATTGATTTTTAAATCTAGGAAGACTATGTTTGTAGTATGATTATAGAAATGGTGATAGCAACTGTACTTCTTCCAACAGGTAACATTCCAGGCTTGCAGCATTTCTGAAGCAAGGTATCTCTATGATCAACTAGCCACAATTTGTCCCATTGTGGTAAGTAATGGACATGTGTCAGATGAACTCTTCCTTAGTGGCAAAAGCCACTACGTGTAAAAAAAATAAAATGCAAACTACAAGCTCACCAATTTGGTACTCTGGGAGAAGTGTCAGACTATTTCTAGGTTGTCACATGAGTTGTATTACCTATTTAATGTGTAAATGACACCACAGAACAGATGATACCTGTTCTTCCCTGGTCCTCTTATCTGTTTCTTGTCCTCTGCCCTCACTCCCACATGCACGAGACTCCTGTTGAGTAGTTCTAAAAATACCTTTGAGGCAGTTTTTCTTGGAAACAAGGCAAGCTCACTCCTGAAAACAATTTTTAATTTTTCAACTCTGTTCTGGTGTTACAGAGGATTTCAGCTTAAGTTGTTTAAAGCTGTCCCTTTTGTAAGCATATGGTCATAAACAGATGTTTATAGCAGGTGTTACAGAAATAAAGTATCTCTCTGGTCTGGATGGTGAGAAGATCCTGCCCTGAGTGAGGTATGTTCCAGCTGTGTTGCTAAGGTGCTTGGCCAAACAAAACTAAACAAAATAAAATGCCTGCCAGGTGAACTTGTGAAGTTTCAAAGTGTGCAAGCAGAATACTTGCTGATTTGTCACAAAATTGCTTCTGTCTGTATCATTTTTGTGTTCCTTAAATGCTGATCTGTAGAGGTAGATACATTTGGAGAGTGTCAGGTGCCACTTCAGTAACGCAACCCTCCATCTAAGCATTTTCTGGAGGTAGCAGTTAAGACATTTTTAGTTATACAAGCTTTGGCTGTACATTACACTGAAGTATATACTTGAGTTACTTCTGGACCAGCATGTTTCCCTTTCTAGTGGGGCTGTATTTTGCTTTTGGTTCCTTGGCCTGTCCTTTGTTTTCATATGAGACTGTTTTATTTTAGATGGCTCTGAGTGCTGCATCTCCATTCTACAGAGGCTACGTGTCTGATATTGACTGTCGCTGGGGAGTAATCTCTGCATCTGTAGATGATCGAACACGAGAAGAGAGAGGGCTAGAGGTGAGCAATGTTAGAAGTAGATGTCTGGGTTTTTTCAGGTAAAAAAGTTAAATCTCCTTTAGCATCAAATTCTGCTTGTGCTCATCAGAATCCCTAGAGAGGGAATGTGGCGGGGTTTTTGGTAAATGTAGGAGAGATGGTGTAAACACCTTGGTTGTACAGTTTGTCTTAGCAAATATATATTTTTAATTAGGTGTGGAATCCCAGTCCTCCACAGCTTGCTGAAAAGGGCCCCCTGTGATGAAACTTCTCAGTTTGTGCTTGAGCCCAAAAGGCAAAAGTTGTTCTGGATTAAATAGCAGGTGCTGCTGAGTAATATAAACTAGAACTATGTGAAGAGAGACAGATGTCAGAACTTGAAACTACAGAGTTTCTCTAAGCAGGAATTTGCATTCAAAGGTGCTTACAGAGTTACGTAGCATAAATAGTTTTAAAAATCTACTTGAAATAATTATTGAACTGCCCATTTTAAAAGCATCTCTAACAATGTGCACATAATGAAACTGTGTTGGTATGTCTTGCAATAGTTGTAATAATGCTTTCCAGGCACTTGGGGTAATGTTATATTACATCAGGAGGAGGTTTCCACTGCTAGTGGATGTCTTCTAGTCGGTGTGGGATGACTGGGTTTTTTGCTCAGATACATACGTCCGCAGACAAAATAGTTGTAATTCCAGGACTGCTTTCTATTGATCCTGTTTAAGACTTGTGCTTTTTAAATAATTTTAATTGAGGCTATAGGGCTTTTTTAAATAGGATAATAATTCTCACATAAGTGTCATTAGTGAGCAAAACTTAGGTAACATTGTTAACAAGCTGTTAAAATATTGTATTCTTAAATTATATAGCCACTGAAGAACAACCATTATAGAATCAGTAAATCCAGATATGATTCCATAGACAGTTATCTATCTGAATGTGGTGAGAAATACAATGACATTGATTTGACAATAGACAAAGATATCTACGAGCACCTAATAAAGGAAGGTAAGTGCTTGCTTCATTATGAGCAGGTTAAGAATTATGTTTGCAGTGTGTGGGGATATTTTGGTTTTGTTCTTGTTTGTTACAATCATTGTGCAGCCCTCAGAGTGACTCCTACTCAGGAAGTAGCTGTGTAGCGTGGTCTTGAGAGTTTTCTAAAATGGATTCATTTGTAACAGAAACTGTCCCTAATGGATCAAACTGAGTTTCTCAAGCTGGAATTAATATTTTATTTTTATGGAGAGAGCAGAACTGCTTTAGGAAACATGGCACAGAATGCATCAGAAAACAGGAAGAAACAGGCAGCCACACCAATATTCAGCTGCCATTTCCAAACAAGAACTTCTGTTGGTTTTTTTTTTCTCTTTAATCATTTCCTTCCTTTCTGAAGTCATCATTTAAACTTGAACAGGATGTGGTGGGTTGAAGGTAGCATTGCAGAGTTGGATGTTTTCAGTCTTGTAAAAAAATGAATTACTTAGAGCCTGTTTTGATATGTGTGAATTGTTTGAATTTTCATTTTGTAGGTATTGACCACCTTTTGGCACAGCATATTGCACATTTGTTCATTCGAGACCCATTGACTTTGTTTGAGGAGAGAATACATCTAGATGATGCAAATGAATCCGACCATTTTGAGGTCTGATTTGGAGGAATTTAGTAAATATTTTCGTATATATAATTGTTTATTCTTTATAGTACTGCTTAACTGGAGGATGGCTGTAGTCACTAGGAATTTTTTCATTGCAGTTTCACTTCAACTAGTTCTTTAGCGCAACTTTGCAGTTATAAGCATATTATTTCTTTGTTTTAGCTTTTATTTAGAAGGTGATGGCTTATACTTTAAACCAAATAAAATATGAACATCCCAAATTATAGCTATGTGTATGTGCTAAGGGGAACTCTCTGTTTTTATGGCTTCGTAAAAACTCGTTTGCATTTTAGTTATATAGAAATGTCTCTCTTTTACAGTTCTGTGAGATAATAGCTATGGTGATACTTGGTATTTTTAGTTTGAGATGTGTCAAGCCCTCATAAAAAAAAAAGTCAGCTATATACCAGTCCCCTAGTATTTTGTACGTAATACTCAACCAAAATAGCATGAGAAAGTATAAGGTATTTGCTCCTAGAATGGGTACTTGTAATGAGGGTTTTAGGAAGTCATGCCACTTACTTTGGAAGCACTTCTCTAACTTGATTGGCTGTTCCAAGGAAGATATTAGGACTCCAGTTATCTGCTTATTTTTCTTTGATTATATTGTGGAATGATGTGTATCTTGATTGTGACAGATTATTTCATGTGTTTTGCAGAATATTCAGTCTACGAACTGGCAGACAATGAGGTTTAAGCCACCACCTCCCAATTCAGATATTGGATGGAGAGTGGAATTCAGACCTATGGAGGTAAGAAAGACGTCAGTATGCACAAGAGCACATTTCCTTTTAAGTGGAAAAGTACCAGGCATTATGCCATCCAGTATCAGACTCTTATTACTTGTGCTGTGTTTTCTTCCCTTTGAATTGCTAGATGCAAGTGAAGTGGACAGCACTGTTTAATCAGACGTGAACTGTGGGAATGTAACTGACAGGTGAATCCACTGCAGCACAGCAACGCATGCTAATGGATTTGGGGTGATGGGGAAAAGAATTAGGCTTGTATTAAAGCAGCAGTAAACAAAGCCCCATTTAGCTTCTAGAGACTGTATTTTTCCAGTACATTTCCTGGTACTGAACAATTCTACTGTCATTGTTTTGTTTTTCACAAGTGCTTTAATTCTGTAGCTGTCACTTTCTGAGCTTTCTGAATTTAATCCCTTTAGAGTGGAAATTTAAAAGCTACTATACATCTGTAATTAGACAGAGAGCCTGAAGGTGCAGGTTCTTAGATAGTCTTTCGAAACACAAGTGTGTTTCGGTGTCGGATTGAAGGTTGAGTTTGTTGAAGCCTGTGTGTGCATTGTGCATTTCAAGCCACTGCTGATGATTCCTGTGTGCGCGTCACCATCTCGGTGAGTAGCGTGTGTGTGAATACAAGTACCAACGTGAACATTCGAGTCAAAATGTTTTAAACTGTCCTCGATATTTGACTACTTGCACGAATGTGTTCGCACTAAAGTAATTGACTCTCTAATCCTTTCATGTCTAGGTCCAGTTAACAGACTTTGAAAACTCTGCATATGTTGTGTTTGTGGTATTGCTAACCAGAGTGATTCTGTCATATAAACTGGATTTTCTCATTCCTTTGTCCAAGGTAGGTGTGAAAGATCAGATCCATTAGAAATATTTGCAGTGTATTTGTCTGATTTTTATCCCCTGCAAGCTAGGAGATAGTATTTGTGCACTTACAGAACAGTCATTTTATCTTTCAGTTTTCATCTATAGCAGTACTTTGGATTGATTTCAGCTCTACAGTATTAAACAAATATTTTACTGCTGTCTCATGGAATTCAACTTAGAGACAAATGCTGTAGGAATTTCTGTGGTGCCTAGCAGTGTCTGACTACTGCAGAAATGTCGAGAAATACCATTGTCACAAGCCTGTTTGGAAGCTGGGAAAAGGGCATGTTTGCACCATTTTTCATGGTGGGGGAAATAACCCGTGGAGGACAAAATAAAAATGTTAGGTACTTATTTTAGCATCACTGTTGCCTGTATCTCATGCTGTTATTCTCTGTTTTGTTTATATCTGGTGGAGGGGGAAAGGAGGAGTCAGCATGCTTAGTGTTACACAGTATTTGAGTGGAAACAAATACTGCTGATTCTGGTCACAACTGTGACTTGTGTTTAGACAGATCAGCCGTGCAAAATGTGCTTTTGCCTTAATCTTGTCCTCACAATTGCTGAACTGTTTTGTGTGACACTATCCCTGCATGCCCTCTTTCTGAGGCCCTTGACCAAAAAATGTCTTTTTAGATGTATATTCCTGCAGTGTTATAGGTAACTTTAAAAAGGGTCTTATAGTGCAGAAGGCTTTTGACAAACTCTATACTGGAAAATCCTGCTGGTGCTGGCTACAGCATAGCCATAGTATCCTCTGGCTTTTCATAGTGTTTTCTAATTAAGATGGAGAAAAACACTGAAGTTGTAAATTTACAGTAATGATACCATACATTTGGTATGACTTTTAAAAGGAGATGTCAGAGAGTTCGGACTTCATAAATAATGCAGCTATTAAGTACCAGTTAAATAATGAAGCTATTAACTACCAGTTAAAAGTGCTGAAAGAACCTGAAACAGAACTGGGGGACTGGTAGGCTTAAAATTGCTTGAGCTCACCAAGTAATTTGGCAGGTAATGCAACATAGAATTGCACAACCATTGCTAAGCCTGCCTCTTTCAAGTAAAATAATAGGGAGTTATGGGGCTAATCTCACACTAATCTTTGCTGTCTGATTGAATGCGGTTGAACGCTCATCAGCTGGGACTGGAGTTCTTTCAGACTTTCAAAACAGCCTGTTGTGTAAATAAGTTTCATAATATGAATAAAAATAAACATTTGAAAACAAAGCTTTGAAAGGTAAGAAGTATGTAAAGATTTTGCATTGCCCTTAATTAAAGGTCAGACAAAGAATTCAGCAAATCCATATCCTTTCTTCTGAAGACAATACGGTAAAGCTGATGTCTGAAAGCTGTACGATGTTAATTCCCTGAGAACATACCAACCACATAAGTTGGACAAAATCTTCCGTCCAGAAAGACAGAGTAATGCTTATGTCATTTGCAGAGCACGTGTACTTTGTGATTTGCAGGACTTCTGAGAAATCTGCAATTTAGAACTTTTTTAACTAGCAATCTTAAGTTTAAATATCTAACGGATGTTTGGGAATGAAATAGATACAATTCCCATACAAAGTTACATGAATGCTGTTTCTGAAATTTTGTTTAATACAGTGATAACTCTTCTAAAGGCAGCAATGATTTTGTTAATAAAAGAAGCAAACTATGGCTAGGGAAATAGCAATTTTCTTCTTCTGTAGTCATTTGAATTGCATCTAAATATGCAAAGAAGACTGCCACATAATCACAAATGGTCCTGTGTTTTCATCCAAACTTAAATTAGCATAGAATGTCCTAACAGGAAAGCATTACCTTTTCCGGTGGAGACCCAGTTTCACAAAACATCATCTCTTTGTGGGTTTGTACTGGACACTGAAGAATGAAATCAAACTTATCTCCACAGCTTGACCTATGTGATGAAATAATAAGAAACATAGTAGATGTTTCAACTTAGGAAACCAAAATGTGAGAGTTTGGGAGTATCCTACTGCTCTAAAATGTCACTCATCTCTGAAATACTTCTTTTGCCAGGTGGATGAAAACATGAAAGTGGCCCAGAAAAGAGATGCTGTCCGACAGGGAATGTTTTACTTCAGGAAAGACATATGCAAAGGTATCACAACAAGCAACCCAATGAACACTGTTGTCAGTGTTAAGTGCCTCTGTTGCCTTCTAACTATTTCTTCCTTTCCCTTTGTCACCCATGAAGGAGGAAATGCTGTTGTGGACGGATGTGGCTCTGCACAGAATGGGACAGGCACCAACACAGAAGAGTACACCTTGATGAGCATTGATACAATTATCAATGGAAAGGTCATAGCCTCTTCTACCTGGAACACACTCTATTCTCCCCTTCCAGAAGCCAGACTGAGTGTGTTTTATGCTGATTCTGTTCTCTTACACAGGAAGGAGTCTTTCCTGGTTTGATCCCAGTTTTGAATTCCTATCTTGAAAACATGGAAGTGGATGTGGACACAAGGTGCACCATCCTAAACTACCTGAAGCTAATAAAAAAGAGAGCCTCTGGTATGTTTGACATTTCTGGACAATGACTTTCCTGGCATTTTCCTACTTTCAGTTAGGTAAAACTGATGGCAGTGGTGGCTGTCTGGTTTAAGTGTTGAATCATAAAAGCTAAGGACTGGAGTGTGTTCTCTGCCTTTAATTTGATCCTGTTTAATTTTGATTATTAATGTTTAGTGATCCATTTTAGAACTTAAATTAGTAACCAATAAAGTAACAATTATGTTTTAGAGGGTAGTGTATGTCCAATCCAAGATTTCTCTTTTCAGCACCACTTACGGCTGCTTTTGCCAGTGTATTGTCCACTTTGTAGTAGTTTGTACATATACTAATCCACTTTCCCCTGTCACCTGGGAGGTGTAAGAGTGAGGCTGGGTCTGGTAGCCTGCTTGGTGTTGTTGATGTGACTGCAAAGCACGCTGCTCCAAAGCATTCGTAAGTCTAAACTCAGCTGTGCTAGAGCATAGGACATAGGCTTTAGCTCTCTGATAAGAAAGCCCTTATGTAAGTAGCAAAACTCCTTCAATGCAGAGCAAACCAGGCTCTTCCACTGTCTTTCCCACGTTGCAATGTTTTTCAAGGCAGGTGGTATAAAGGCTCTTTATTTTTCTTCCTAAAATGCAGCTGTATAATGAGTAAAAGATGTAGGCTAAACTTTAATTCAGAGCTGGACGTTTAGCACAGACTTCAGCAGCTTTTTAACTTTTTCTGTGCAAATCCCTTGAACACCTGCCTTGCAGTAAATTTAACTAGATAATTTTAGTCTTGTAATTCAAGACTTCCCCCCCTCCAATTTTAAATTTAAGTATTGCATTCCTGTGCCATGATGTTTCTCAGTTGTGAGCTTTAGAATATTCCGGTTTACTCTCAATCTTAAATCAAATATTACTGATCTGCAGCCTGTCTAGCTTGTCACGTCCACAAAGAGTGGCCATTTTTCTGATTTCTCTCCTCAAATGGTGAACACAGCACTCGTGAGTTAAACACTGACAGCTGCTGTGGCTGTAACCTTGCCCTGATGTCATCCATCTGAGCTTCAGTTACATCCTCCCTTGCAATACAGCTGGTTATTGCCCTCCTGGTCTCTGTCTAGGTGGTGTGTGACTGCCACCGCACCATGAGACCATGGATTTGGCAGGCAGGCAGCAGGTGCTGACCACCACCAAATATTAATGAGAACAGTATTGAGATAGCAGCATCAAGCAGTCCTTGTCCTGGTGTGCTCTCCTGGCTCCCTGCTGCCTGCAGTGTGGGAGCTCTCTCGGCTGACGCTGGTGCAGTAGTCACAGTGCTTGATGAGCATTCACAAATGTGGTTTCCGTGCTCTTTGCCTTGCCCTTCTTGAAGTAGTTACACTTTTAGTTCACATAAAGTCATACAATAAGAAATGCCACAGTTCTATTATATGCGCTTTAAAAAAGTAGTTCGTGTAGTTTTGAGTGTTTAGTTGAAATGCTCTTCCCAGTTACGCCATGATACAACTTCTAGTTCCTGTGGTGTAGGAGCATGTTTTTCTACTCCATTCTCATCAGCATTCATAACTGTCCAGACTTCTCCAGTACTTCTGGAACAACTTCAGTTGCTTCTGATCTTGTGATTCCCTTTGTCTTGTCTGTCTTTGCTTGGAAGTTGTCTCACACCTTTTGTCAGTCTGTGGTGCCTAATCCCTGTATGTTCTTGGAGAGCCCCAGGCTGTGCTGCAGGTTTACACGGTGACAAGGATGGGGAGTGCCCGGGCTGCCTGGCCACTAGGTGTCTGTGTTGGTGTGCACTGGACTGCTCCCGGCTCCTCCTGCACAGACCTGTACGGCTTTCAGTCCAGGAATTTGTCTTTTTTTTATGCCTCGCTCTGCTCATCTCCTGGCTCCTCTGCTTTTATTGCAGGGCTCCTTCTCGTTGCTATGAGAAAATTTTCCTGTGAGTTTTTAGTGTCTTCAATAAAAAACGTTTCTTGGGTCTTGTTTTTTTCTGCCTTCTCCTTCTATAGAAGTGTAAATTCTGGTTTCATTCTTTAAAACATGACTTCCGGTTTTTGAAGGACGTTTTTATTTCTAATAACCTTTATTATTCTGCTTTTCTTTCCTGTATTTTTTGCAAGTTTTTTGATTTGTGTTCATTTACCTCTGTTCAAAACCACTGCTAGCATGTTTTTAAACAGTCTTTGATGCTTTTTACTTTTTATTTATGTGTTCCTCCATGCTTTCTCTAACTTGATTCCTCTTGCTTTTTATAATATTCTTAAACTGAAGACTTCTGTGGTAGAAGCCCTTGACTCTTCCCACTCTCATGAGGAAACTGATGTTCCAGTAGCTAGCCGTGAAAATTTTGCTAGGCTCTTGGAGCATTCCGTCAGCCTATCTTAATGTCTTGCTGTCGGAGTTACCTTAAATCTGTAGTAGTTAAGGTTTGCCTGCATATGCTGCATTCAGGAGCAAGATTTAGCAGCCTGGACACTGGTGTCCAGCTGGCCTCCAGCTGCTACTTTGTAGGAATGTCAGTTCTCCTGCGAGTGGTGTGTGCTCTTCAGTGACCCTGTATAGAAGTGCTGGGGAGCCTTAGGCACTTGCTGACCACCCCAAGAACTGTGTAGTGAAGCAGAGGCAGTGTGTACAAACCAGAAGCTGGTATAATTGGGAACCTGCCTGTTTTTTGCTAGAGTAGCTGCCAGAGGGAGAAAGAATAGCAAGCAAAGGTAGACAGATCAAAACTAGCAGCTGACCTGGCTGGATGAACTACAAAATTATTCTGTAGTATATAGTTGTGTAGAGGTGTCTGTTGGTTCATCTCAGCCAGATTCTTTGTTAAATGAAATGTTTAGGACATTAGATAGATATTATTATATTAGGACATTATATTATATATAATAGATATATATATATATTATATTAGGGCATTTGATATATAAACTGTGACATTTGACTTCCCCTTGCCCACAGGAGAATTAATGACAGTTGCTCGATGGATGAGGGAATTTATCGCACAGCATCCAGCCTACAAGCAAGACAGTGTGATAACTGATGAAATGAATTACAGCCTTATTTGGAAATGCAACCAAATCGCACAAGGCCAGGCAGAGTGTCCTGAACTGTTGGGGGTGGGATTTAATAAGAAACAAAGTGGAAACAAAACTGACTCTTTGTAATGAATGAATGCTTCTTAAATAAAAAAAAATTTAAGCCTTTTAGTAAAGCATTAGCAAAGATGCTGTGAATCTGGTACAGTTCATGGTGTGAAGACCAAAACAGGGTTACTGCACTATAAAATGGGCCGATCTGCCTAAATATTTGTTTAAGACATCCTGAAAATAGACATATTCTTATTGCTAAGGTTTATACAATATACATGTAAATAGTAAAATATTTTTATGATTAACATCAATGTATTTTAATAACATTGTAACTAAAGTTATTGTGAATTAGCTTGTAACTTTTTTATGCTTATTCTAGAAAGAAAAATCGCCCTGAACAGCTTTGTAAATGTAATGGTACTTGTATATTATATGCATTCCAGTTACTGAATGTTTACTGTAATTTTTTTAACCTGGAATGTGCTAAGTAATTTACCTTATTGTGTAAGAAAAAACAATTCTTCTGGATCTACCTGAATCACAGAAACTTATTCCTTTCATTTGGGTTTTGAAAGTATGTAAGAACAGACAAATGCATGTGCATCCTAATTGTTAATCTTTACAGCAGTTTCTCAGTTGCCACAAGACCTGCATCTACTTGTAAACTGTAAAACTCAGAGGAACAGATCTGTCTTTATTCAGATAATGCAAGTCAGTCTGCCTGCAGATGCATCATTATTTTCTTCCCCTCTGATATAAATCTGTGTGTTATCACAGTTCAGAAATTTGCCTAATAATTTAACAAAAGAATAGTAACGGGAGATGTGGTTGAAATAGAGGAGGAAATGAGACCTGAGCATAAAGCTCTCTTCACAAAGAAACCAGAGATACCCACTCTGGACTTCAGCATTCCTTGATTCTTGTTTCTCCCACATTGCTGATGTTCCCACAGTCGACAGTGACTGGAGCACAAAACCAAACTCATGTCCATTCTTCCTAAAGGATGAGTTTCTTGTTTTGTCATTCATTATTATGAATGTTTTTGTCAGCATGTTGATTTCCTAAAAGGTACATTATATTGGCAGCTGAGGGTGCCTACATAGCTGTAGTTTTGGACAAACTTAATCCCCTCTAGAAAATAAAGAGAAATTTTGGAATGCACTAATCCTTTGACTTTGGAGCAGGTGCTGGGAGTGACTGTAAAGTATTTAAAATTTAGCCATTGCAACTGTAAATAAGCAAACTTAAGGGGCCTTTTTGATTTAGCTTCTTAACTGACTTCTAGATGTGAATTGCATTATGGGTAGATGATGCAAAGCTCAATGCAAGCATATATAAATACCTGAGGTGTCATGATTTTTTTAAAAGAACTAATGGAGAAACTGCAATGAAGAGGTGCACTAAGAAGAAGCTTTTATGTGCTGAATTAGACTTTGTTCTGTGTTCACAGGTGTTCTTTAGAGAATAAAAAGAATGCTCTTTTTCTGCAGTGGTAAATGTGTTTTACTTAAGATGTAGGCATATACTGATTTAGTTTCTGTAATAAGGAAATAAAAATAAAATTTGCAGTATGTGTTAGTCACTTGCATGACTTGAGCCCACATTTTCAGATTCAAGAAAGGAGGAGTTGCATACCTGGCAAGTGCAACTCATCCAGACTCACTTTCTTCACTGTGGAGCTTCTCAGGATTAATGGCAAATGATCTGCCACCCCTGCAAGAGAGAAATCCTTGCCCTTTGTCAAGGTAGCATCTGGCTGATTGCACAGCATGAGCCGCTGTGCTTGGAAGACCCCTAAAAATAGTTAGTGCTTTCCTGCTGGTGCTGCATCAATACCTGTCCTTATTCCCTTTCAGTTGATATTAAATTACCCTTCTGGTTTCTATGTGTCCTGTGAGAGAACATTTTGTCATGATGCCCTAAAAGTTGTGGCTGGAAGTTTCCCTCATGACTTCTTGTATGCATATTTTCAGAAGGGAGGAGGGGCATCAAACACAGAGCTGCTGCTGTTTGTTGAGACATACATGGTTGCAGTATCTAAACAGTTCACATTCATGAGATGAAGAGTTAAGATACGTGCTCCAGCCTGTTTTTTACAGTGTGGCATAGTGAGGGCTCTCACGAGGGAAAACCAGAGTTGCTGCAGGGAGGGGAGGCAAACTTTGCTACTGGTTTTGAATATACCTTCTAGGTGGCTCGTATCTGCACCCACTCTGAGGTGGGGAAGCAAACCCTAGGGCAAGCCTCAAGCTCTGGCTGACCTTTTGCAGAGAACATGAGAAACTCCCTTGAGCTATGAATTTGGGATTTTTGGTCCTGCAGTCATCAAGTGCTTTTATGGGATTAATGACCTTTTCGACAGTCACCTGAGTAAAAAGGGAGGAGAAGAAGTATCAGGTAGCTCAGGTGAACTGTGATTGACTCCCTGTCCAAATACTTTAGGAGTGCATCAGTCATGGCACTTCCTGTGATTGCTAATGTGTTGGCCCCAGTTCAGCCCCAGTAATATAGTTTCATGCCTTCCACTCAGTTTTCAGCTAAATCCTGTTGTGATTTCCAGAGGTCTTGATGTTCTAAACACTACTTTGATGCCAGTTGTCTCTAGTGAGTCAGAGTACTTATATGCAAGTGTATTTATTTCTGGATTATTTTAGCCATGCTTTTATTATGGCCTAAATCCTTAAAACATGGCTCCTTCTGTGTGTGCACAGAGCTCTGCAAACAGCTTGCCCTCTTGGAAGTGGTGCAGCAAGAGCTTCATACAATACTTTGGTCCTGTAAAACCAACCTGACCTCTGAAACTAGCATCATGTAGCTTGTGAAAGTTGCACTTTAAAGTTTCTTGTTTGCAGTTACTTTGTTTACTGGTTTTAAGTGGATTATATTTGATGCACTGATGTGGTTTTGCAGCAAACTGGAGAGGCACCTCCTGCTAAGTGGTGTCTTCCTCCTGCACAGGAAGTTGGTCACAGGAGCTGTGACAGCTGAGGTTATTGCAGCATTTATCTAGATGGTGTAAGCTGGGTTTCAGCAGGAAAGGAGTTCTGCAATTCTTTTCCAAGAGCCAGGGACAAGAGTAGGAAACAGCGATGGCCCTGCCACTGTGCAAGCCCTGCTCAGCAACAGCCCCAGCCCCGGTGGGTCACTGACACTATTTTGGAAGCAGAGCACCACACAAGCTGTTGGGAAGGGAAAGGAAGGCAAGGCCAGGGAAGGGAAGGCCAGGCCAGGGAAGAGAAGGCCAGGGGTCAGCTGACCTCCACAGCTAGGTCACTTCCCAGTTCCTCCAACTGCTCTCCTACGGCCTGCACAGCATCACTGTGAGCAAGAGTGTGGGATATTGGGTTTTCCCCCTCTGACTATGTTTTATATGCTTTACATTCCCTCTATCAGAATTCAATGAGCTGCAAATTAGGAACTGAATTATGGTGTCTTTGACATATACAGGTCAGGTGGGAAAAGACACTGGTAGCCCCCATGACAGCCACCTCCTGCATCCCCCACTCCTCAGGTGAGGGGAAAGTGGTCCTTAGCTTTTTCTTATGTAAAACATCATATAATCAAAATATTGTATTGGCATACAATAACCAAAACACAACATCATGAGACATCAAAGTGCTTTCTGAATTCTACAGAAGAAGCCAGGGAAGAATAAGGGGCAATGAGGCAAAGAGAAATTAAACAGCTCTGTTAAGGTTATGCAGTACCAAATAAGTGAAAATCCCTATGCAAACCCTCCTGAAAGTTTTGTTTTTTCTGAAAACATGCTGGAACCATGGGCTTACTCTGGCAAAGGTGGTGCAAGAATTTGGTGCTGGATGGGACTGCCTGCAATGAGAGCCATAGTTGCTTAAAGTTTATACAGAACTAGAGCTCCAGGGCTATAGCTGGTGAATTTAGGGCAGTAATCACCAGTAGGTCATCCAAACTGAGTATTTCTCTGGTTTTGATCCAGTCTCTTCTCCCCACTCATGCACTGCTCCCTGTACATAGCTATGACAGCAACAGGGATTTCCGTGGCTTTTTTCCAGCACTTCATTTAGGAAAAATTTAAAGTGTTATCAGTACCTTCCTTTGAAGGCCACAACAGTTGGGTGAAACAGCTCAGTGAAAGTCAAATCCTTGTGGGTGCCACCGCATAGCTTTTCGTGATGGCTGTGGGCCAGCATCGAGACCAGCCCGGGGTTGTGCGTGGGTGCTTGTCCTTGGTGCCTCCTGGTGGCGGCTCCTCCAGCCATTGAGCAGAGCCGTGGAGTGGCAGCAGCAGAACTCGCACCTCTCCCTGCCACTGGGGATAAACCGCACGGACTTCTGCTCTACTGCGCTCTTCCACAGGGTCTTGAAGTTCCATGTGAATTATGATGTTTGCATTAAAAGCAAGCTTCTGTTCCCAAACCTCCCTCCTTTTCTGCTACATATAGTTGTATGTAATATAAATGCACTGCTGTGCCTCAGTGAACTTACGTCACCTCCTCTCAGGCAATTTCTTGGTTTGTCTCTGGGGTCCTAAGCTGTAGAACAGCATTAAGAATGCCAGTAGAGCTCCAAAGAACTTGGGTAGGTACTAGGAAGCCAGTGGCGCCCCCCAACGGATGGGCTTGTATGTAGCAGCATATTAAAAATTAATTTATTACCAATCAAAGCAGAGTATTGTAATGAGAAATAAAAGCTAAATCTCAAAACTGAGGGCTCCTCTGTGGATCCCCCTGTGGAGCCACATGTCCTGCCAGGAGCCTGCTCCAGTGTGAGCTTCCTATGGTATCACAGCCTCCTTTGAACATCCATCTGCTTCAGTGGGGTCCTCCAGGAGCTGCATGTGGGTATCTGCTCCACTGTGGAGCTCCATGGGCTGCAGGGGGACAGCCTGCCTCGCCATGGTCTTCACCACGAACTGCGGGGAAAGATCTCCTTCCACACCTGGAGCACCTCCTCCCTTTCCTTCTCTGACCTTGGTGCCTGCAGAGCTGTGTCTCCCACATGTTCTCACTCCTCTCTTCTGGCTGCAGTGCTATTGCGCAGCTTTTTGCCTCCTTAAACATATTTATCCCCGAGGTGCTACCACCACTGCTGATGGGCTCAGCCATGGCCAGTGTAGGGAGTAGTTGTGCTTTCAGAAGAATTTTTAATGGTAAAGCTAGAAACTTGTTTTCGCTTAGGAAGCCTGAAAAGTGCCTTCTCAAGAGGGTTATATGTTGGGTTTTTTCCCTTCTGCAGTGCAGAGGGGGTTGCAGAGAGAGCTGTGTTATCTCTGCTACGCTGGAGACAGATAACCCTAACCCACATGTACAGAGGCCTTGGAAGATGGGGGAGGATACAGAGAGGATACTGAAGGCCCTGGAGAGGGCAGGAACTTGCCTTTTTCTCCCTGGGGCCCAGTGCTTAACAGCACTGTGAGGTATTTGTTAGTTTCTCGAGTTCTGGCCTTCTAAATAAACTTTTGAATTCTTTCCACTGCCTTGGCATTTCTGGAGATACCTTACTTTATTACTTTCTGGGTATCTTACTTTACAGCCAGCAGTGGGTCTGTCTTGGAGCCACCTGGTATTGGCTCTGTCACACATAGGGGGAAGCTTCCAGCAGCTTCTCACAGAAGCCACCCCTTATACAAAAACCTTGCCACGCAAACCCAATACGCTATTCACTGGAATAAGACAGAAGGCCACCTGGTTTCTGGTAGGACTTTATCAAATATTTTTTCCAACCATATTGGAAAAATTATATTAGAAATTGTCTCCTGAAAATACCCCTGATTTATTTGATTTACTCCATCCCGACTAGGTTGTGTAAACTAGGGGAGTGTGAAGGCTGTAAGCTGGGTAGCCCTGAAGATGAACCTTGCAGAGCTGCAGGTAGCACTGCTGAGCCACACTCCACTTGGGGTGTTTCTCGGTTTTTCACTGTGCTGAACAGAAATAATGAGGTCTCCCCTAGCACCACACTTGGCTGGAGCCACTGGCAGGTTCTGGGTGCTGGCAGCAGCCCCACGGAGCGCCCTGCAGCTGGGGAGTCCTGCTGCTGCACCACTCACCCTGCCATCCCTGCTGCAAGGACTTGAGATGGGATTGGCAGCATCTCATCTCCCTTTAAACAACCCAGTGTCTTTCCAGAAGAAAAGTGTAACTGTCCACAGATGCTAGCTACAAATTGCTGGGTGATATAATGTGGTTTATGTTAAGCAAGAAATGGCTATACTTTCTCAGTCTTAGAAAACAATCTGTTAATTTAACTCTTGCATTTAGTTATGTATCTCAAAGTTACTCAAAAAAACTACCCCTGTGAGATGGCCCAAAAGGAAATCTAAAATCATGCTGACAGTGAGAAGGTAAAAAGTGAATTTTCCTTCACTTCCCAGTGAAGGAAAGTGAAGGCAATACCCAGAGACACATTGTGCTCAAAAATAGTGCTGGTGCATGATGGCTCCTCATCATTGACTTCTAAGTGTTTGTGTTCTGGCTGGAGAAATGCTAGTTTATAAAATATTTAAGCAACAACTGTTCTTACTCTGGAAAAAGTCCAAGCTCCTATTAAATGCAATTAGATCAAAAGTAAGCAGATTTTTTTCTGATAATACAGGATGATGGTACAGATTTTGATGGAGGATCTGAAAGAGTGCCTTGTTATCTGACTACAGCCAGTCTGTGGCAGCAAGGAGTTGCTTGCTGTGTGTTGTTCAGGTCATGTTCAGAAGAGGTGGCTGGGGACAGCGAGAAAGAAAGAATGAAGGAGAGAAGCCATCTCTGAGACGTTCCATTTTCTTCCTGCTCTTTGATTTGCACTAGGGAAGCATCTGTGCCAAGATGACCTCAAGTTCTCCAACACTTTTCAGTTCGTTTTTTTCTTTCCCTTCAACCATTTTCTATGTTGGACTATGTGCCTTCCCGTCTGTTCCCATCCGTGCATGCACAGACAGAGCTGGACATCTTATCCTTGCCAGCTTACTCACAACATGGGCATTCAGAGGCCAAGAACTTGCCGTGTTTTTCTTGGCAGTGTAAGAGATTAGGACTCCTTGCCCAGAGACCGTCACACGGCTGCCTAATGAAAAACAGGAAAGCCTTCCAGAAAAAAACAAAACCTCTCTGCTGAGGAGAAGCAAGGCTTGCCATCACCACATTTCCTACCCTTCATCCCACCGTGCAGCATTCCTGTGCGTTACTCATCCCTCTGGTATCAGCTGCAGGGTATCTGATATTACAGAGCAGTAGGACAGAGGATGGCATGGGATGTTACTGGAGACAGACCAAGCCAGCAGCCAGCTCTCCAGACCCCGCCCCAGACTGTGGAGAGCAGAAGATGTGGCTGGGCACAAACCGGACCACTGATCACAAACGATTTCTGCCTGTTTCTCACCCTACAGGATGAAACAGAGCAGTGTAATATGAACTGCGATGTGATTGATCCCTGAGCTTCGGCGGCATGAACATCGCCAGCAAAGTGAAATAACCTCGGCACAGAGAGCAGAAAACCGGGCAGGGTTCTCGCTGGGGTGTGCTCATAGTGCGGGGATGAGGTTGGACGAAGCTCATTGCTAAGCCCGGGGCCAGCCCTAGGTGTCCTCGTAAGGTAAGAGGCAGTGCAGCGAGCTGGAAGAGAAAACAGCTGTTCTCGGGGAAATAAAGGGGGGGAAAAAAGAGCCAGAGCCACAGCGGTATTCCACGTCAAAATCCTCTGTGGATTTACGCCCGAGTTGCTACTCATGGGCTTATCCCCAGCCCGTGCAGCCGGTGCCAACCCCTCACGTCCCGGTGTCCCTGTGGGGTCACTCAGTGACGGTGACTCCGCAACCCTCGCCTGCTGCATTCCCATCGGGAAGGCGTGAAGGGAAGCCGAAGCCAGTGATGAGGCTGCCCGGGAGTCACCCTTGGCAGGAGACCTCCAGGTAGATGTGCTGTGTAGATGCCCCACAAGCAGGGTAGACCCTCTGCATGTGCTTAAAGGCACTCTGTGGCACAGGCTTGAAAACAGACCAGCCTGTCCCTTTCCAGCATTTATTTCAGCCATACAATTGCACTCCTGACAGCAAAACTACCTCAGTCCAAATCAAAATGTTTAATATCCCAGTGCTTCTAGACATGACACCTTCTGAACAATCATGTGAGGTGAGGAGGAGAATCCCCCTTTTAAATGCAGTTAGCTCTTGCTCTTAAAATAATCAATTCTAGCAATAAACTTCACTGTTTTTAAAAAATCTGCCCAGGCCTCCACAGAGAGTGGCACAAATCAGCATATTTCAGATTTTTGTCTTTTTCCCTTTATTCGCGGTGCAGCCTGACTGGCACACATCCCAAAACTTCTGCAGGGGCAGGAATTCAGCCATTTCCAGAGGCACATGTGAAAAGCAGAGCTCAGAAGGGAGTGCCCACACGTCCCTGACTTTCCACGTCCCAGTCATCCCAACACGTGTGATGTCATCAGTGCCTGACCATTCCCACTCAGGCCACAGGGGTGCAAAGAGGTGGCAAGGCCAGGAGGGGAGAAGGCAGACATGCACCCACTTCAGTTCCTCCAGCCGTGACTCTGGCTTCCAGCAACGTGGCATGTTTGGCCTTGCCTTGAGCTGATAAAGTGTGTAAAGCCCTGAGTCCCAACCCAGTGCTAGGACGAATCATTTCTTATCCTACCTTGAAAATGCAAAATCTACAGAACAGAAAGGAAGCTCAGAGGATTCCAACTGTGCAACAAGAGTATCCAGGGAAAAGCTTTGCAGGCTGCCATGTTTTTCACTGTGTGCCTTCTGTGCTTGTACGTTTGTACAAAGCTCTGTACTGGTTTTCAAGATATACCACAGCAAGCTGTTCTCCAGAGGAGAACACATCCTCGGGGACGATGCCATCCAGAGGGGATCATCTGCCAGGCACATCAGCGGTCAGGACGTCAGCGGAACAGTTTTCTCTTTCTAGCTCTGCTTCCCACCCTGAAAGGGAGGTTTTATCTCCCTTTTGTCTTGATGCAGCCAACAGAGTTTTGTAATGTGAAAACTTTGGTGCCAAGTTTGCTGTTGCAATGACATGCTACAGCACCACAGAGCTGAGGTACAGCAACCAGATGCTGTTCTAGACGTGTCCACAGGATGATGTGATGTGGTGAGTCTGATGCTCTCACTGAAGTGAAAAGCATTATTATAGTTTTTGTCATAGAACTGCTCTCTCTTTACAACTTTTCCTCAGCTGTGCCCAGAGTTTGAGAGAGATGACATAGTGACAGCCTATGTACACCCATTTCCTATCTTTTATCGTCAACAAATAAAAAGGGTATAGAAACCGGCTCTGTACTAGCTACTTCTTGGTAAACAGCTTTTACTGGTGGAGCCCACTGGCTCAAAATCAGCCAGATTTGTGTTTCTCTGGTACCTGTCATGAAAAGACATTGTCATGGGCTGTGTCCTGGGACACCACAGGTGGCATGTACCTCCCAGAGGACAGTCCTGAAATCAATAAATACTAGTGCTGTGTCTTCATGGCATATCTCCAGTTGGAGATCTGCTGCTATGACAGGCCCCACAATAGGAGTTGGTGATTTAGCAGCTACTTTCAAAAGTGTTGTTTTCAATGGGCCAGGAAACACTGACATAACACCAAGTTCCCAGTTCTGTGACTTGCCTGATGATTTCTGTGGGGATAGGAATAGAAGAAAAATCTCAGTAACATGTACCCATCATATCCCAGCTCCTTTGTCTTAGTGCTCCCATGAGCTCTGCCTGCTCCAAGAAGCAAAGCTAAACCTAGTTGAGAGAAACTGCAAAGATGGTTTCCAGGGAAAAAGGCTGGTTTGATCACTATTTCCCTCTTTGCTAGCCTTACCTTCTTCAGGACAACACCCTGCCTCCCTGCTCCTCTCCCCAGGTAGCACATCTCCATGGTTGAATCTCCTGTCCAGCTGCTTCTTTTCCTCCTGCATAAACTCTGCCACCTGATTTTACCCTGTTTACCTGCCTGTCCCTCTGCATCTCCATGTCAGCAGCCCTGCACCCATAGGATGCAAAGCTGTGCCTGCTTCCATTGCCCAAGTGGTGGAAGAGACACAAAAAACTTGTGAAGGCAGACACAGGCATGAGCCACACAACAGTCCTCTAAAAATGCCTCATTACTTGTCATTATGAAGGAAGACTCTGCAAGGCTTGGGCAGCCTAGACATGAGGACTGAGTGCACAAGCTACAAAATTGTGTGTGGCCTTTTTTTGTCCATGGTTAACAAAAAAAAAAAAAATATAAGGAGAAGGAAAAGAGGGAGGTGCTGAAGAGTTCCAGTTTGTCCAAACTCAGCTTATCTAGCAGTGCAGATTTCAGTGTGCTCAGAAGAAGACTGGTCTGGCCTAAGGAGTGAGTAAGCTGTAAATTGTCTGCGAGGAGACAAGCAAAGGAAATTCTGCTTTTATTCAGAGACAGAAGAATAGACAGCTGAAATGGAGACCTGCAGGACAGGTAGGTGTGGTGAGAAGATGAGGATAACCCACGAAAGGGTTAACCCATCTGATAAATTGAGGAGATAATCAGGAGGCAACCCAAGAGTGGGCAGAAGAGAAGAAAGCCAGGGAAGTTGAAGATAATAGGGAGAGTTTGGCAGTGTCTGTGAAGCCTGATGGTTCGAGGGATGTAAGGCTGGCATGTGATTTGGGATGGAAGGCCTCTTTGTGTTTGCAAAATTTTATCTTTAAAAGAAAATTCAATAAAAAAAGAAAAAAAAGCTTCCCTAATTTTGAGCCACTCCTTCCAATTTAGACATTGTTAAGTGATTGCCAAGGAATGCTTTCACATTCTTAGCTCATTTCTTCGGCATGAAGCAAGGCAGGCAGGAACTTCTCTGGGTCTGGCTACAGTGGAACCGGTTTTGGGTATGCAACTGGCAACTCTTTCCTAGGCTAAAAAAGCCTAACAATGCCTTCTTCCCAAGAAAAGCTGGAATTTTCATCCTCCCTCTGATTCTTTCTGTGTGGCGGATAAAAACAAACAAACAAACAAAAAAAAGGCATTTCTGAGGTAAAGTGGAAATGGCCTCAGTTGAAATATGCGGACATGGTGCTGAGGAGAGGGAGGTTCTCATGGTGAGGCTGGGAAGCCGCTGGGTTATGCAGCACTGTGCATAACCCAGCTGCTGTGTCCTGCAGCTATGGGACAGCAGGTGAAGCTTCACGTTGCTTGTGGAAGTGATCTTAACATGGACTTGGGCTTTTGCAGACTTACAGCAATTTTTTTACCTAGATCAGGAGTGACAAAAGTCTGTTTATGTTGACTTTTTTTTCCAGGATGGGTTGAGCCATCAGACCCTTGCTCATTTGTTGTCCTCTACAAGGAGCTGAGCTTAAAGCTCATCTCACATTTGACCTCCAAGTTTGCCAGGCATCTCAGCACACAGTTCTCCAGACAGAGGAGAGCACCAAGAGACCTGTGTAGGTCCAGTCACTGCCCAAAACAGCAATGCCCAAGTCCCAGAGGGACTCAGTTTGGAAGGAAGGCAACAGGCAATCCACAAACTGCAATAGTAGTCACTTTCTGTTTTTGAGAAGGGCTTAGCTTCAAAGTTCTCATTAGACCCCTGTGTTTAGGGCACTTCTAAAAAGTGGAAGGTCAGTTGCACTGCTGCCTCTGAGGGTTCAAGTCCACATAATCTCCACACAAACTACCTAAACCAATTCCTTAACATAGTTTTTTAAAGGGTTTCTGGTGGAGAGAGAGGATAGGATGGAAATTCTCCATCCTCTTTACTGGACTTTGATACCACAGAGAACAAAATAGAAGGTATTTGTAAACCTATGTATGAATATGCATTGTGCTGACATCTTCACTACTGTATCTTCACTTCTTCCTGCCTAATCTCAAAGCACATGAAACAGAGAAAGCGATGGACAAGGCCAAAGGGCAATTTTCAGAAAAACAGACGTCTTCCATAATAAGGGAGACAAAGTAAGTCAAAAAATTGTTGTCCTGGAAAATAGGTGTTTGGTGGGTAAGCATGATAGGGGTACACGTAATTGAATCATGTAAGTAAATTGCAGAATTGATCATTGCAAAATATGAAAGAGCTTGCCAGGTGATCAATCAAATTAATGGAAAAGATGTGGCTACAGTAGCTAGCATAGTGGCATCATCATTGTCATTACTATTATTGTTATTATCTGGTTTAATATTCAGTGTTCTGGTTACCACTGTCTGGGTGCCATCTCTGTCCAAGGAAATCCACAAACACAGGCTGCTGGAACATGGTAAATATGTCAGGGAAGGATCATTTTGCAACGTCTGTTCCTTGTGTTCTTTCCCTAAGTATTCACATCTGCCAGAGAGAAAACATTAGTTCTCTGGTCTGACTGAGTTATGTTCTTACAAAACTCAGTGTTACTTGGGAAGCAGGCATAGGAGAAAGGACAGACTTCAGCCCAGCAGGTAGACATTAGGCTGGGAATCCTGGGCTTTGGGATCAGAATTCAAGTAGTCATCAGTAGACTACAGAAGACAATACAGGCTACTCAGGAGAGGTCCCCTAGCAGGTGAACTCCTGATCACCAGCATGCACATGCCCTTCTCTGGTGGGAGCCTTGCCCATGCCTGGTGGCTCCTCTTGTGGTGGCTGTTAATGGCTGAGCATGCAAACGAATTAGTCTTCAGCTTTCTGGGTGAGCCCCCCAAACACATTAGCATTGCACAGGAGACAGCTAAACCAGACGCAGCTGTGTTACTCTGCTCCTTGACAGCAGGGTGAAGCCTGCCCAGCCCTCACAGCAGCCACACAGAACAGGTAGGTGCTTCGTCTCTTGGGATGACTCAGGGCTCTCACAGGACTACCAACTATCTCTCTACAGCCTTGACTAAGCAGGATATAAGGAAAGCCTCAGTGTTCCCTACTGACTTTGCTATGCTGCAGCATTTTCAACTGTTTTGCTCCATGTTCCTGCTCTAGGTGAACTGAGTCATTCATATCCTTCTCCCTAACTACTCAAGTAATGTATTAATCTATCTCTACTTGCTCTTTCTCATGCCCCAACTACCTTCCCAATCATACCTTATAACCTGATTAATGGGTACAGGCCACATCTTGGGCAACACTGCTTTAACAGCTTGTTAATATTAACTAGCCACTTTGACAGAATTACTGGTTGCTTGGAACCACGGAATAGATACCTAGCTGTACCATTAGGTGGAAAACATTTGATACAGTCCAAGGAAAGCAAACCATCCTGGCTGGCCATATATGCACAAAAAAACATATAGTTATCTTACTCCCTGCATGGTCCTAGCCTGAGCTGCCCTGCACTCTGCAGACCTGGCCCAAGAGTCTCATAGGCAGGCAGGATGCAGCCACACTGCTCAGAAGGGGGGAGAATTTAGCTGTGTGGTGTTGTGGTTTAACCCCAGCCAGCAACTAAGTCCCACACAGCTACTTGCTCACTCCCCCACCAGTGGGACAGGGGAGAGAATTGGAAGGGTAAAAGCTAGAAAACTCATGGGTTAAGATAAAGACAGTTTAATAGGAAAAGGAAAAGCCACACACTCAAGCAAAACATGGAATTCACTACTTCCCATGTGCAGGCAGGAGTTCAGCTATCTCCAAGAGAGCAGGGCCCCATCACATGCAACCATTACCTGGGAAGACAAACATCATCACTCCAAATGTCCCCCTCTTCCTCCTTCTTCCCCCCCACTTTATATACTGAGCATGATGTCATATGTTACGGAATATCTCTTTGATCAGTTTGGGTGACCTGTCCCAGCCATGTCTCCTCCCAACCTCTCACGCACCCCGAGCCTCCTTGTCAGTGTGGCAGTACAAAAAGCAGAAAAGGCCTTGGCTCTGTGTAAGCTCTGCTCAGCAACAACAAAAATATCTCTATATTATCAGCACAAATGCTAAACACAGCCCCATACCAGCCACTGTGAATAAAATTACCCTAGCTGAGACCAGCACACGGATACAGGCTGAACTGGCCTTAAGGTGTGTCAGCCCCCTTGGACTGTTTTATCTTCTAGTACAGATGTAGCACGTGTGCCTCCCAGCAACTTCCACTGGCAAAATCGGGTTATATACAATTACACAGAATCACATCTTAACTTTCATGCACCCAAATATTTTCTTGGTTTTGCTACCAGACTCTCTACAGAACTAGACAAATGTTATGCCTTTGTGGTTACATCCAGCAGTACTTGATGGTGCATCACGTACTATACAGGATCAAAGGAGCCCTTCACAGATGAGGAGGCCAGTCAAGCACTTGAAGCTCCAGGCAGTGGTGAAGCCTCAAAAATTTAATTGTGAAAATGAAGCATCATTTGAGTCTCATATAACAAATGTTCTTTTTACACACACAGCCTTCAATTTCTTGTAAAACATCTGAAAGCTGCATCTTGACTTTGTGTCTGAAATCAGAAACAGATGTTCTCATGCATGGAGAGGGTCTAATATCACTGCCTGTTCCCTGTAGTGTGAAGGAACTGATTTGCCTCCCTGATAAAAGAAAGTGCAATTCAAACGCATAGCAATTTGGAAATTACAGAACAGAAGCACATAACAGTTGGGGTTGGAAGAGACTTCTGGACATCATTTAGTCTACCCCATGCCCCACTTCTCAAGGCAGGGTCAGCTAGAACAGGCCACACAGGACTACGTCCCAGTGGCTTTTGAGTATCTCCAGAGATGAAGGCTCCAGAATCTCTCCAGGCCACCTGTGCCAGTGTTTGACCACCCTCACAGTAAAAAGTGTTTTCTTATTTCAGATAGAATTTCCTGTGCTTGAGTATGTACTCATTCCCTCTCTCGGTGTCAGTGGGTACCCATGAGAAGACGCTCTGCCTTCTTCATACCCTCCCATCAGATGTTTATACCCACCAACAAGATGTCCCCTGAGCTTCTTCTTCTCCAGTCCGAACAGTCCCAGCTCTCTCTGCCTTTCCTCATATGACAGATGCTCCTGTCCCTTAATCATCTCTCAGACACTTCATGGGACCCCCTCCAGTAAGGTCATACCTTTCTTGTCCAGGACAGCCCAGCACTGGACACAACATGCCAGGTGGTCTCACCAGTGCTGAGCAGAGGGGAAGTGTCACTTCCCTCAGCATGCTGTCAACGCTTTGTCTAATGCAGCCCAGGATATTATCAGCCTTCTTTGACATGAGGGAGAATTGCTGGCTCATGGTCAGCTTGTTCACCAGGACACTCAGGGCCTTTTTCTGCAATCCTGTTTTCCAGCTGGTTGGGCCCTAGTCTGTACTGGGGCATGAGGTTATTTCTCCCTCCTCCAGGTGTAGGACTTTGTATTTTTCTTTACTGAGCTTCATGAGATTCTTCTCTGCCCCTTTCTCCAGCCTGTCCAAGTCCCTCTGAATGGCATCTGTTACTCCTCACAGTTTTGTATCATCGGCAAACTTGCTGAGTTTGCCCCATCACCCGAGTTATTAGTGAAGATGTTAAGTAATATTGTCCTTAGCATCAACCCTTGGGTACACCCCTAGTAACTGGCCTCCAGATGGACTTTGTGCTACCGATCACAGCCCTCTGAACCTGAGAATTTAGCCAGTTTTCTGTCCACTTAATTTTCCACTTATTGTGCCCATACTTCTCTGGTTGTCTGTGGGAATGTTACAGGTCTTGAAACCCTGGCTGATGTCAAGAAAAAGAACATCCACTCATCTGCCAAGCCATTTATCTCATTATAGAAGGCTATGAGGTTGGATAAGCACAATTTCCCCTTCATAAATCCATGTTGACTACTCCAATCACTTTGATCAAGTGAGGCTTCTTCCAGTTACCTGAAGACCTCACCTATTACTTCTTCTGTACAAGATACCCACAACAATGTAACCCAAGCTGGTTTGTCCACTAGTACAAAGTGAATGATTATTCAGCTTCATGCATGTTTCTAACTTAGCCCAATGGACAAAGTTGTGGCAGAGACACACACAGAGAGAGGAAAAGATCAGAAAATGTTGTGTCATGGTTGGTGCAGAGGGTGATGTTGCGTTCTGAGATTAAGGAGCCAGAACATTGCTCTGTGTGATGGAGCATCGTAGAGTTGCTCTGAATATCGCAGACTCAAAGGGATCTCAGACTAAAAGCAGAAAGGGATCTTCTCCAAGCAAAGGTTTGTTGGGCCCTAAATATTGCAACCAAAAGTTTGGAGAGGATGTAAGGAGCATGTCCTAATGTTTAAAAGGTGGATATCTCCAGGAAAGGTGTCCCTACTCCTGGACTCTCTGCTCCTCTGTTCTGGGTGTACTCAAGACCCACAGAAAAAGCCAGCACCTCTGGAAAGCTGCAGGGCTGCCAGAAGTTCACACCTTTTACCTCTGGTAGCAACCTGCAGCCAGGGGTAAGAGTGTAGCTGACAGCAGAAAAGCAGATCTTCCTTCCTCTGAAGGCCTGAGGTGGAACAAGTGATGGAAAGGAGAAACACAGAGAGAGAAAGGAGCATAGAAGGGAGGAGAAAGGACAGAAGACAAAGGAGTTTTAATGGGAGTTACCATGCTACCTCAAATTTGTACCATTAAATCTGATTGTATCCATGAATATTTTGTGGGGTCTTTACCTTTGTCAGATGACAGACAGATAGTCACATCAACATTTGGATTTTAGCTAATTCAGAACAGAGCATTCACACCTCCTTATATTCTGAATTTGTGATGAGTGATGTCCCCGTATCCTCATTTCTGCTGATGCTTGCTTTCATCTTCCAGTTTGGTGCCCTTTTCCTAGATCATGTGCAGTACTTGGAGAAACCCTCCTGATCTTCTAAGCACAAATGCACTTCCCCTCTTCCTTCACAGGAATTTCCAGAGCAAGACATGTTTCCTTTGCTGCTGACCTAATGCTTCACTCCCCAACTGTGCCCTTATATGGCATTTGTTTAAAAAATATCACACCTCAAAGCAGAGATGAGTTACCTATGAAGACTGTGCAGAGCCCTGCAAACCATTGCCTGACAGTAATGGATGTCCAGAGCATTTTAAATCAACATGAGATAGGCTGCCAAATTTGGGTTCTCTCACCTTTGCTATAAATGCAGTTACAGAGCTGAGGTTACCTCAGCATTACACAGACAATAAGTGACAGCAGAGAGTCGTCCAGCAGGAGGGTTTTGCAATTGGAATGGGTAAACAGATTATCTTCTGTTGTTCTTGTCTGCTTATGCATTTGCTGGTGATGTTATATAACCTACACCTGCACTCAGGGTTTGTTTAAATGTATGAAGGCAATATCCTTAAAGTCCTTTGCAAATACACTAAATATATTTTTGGAAAAAGTTTGTTTAACATTTTTGAAAGAGGAAGGCAGACCAAGAGCACAGCATGCTTGCCTGCTGCCCAGTCCTTTCCAGCAGATATTAGTATCAAATATGTGGAGAGAGAAAACTGTTTCTGAGGAGCATTCACCCCTTCCGGATGTTGCATTTGAATTGTGCATTTTAAAAGAACAGGGAAAGCAATACAAAAGTCACAAAAATCTTAATTTTGATAAAAGCTTCACCAAATCTCAAAAGTACAGTAGGTGATTGCATTTAGCTCCTGTTCTTAATAGTCCCTTTCAAAGAAGGTGTGAGAAAATGGCATAACATTTCAAATTACTGCAACAGAAGATGGTGGTTATTGCACTACTTACACATGTACTTACACACACATCTTTCTGGCAAGGTAAAATAGCCTGCAGTTTATTCACATTTTAAAGCTTCTTTAAAGCCAGAGGACACAAAAGTGTAATTAGGTCATAAAGTGCTTTAAGTGGTCTCTCTTAAATTAGTCTCACCTTCTGGTACTTAAGATTAGCAAACAATTTAAGATTTTAAGGTGAAAACTATACTCTTATGCTGTTTTCATAGCAAACCCAAAATTACCTCTTCCTGCAAGCTAAATTTCTTGTGGATTCTGGAAAAAAGAGTAAGAAATCAAGCACAGGAGTGTGCAGACATTAGAGCTCGTTCTTGTACTTTCAGTAAAGCCCTGTGTGGATGACAAAATATATTTGTAGTTATCACTGAATGTTTGGCTTCTCCAATTCCTGCCTGGAAAGAAATATTGCACTAGAATATCCTTGGTAGTATTGTATAAAATCACAAGAACAGCTCAGGAATATTTCAGTGTTAATAATACTTTGTGCTTGTCTAACAGGCTTACTCAGCGCCCTCAGAGCAAGCACTGAACTCTACAGCTGGGAGGGGAAAGAGGAAACACGATTTTTGGGAGAAATGAAAGCATGCCCTGGCCACGCCTGGCTGTTTGCCACAGTTGGAGAATGGTTCGCTAAAAAAGACGGGTAGTGCCATTGCCATTTTCCCCCAGCAGAATATTAAAACTTTTTCTCCCTGCTACCAATGCCACTGTTGTTGAACATGCACTGAAAACAATCTTTTCCTATGGATTTAAAAACATACAGTTTGATTTATAGATAGTTGGAATAAATCTACTTAGTTTTTCTTCTTTGTTGGACATGGCTCTATTTAGGCTTATGGTCATTCATGTTTAAACCAGAATTGTTTTCCCTTGTGTTTCCCAGGTTTTTTCTTTAAAGCAGTTTTTCCTCTCTAACTGGATAGCAGCAGAAGTAAATCAGCTTCCATCTGTCTAGAAACAAAGGAACAATGAAACATTCAGCCAAGCTTGCCCCAACAGATTACTCTTTTTTTATACTTTCAAGGCAATCTGCAACAGGAAAACTGCCTGGGAGCTCAGAGGATTTGGGAGGAGGAGCTCTGAACAGCAACTGTGACTCTCCTGGTATGTTAGGGGCCAGATCCTCCCCTCACCTAATCTCCTTGAAGTTGTGCAACTGCCCAAACAGAGCCAGTAGAAGAATTTTATGCCTTTTCTTGTAGTAGTATGCTCAGGGTAAAGCACTGTGATTAATGAGTTACCATTTGTAGTCTGAAGCTCAGTAACTGGGCACGTGACAGTGGCTCCAGATTTCTCATCAGCATAAGCAAAATTCAAGACTGTAGACACTCTGCTTATGGTCCTGGGGAGAGGTGGAAGAGCAAAGTGGGACCCGAGCAGGCAAGTGCCAGGATTCTGGGAGTGAGTGCAGCGGGGACAGGCTCCCCTGGCTTGCTGCCATGGGCTGCTGCTGGGCCTTGCTTGTAGCATGGACAAGTCCCGCCCTGCCTTTGCCCGTGGCAGTTGTGAGAGAAGACTTATTATTTACATCCCTCCAGCCAACAGGTTTTACATGATCATCCCGTGGGCTGACAGCAAACAGGTGATGGAAGCTGTCACCTGGGAAGCTGCCAAGGTACTTCTGTCAAATTTCCTGCAGTTACACTTCCTTAAATACTAGGTAGCACTTACATGCAGGGATTTCTTCTGTCTGGAAGCAAATAGCTCTTAATAAGGCTAAATTTTGAACCTTGAAAGCAATTTCCAGTTGTGTGATCTGAAACCACTGCAGCATTATTAACCACCTTGCTCTAAGACACACAAAAAAAACCAACCCAGAGGTAGAGGGAGGAGGGCACCACCTACATGCCTTCAGTCAGGAGCTGCAGTCACGACATGATGTAAAGACATCTCCCCAGCACTCCTAGGACATGCAGAAAGATACCAAATTCAGTTCAAACTGCTGAAGGTAATTTCAGCAGGCAGTTTGCAATCAAGTGGGCTGGAAAACTGACCAGATGATGATTAGCACCCTACAAAAAAGGCACCAGGGATCAGTAATTATGAGGGCTTTTTGATGAGCTGCTGTTGGGCTTGGAGCACAGGGTGCCGCGTTTCCCACCATTTGCCCTTCGCACCATGACCAGTCGGAGAGCTGAGCAGATGTGGTGACAGCCCCTGGTATCTTTCCCTTCTGGTCTTTTGCCTTTCTTTGGCAGTAGGAGGATTCAGGTGCTTGGTGAAGCCAGAGTGATGGTTGGCCTTCAGCTGGCTGGACTGCTGGTGCTAGCAAAGGTTTCCAAGAAAATTAAGCTTACAACTTCTGTTGTTGTTTTAAAATAAGATATGGTTCTGGAGTTTGCCACCAAGGTATTTCAAAAAGAGAATGTTACAATAGATTTTATGTGAATGCCTGTATTCTTTACAGTTCTACAGTTTATTTATACTCTTCAAAATGACACCTTCTTTTCCAGGCAGCATTCCCTTGTTACCATATCTTCAAACCTCACCTGATTTCTTTTTGCTCCTCAGCTTTGCCCTTAAGATAACTTCCTTTAGTTTTCTTTCCAGTGTTCCATCAGCTTTCAGTTTTACTTTCTGATCTTCTTTTTTGATTCTTTTTTCTCAGCTAACTAAACCAAAAAGCCAACACCATAAAAAATTGTGATTTTAGTGATACCATATAATGTAAAAAGGAGGGAGGCACAGGAAGGAAGTACATATATTTAGAAGAAAAAGAGGATGTTCTGAAAGTACCTACAGAGAGAGGCCAGCAATGCTGGTGTTGAAAAAAATTACATATGCAATGGGTTTTATTATTTTATGATCTGGTTTTATCTGAGGGATCAAACTGCTCTGACAGAGGAACTTTGGTCTTGACCACAGAGATCAGTCTGTTTCTAATTTAAGATACAAATACAGTGTGCAGAAAGAGACTTCTGTATTCCTCCGGTGAACAAGACTCAAACATCCCCATGCTGGGTTGTAAGGGTGCACTCAATAGTCATGGTTAGAAGAGCACAGATAATTAGACTGGAAGAGGCATCAGTCAGTGGGACAGTCAGTAGGGGTAGAAAATCCCAAGTAGAGATTCATGTTACTAACACAAAACTGACCTGCACACAGGTGAGACCAGTAGATTAGGTGCTAGACAAGGATGGAGGCAATTTGGGTCCCAAACCTCTATTTGGTTCATGTCCATTAAGCCCCAACTGACTACCCTTTACAACAGGTAAGAGCAAGTCTGTACAAATACTGTGCTCAGCAGAGGGAGGAGGCTCTGAACAATGCCATGGATTTTCTCCCTTAAGGTCCAGAAGGTTGGCAGAAGTCTCATAAGATACTTCCTTTTCAGTCTTTATTTTCTGTTTCAAAACCACGCTCAGAACTTCGCTCCTCCTGTTCATTCCAGGAGCCCTGTGCTGCCTTCCCATCTCCACCATGCACCCCGGAGAGATACTTGCTGAGCCCTGGCACCTCTTGCCTCGAGCATCTCAGCTAAGGCTAAAGCAATGTGAAGAGGGCATGACATGAATAATTAGTCCCTACAGACCTGCTGGGATGTTATCAGCAGCTCAAGCTGCACCCTGGGCACCTCCCCAGGCTCTCCCACAAGAGGAGAGAGCATTGAACCAAGCCAAGCCCAACCTGTTCCTGCCTTTAACCAAAACGTTTGGCCTCACCAGCAAAAAACATGCCTTGAAGTACCTCAGGGAGTGGCCCACAACAGCACATCCTGAGGCAAGAGGCTGTGAGGCAGCACTGACTAAGCTGGGGAAAACAAAACACAAGCTTCCCTTCAAGGGCTGGGCCAAACGCCCACACCTGAGTCACAGCGGCTGCTCTCCGAGCAGATACTGCAATGGGAGAGCTGCTCCCTGCATCACCAGTCCACTGGCAAGCACTGACCTACAAAGCCAGGGTGACCCTGCTCCCCAGCCATTATTCCTGGTATCTGCAGTTTCACTCTGCTTACAGTTTCTACAAAATGCAGAAATGTTGTCTGGTGGATAAAACTGAACTGAGCACAGAACTTGTTTTTTTCCCTTAACAAGGGATGTTTTTCCGATAAAATGGCATTTAAAAGGGGAACATGATAGCTACAGAGTTTTTAATAGCTTTTACCCAGAGTGATGTAATTAGTCATGATCCAAGAACAGTTTGCCACATGAAATCCAATTTCTAGTCGTTGTGTAAATCAGTGTGAGGCTCACTTCTTTCTGTCATTAAAATCAATGGCAATTGGAGTTTAAGAAGCAGCTGGGCCCTGATTTTGTAAGAATATAAACCAGACCTTTCCCTCTTGGCCCTGCTCTTTTTAAAAAAAAGAAACCCATCAAACCTACACCATGTCAGTTTCCCTCTCTTCTAAATATATAATTATACATATACAGTCCACCAGGCAAAAACTGAGTTTAAATAGACAAGCTGCATTTTCTTAGAAGACTTTACCTCCCTGTTTAAGATAAAACAGGATCTGGACAAGAGGGTCTTTACTGCACCCTACCCAGGCAGGTTGCTGACACAGTTCCAAGTGTGGCTATTAGGTGCACAATGTTGTGCTGTGATCAGGAGCTAGGGATGAGTATTTTAAAAAGCTAATGTTATGCACATCATTCATTTTGGAAGGATAAGCTTCCCCTGCTGATTCATGTCAAATCAATTCTACTTGTTGTAGAGTACAACAATGCAATAAGAAACACTGATTAATGTATTAAACACAGACACCAGCCCATGGTGCTAATTCGCACAGAGTAGAGTTCAAAGCTTTCCAGTGCCTGTGTGGCCCATCCTGCCACCCCTGGGGACAGTCATCCTCTTAAGCCCCAGCACTGGGAATGCTAAGCCTCCTCATCAGAGCAATGTTCCAGAAGAAATCAGATGACTGCAGCTTTTAAGTCAGTCTGGCAGAGGCTAGGGTTGAGGAAAGGACAGAGGAAAGGCAAGCACCATATCTTGAAATAAGACTCAGGGCCCAAGCATGACAAAGCTATCTGTTGGAAGCAGGAGGAGGTTAGGAGTCTTGATCCCATGGAACTCCTTGTGGATTGGACAGGACAGCGTTGCAGCTGGCATAGCGCCGCCTCAGCCCACCTTAGGGTCCAGCATTGCTGCTTCAGTGTCAGAGACCAGCCAGCTTTACTAACTGAAACCCACTTTCCTGTTTTCCTTTAAAGAAGACAGCTCTCCACTATCAAAAGGGGAAGCTGGGCTCAGTTAGTTTACCATTCTGACCTTAATGGACTCCACGCTGCTGCTGTTATTAGACAAGCCTTTACCATGTGGGTAGAAGCGGAAAGTCTGCCAAGAGCTTCAAAACTATGTGAAGAATGGGTATTTCTGATGAGAGCCTCTGATGATGAATCTCCTGCTACTGCATTCGTGAGAACAGGGCAGATGTCTGACTTCTGAGCTGCCTTTCCTCAGTCGTTAGTGCTCTCACTGCAGGGTTGGAGCAAAAATGCAATGGTTATAAAAAGTGACATGATCAATGATCCATACAAGGGATATAACAACTACCTTGTCAAAATGATATGAGGAGGAGCAGTTATAGCAAAAAACAAATAGGCCTCAATGATACTTTTTTTTCCTCATAAAAGTAGGTTGAAGAAACCAAGATCTATCAAAGCTGACAGCTCATAGAATTGGGCAGCAGTTCAAAGCTAGGACCTCTTGTCCATGCTGTGCACAGCTTGCACCCACTATCTGCAAAAGGTAAGGAACAAGGATGAGGGATACCTCGCACAGAATAAAGGAGTGAATTGGCTATTCTTCCCGAGTTTCAGAGGATACTCTATGCAGCCTCCAACTGCTGAATATACACATATTCAAAGAGAATAAAAGATAAAATATGAAATAAAAATGAAATTAAATAAAATAAAAGAAAATCCTGACACATAAGGCTGGCAGGTGGCATAAAGGAATTATGTGAAAAAAAAAATACACTCCATTGAGTCTCTAATGCTTATCCTGGTATATAATAAAAAGAGAAGAAGAACTGTTTACAAAGACTATCCATGTGTGTTAAGTTCACATAAAAAAGCTCTGTTCAAGTGAAAGGTGAGGAGGGTGTGAGGATATCACCTATACTGGAGCTGCAGCTTCAAAGTTTTTTTTCTCAGCGATAACAGCATCTGGAATTTAGCGCGTTGCAGCAATAAGTAGGAGCTCAGACAACTTTTAACTTTTCTAATTATAGCATATTGGTAGCGATACTATAATTATGAGGACAGAGGTACTCTCATATATATGCCTAGAAGAGCTGTTGGTGCCAAGGAGAGCTGGTAGCAGCAGTAATTGTCCTCGGTATACACCGAACTTAGTTCTTGTTAAAATATATGTAAGGGCTCAGATGCCTGCAGCTGACCAACATCCTTTGCAGGAGTGGAAGCTAAAAGTTCTCAGTCCCCAGCAAAAGCCGAGCATGGTATCTTTGACCTGCAAAGGTTTAGGCTGATATACTTCGTTTCTCATTTCCAGCAGGAAGTAAGAGCACAAACAACTTGATTCTCTGGTTGATGTAATGTAGTAATTCACTGAAGAGAAGTATTTTGGCATTTCTGAGTTCCAGCTGTTTTATCCTGACACAAGAGAAACTATCCAGGAGATGAAAGGCTCCAGGGACATCCCACAACAACCATTCCCACACAGAGGCTGGGGGTAGCAGTGAACAAGCCACAGCAACTTTCAACTTCAGAAAAATTCAGTGCATAAAATTACTCCAACAATAAAATAAAAACAGCCTCTTTTACAACAGAAATAAAAAAAAAAAAAAATGCAAGCTACAAAACTGTAACAAGGCCCCAAAAGATGAAATTGCCTCATTTAAAATGGAGTTATGTGAGAGAAATAAGGACAGACAAAAACCAAGGACTGGGTCTCATAATTTCAATACTTTCACAAAAGTGGCTGCTTACAGATGTGGATGTACTAGACCTCTACTCAGGGAAGAAGTCAACACAACCCACATCACAACATTAACACCCTGCATCTGAATAGGATGGATATGGATGTGAAAGGCCAGTACCTAGTTTCTGACAATATTGTAATCATGCCTTCCTCCTTTTCAAATAGACCAATAAATGCAAGAATTATTGTTAGTCAGGCTGTTCAAGTACTGAAATGAAAATCTGTGTAAAAGGACTAGAAACAAAAATTACAGCAGAGAAACAAACAGGTTTTAGCAGACTGCAGCTCGAAAATGCTATAAATGCAAAAAAATTATGAAAGCAGGAATTTGGAACTAAGACTATAGACCAAATTATTTACCAGAGACACAGGACAAATGTTAGGTGTCATCAAAATAGGTGTAAGTCTTAATAAAAAAAAAAAAAAAAAAGTAAAACTAAAAGCCAGGACTGTAAACTCAAATGCATTTACTCATAAAAGAAGAGTCTTTGGAGAAATGTCACCTCAGCAGCATGAAAAAAAATAGTTTTGGAAACAAACCCAAGTATATTAAATATTTTTTTCACACTGAAGTTATTGGTAGATACTTTGCTTAAACAGAATTGCAGGAAGGCAAGGGGTTCAAGAAGAAACGAATAAGACTGACCAGAGCATTGTTTTTAATATAATTTATTTTCAGAAGTGTCAGTCAGGCTTGTTCCTTTGAAGAGCAGCAGTACCCAGCCCCCAGAGACGGCAGCTTCTGCTCGAAGCAAGAACTCCTCTTCTTTCCCAGGACCCCATCACGACCTCCTGTGGACTTCACCATGACTTTGGTTGGCAGGCACAGTCTCAGCATATACACTTGGGACGTGCTAATCTGTGTGGCTGGGGATGTTCTTTTTGGCTGCTAACCTTGCACAGCAGGAATAGTTTAGTATCTTTGGATATGCCTAGGAAAAAACTCACTAGGCCTAAGGGTGAGGGAATGGATTCAGGCATATTTAAGACATTTCCATACCCTTCTCCTACCTCCCAAATATTTGAGGTGTACTCTGCATGCACATAGTGGGAAAGAGTCCCTGCCCTGAGTTTACAGTGTAAGTGGTCAAAACAAGCAAAGAACGAGAAGGGAAGAGAGAAATATCCACCATTATTTATCTCAGTGTCTACCTAAATCCAGTATTGTTCACAGCTGGGAAAAAAATGTATTCCTTGGAGAAAGAAGCCAAACCAGCCCTCCTTCCTAGGGAAAACCAAACTACTTTTCGACTAACAAGAAGTAAGCTTATGTTAAAATACCTCCTACACAAAAACTGACCTGGATTGGTTGCTATACCACTCATCAAACATCATTCCCAATAGCTGGCAGTGTGCTGCTGGCAGCTTACATCTGAGGAACTGACATGCGGTCCCCTCACAGTTCTCCTGAGGACAGCAGCAGGGTTGGTAACATCAACAGCAGTCACTGTTTTGGGTGGCTCACTTTTCAGCTGCACATCTGCAGAGGGCTCTCTCAATATGATCAGTGAGAAGGTGAAAAACCCTAAAATGCCAGTTATTTTGAATTTTTAATCTTTATCTTAGCTTTTTTTTTTGGTTGTTGGTTTTTTTTTTCCTCCAATTGCCTGTAAAATACATTCCCAGCCTTCCTTTTTCCCCGGCCATGTGAGTGGAGGTCCCAAGAAGATTGCAGAGGCCACAGGCAAAGGCAGGTTCTGCCTTTCCAGGTGAGAGCTGGGACAATCTTTAGAAGTGGGAAAGGATATCTGAACACTTTATATCAGGCAAAAAAGTTGCTCTTGCCTTAGAACGTGGGCTGAGCAAGCAACAGAGACAGCACTTTGGATTTGCAGGTTCTCCTGGGAAGATGGGCAGTGGAGGGCTCAGTGTTGTGTACCAAGGCTTCAGTATCCTGCAGCCAGGATGGCAGGCTGCAGGCTGGCCTGAGCAGATAGTGATCCTGCAATAAAACAGACTAATAAAATTGTATACAATCGTTTTAACTCAGGAGAAATATCCAGGTATAATGGTTTTCTCAAAATGCAGAAAAGATTTTCTGTGAACACGTAAGGCTGAAAAAGGAAAGGAGATGTATTAGGACCTGAGTGCTCTGTAGAGAAACAGCCTTCTCAAAAACATGACTGCAGTGATGACCTAATAACTATATTGACTATCAAGTAAGAGCTGGCACTATGAAGTCCAGCAACAAAGCAGTTTGAATGGATTAAGTACTTGAAAAATCCCAATGTGGAATGACAACCATTCAGATTCATGCACGTGTTTTCAGACAAATCAGAGCATTTACAAAAATACTTTCTCACATCTCTTTTTTTGCATTAAGGCAGCATGATTTACTGTGCGCCCTAAGCAGTAAGATAATGTTTTCTCAACAACAGGATTATCTCAAACAGTTTACACTGTCTGTGATTAAAGAGAAAAGGATAGGGAGCATGACACATGAAAAGGGATTGCAAATGCTGCCCTTAACTGCTTCGCAAACCAGAACAGCTAATACTCTTAGTGGAAATACAGGGTTGTACTCTTACCAGCTCCCTTATACTGAGTAACATGACAGCTTTGAATCCCAGTCCCCGTAGTTTTGAGATAAAGCAGAGAATTGGTGACAAGCTGCTGTGGACAATGGCGGATCTATGACGCTTTGGAAGAACACACATTGTTTTGAAGGATTAGGTGTCGTAATCTGTACAGTAAGTCAACAAGAAGACACCATAGCAGGAACAGGCAAGGAACAAGCATCCAATTACTAATGCAAAACAATGCAGTTCATACTTTATTCATCTACGGTGATCACCACTACCTTTTATAAAATCACTCTATTGCAGCAAAAACTGCTTGAAGTGACAATACACTTCCCCTTGAAAAGCTTCTACTCTTAACTGCAGATGCATCCAAATTGTGAGGGGAACACCCAGGCAGGGAAAGAGAGAGCAGGGCTGGGCTCACAGAGCTCTCTGGGGTCGCAGCAGAGCAGTGGGACAAAGGTGTACCAGAGTGACCTTTACATCCTGCTCCCTCCCCAGCACTCTGCAGCCACCAGCAAAAGCCCAGGGCTATAAGGTGGGTTGTGTCTTGCACCTCTCCAGGAGGAGAGGTATGGTTTAAGTACAGGGTTATAAACAAGACACTACTGATTGCCACTTCTACTGCAGATATTTTAAAAGAGTAGACAGACTGAGGAAACACATGGGCACTACCCACATGAGTTAACCTCTGGGTGCCTGTGGGTTAAGTGACCACTTTCTTCATAGCCATTTTGGAATTACCTGGCTCCTTTACTACTTGCTTATCAGAAACACCTTGTTATTCTCTGTGCATCTCCTACTAGCAGGCCCAGCAGTGCCACAGGGGCAAACCAGCTACTATATAGTGGCAAAATTCCTGGGGATTGTTATTTTCTCAGCTTGGGTAATTAAAGGTTTAGCAGCATTGACAAGGGTGGATTTTAATCACATTTCTCTCTCTGAGATTATGAGCAGCATGGTGAGAGATAACATACTAACACCAATGACAGAGAAAATTCTATAATTATTTGGCAAGAAACAAAGTATTTTGGTCTTGTGGGATACTCTTGGGGTAAATCTGGCTTTTAAAATACACTGCAAGTTTGGTGAGTCAGTGCAGGTCTTCATTTCTATTTAATTACTTGCTTACAGCACTGCACGCTGCAGGGAGATGTGAGAGGAAGAGGAAATGCAGAAAAGTAACTGCTGTTAATGTAAAATGCATAAAATTGGATTAAAAACATTAGGCTAAAAATTTGCTACCACTCTATCTTGTGAGAATTTTGCCCTCAATGGCAGAAAGCAAAAAACATCCTCAAAAGTTAACGCCAGTTTGTAACGTGATCATACTTCAGAACAGGGCGTGAGTGGGTTCACATCAGCTCTGTGTTGGAATCTCAAAATAGCAGTTTCATCCAGTCACTTGCTTATGAGACCTGCTAAGGACAAAACTGTGAAAACCTCAGTTGGAAGCTTTTTCTATGAAGATCAAGTATTTAAAAGTTAGACAAAGTTGTACAAACAGCATGAGACATTTGCGGTCTGCACAACAGAAGAAAACACCATATTCAGAAGAGCTAGATGCCGAAATTTCAAGCCTGATTCTTTAATCTACTGATTAAGAAGAACAGTAATCACATCCCACTTATCTAGTTGATAAAGAACATGGAGCTGCCACAAGTCAGCTTGGATAGATGCCAAGGCAAACGCAGGCAGAATTGAAAAATCCAGTTAAGATGACTGAGTGGCAAATGATGGTTATTTATTCTAACCAATTTGTTAATTTATTTCTGGAAAAATTGGATTAATTTGTTTCTAATCAAAACAAGGACCTATTCATTACACTAGGTAGGATTTCTAGCAGACTTTTTTAAAAAAAGACAGATTTGGTAGCTTATCCCCCAAAAGACGACCATTTGGGCTCACTTCCCTGGAACATACACTTCCTACCCCTTTATCCAGGCTGATTTCAAACACAACACTGATGGGCCTTCTACGCCAAGCTCTTTCATCCTCCCAGTGCCGTAGCCCTCACTAACTTTTCACCCTACATTCAGTTGTTCCAGCTGTTCACTTCCTACCATACTCTCAAACACTAGCATCTAACCTCTTTCCTCTGATTACCGTTGATTTAGTGAGAATAATCCTTTCTGCTGAGGCCTCTGCTGCTGCTGCTGCCTAGGCTGAGTCACTTAGAACTCAACTTTCCACAGTGCTGAGATTCTGCCTCTTCTCTCTCAAAAGGCAGGATTATAATAGTCATGAGACACAGGTAAAAACTAAATGCCAGACATAACTTATTTTACATCTGCCCTGGCAATCCTTCTGTCTAAATCCCTAATAATGTTTAATTTGCCCTTCTCTGAACTCCAGCCTCATTGATTGCACTCAGATAACGAGGTCTCTGAGGCCCATCCTGAGCAAATATACCAGCAGCAATTACATCAGTGCTCGGTGAATAGGTCAGTGGCAATGTCTTCACTCCTGGCAAACCTGCAGATGCTCCAAGAGGACAGGGGCAATGCTGGGACTCAGTACATGTGCAGCCCAAAATGACACTGGCCAGCTCCTATCCCCCATTAAATGCTAAATGTTTGGTGCCAAAACATTTGGGATTGTTTGCTTAGTTGTCTCAAATGTGTAATTCTGAAATGACATTTCCCATGCTGTGACCTTGCTGTTGTTCTCTTACTGATAACAACATGAGCACTATGGGGAGGCCAGGAAGTAGAAGAACCAGCAGCCCAGCAGGTGGGCAGGGAGTCTCATGCTGGAGCTGGGCTGGCAAGGCCAAAATTCCCCCCCAGTCTCATCCTTTCCCCCATCAGCAGCTGTGTCTTACCTCTCCAGTGCCAGCTGCTTGACACCCTGGGCATATAGAGCCTCACTAAAACCCCACCAACCAAGCAAGAAGAGTAAGCTCCACAATGAAGGGAGACACATCAGGTACGTACCAGCCTCTGGTGGGCTTGGGGCATGCTCCCCTGCCTGTGGGACACACCAAGGGGACCAGGAAGCAGCACATCCCTCTCCCACACAGGGTGCTGCTCACTCCTCACCTACTACCAGCCTCTGTCTGCCTATGCTCCCTATGTCCTGCTCCATCCCTTTTTCCATCTCAAGTTCTTATTTTTTATGTTTAAACAGCCAGATTGAGTCTTTATTATTTAAGCACCTTCCAGATTTAGAAAGCTGTTTTGGCTGTGAAAGTAACACTCAGTGCAATCATCTCTCATCAATAAACCATGGAAACAAATGTGTACTCCTGTTGGGAAGGAACTTTATTTAGAGCACACTGAAAAGTGTTTTAAATAACGTGTGAAAGATGCGAAAAGACCTAAAGGTGGTCATGTTTCAGTGAGGTCAGGACATTTTAGCTCAAGTGAGAAAAAATGGAACTTGTGCCTTATTCCACTAATTTTTCTAGGAGCAAGGTGACTTGACTTCCAAAACAATCTTGGGCAAAAGGTTTCCAGAAAGGCAAACTCACTTGAGAGTTGTGCTAGTTTTCACAATTTTTTGGTTTTTTTTTTTTTTTGTAAAGTGTTAAAATACACAGGCAAGGACTGTTGTGAGTGCTCACACCTTACTGAAAACTGTTAGAAAGCCTCAAATCACAGACACACAAAGCATACAGGTGTTTGGTTTTTCAGGGAAATGGAGATTTGGGCTTTAAAACAAAAAAGGGGGAGAAAAAGTGGGAACAGCATCGCCAGTCGGTTGAGGGAGGGGATTGTCCAGCTCTGCTCTGCACTGGGGCAGCCTCACTTTGAATAATGTGTGCTCTTCTGGTCACCACAATATAGGAAGGATATTAAGCTCTTAGAGAGTGTCCAAAGGAGGGCAACGAAGATGGTGAAGGGCCTTGAGGGGAAGCCGTATGAGGAGCAACTGAGGTC
>JAYRBT010000114.1:91783341-91878760 GCA_036023395.1 Myiotriccus ornatus
TCTGCCGGGGCCAAGCAAGCTTGGACGGTGGCAGTGAGGTCCTCAGGACGTAGATGGATTGCCTTATAGGGCTAACAAGCTCCATCTGCCCGGGGAGTGGCCCTGACCAGGAATCGAACCTGGGTCTCGGCGGTGACAGCCCCTGGTGGTCTAGTGGTTAAGGCACTTTTAAAAATACTGGTGTTTTGAATCATCATTTTGAGAATCATCTCCTTGCCAAACAGTAGGGAGAACCTTTGACTTAAATAACAATAATTAAACCTTTAACCAGTTAGGAGGATGACATTCTCCAATGTTTAACCTCGCCCTGCCCTTTAGAAAATGAAACTTGAGAAAGCTTTTCACTTCTTGAAGTTCAAATGGCACATGCTACTTTGAGTGCACAGCATGTGTGCTTACCAGAAAGCATCTACAGGTTCAGGTAATTCGTGTGGCTACTTGCATGCTCTTGGGGAAGAACTTGTGTCGTGGCTGCAGGACAGTGTTGGTAGAGGCACACGGATCGGGAGTTGCCTTTGAAGGACACAGTGCCAGTTGTGCTTGCATTTTTATGTGTATACGTCTGTGGATTGCGGGGTAGCAGATGCTTATGGTGAGTGTTTGGTTGTGGTTTGGAGTACTGGCATGGAGAGGTTGGTCTTAGCTGATCACAGACGCTATGAATTGGTGCAAACCGCCAGCTGGTTGTCCTAAATTAGGGTCATGCATTTATCCCTTGCATCATACACTTATCCCTCAGTTCATTCATGTACAGTGGCCTTTGATGTGTTGTTAAGGTTTTACATTAGTCTTGTGAGCTTGACTTACTGCAATGCATGAAGCCTCATTAATGGGGAAAATACCTGCACTTGTAACGCAGTGCAGAATGTTCTTTCTTTGTTAACATATGTGATACACTGTCAGAAAATAAGCTGCCAGTCCTGCAGGCCTGGTTACTTACGGATTTTTCTCTGCCTCTGTAACAGGCCTGAGCAGAAAAGCCTCTTGCAAAAAGATTTGAGCAGATTTTTTCATATTTTATTGAATTCTGGCTTATGTGCCACCCAGAAGGCACAGCTCAGACCATGGTCGCTACTGCAGCCCCTTGTTTGCTCTGGCTGTAGAAGTGTTGGCTGTGCTTGCCTGGCCCCACCCACCAAACTCAGCTGTGGACTGGGAAGTTTTGGGTGAGTATTCCCATAACCTTCTACAAGAGGTTGAAATACAGTGTAAGGGCTAGAGGAAAACACAAGTGCAAGAGAACACTTGTTCTCTTGCAATATATAGGGTGTCAGACCCATTACGTAGAGACTGAGAGGGACAGCACCAAGTCAGTCGGGAGTACTGCGTTTGTCCAGTTACAAATGAGGAGCGAATAGTAATGGTAATAAGGTAGTGACGGAAAGGCCACTGTGTTTCAGTGTAGATCATTGCCCTGAGTGCATGAGTTGCTGCTGCTGCCTCTACTTGTGTACAGGTAAAAATTGTGCATGGCCATAAACCATTTTTATAGTCGATAGTGTCAGACCACTTGTCATGTTAGTTAAAATAGTAGTAACTCTGTGTCCTGGTTTTGGCTGGAATAGTTAATTTTCTTCCTAGTAGCTGGGTACAGTACTGTGTTTTGGATTTAGTATGAAAATAATGTTAGTGCACTGATGTTTTAGGTGTACGGCTTACTCTGAATCAAGGACTTCTCAATGTCCTGTGCTCCTCCGGTGAGCGGGTACACAAGAAACCAGGAGGGAGCTGGACAGCCTGGACAGCTGACCTAAAGGGATATTCCATACCAGAGAGTATCATGCCCAGTATATGAACTGGGGGGAATTGGCTGGGAGGCTCTGATTGCTGCTTGGGGACTGTCTGGGCATCAGCCAGAAGTTGGTTTCTTACTTGGGTTTTATTCCTCCCTCTGTCTTTTTGTTATCTTCGTTTTCATCATCGTCGTTGGGGGTGCGGGTGGTACTGTGGTGGTGATATGGTTTTTGTTGTTGTTTTGTTGTGGTGGTGATGATGATGAGGATGATTAACTTAAGAACAGTTTAATAAATGAACTAACCTCAACCCACAAGGCTTTACCTCTTTCTGATTCTGTCCCCATCCCACCAGGTCTGCACAGGGGGGAGCAAGTGGCTGGAGGATATTAGTTGCCAGGTAGGGTCAAACCATGGCCCTGTCCTCTGGTTTTGCAGCCTTCATTAAGTTCTCCAGTAATTCTCCAGAGGCCGTACTCAATCCACCTTTACTTGATGGGTTCCCGGAACCTCTAACTTCCCTACATTTTTTTTAGCTCTTTCAAAACCACCATCATCTCCCTTTGAAGCACACAAAGGCAGGCTGCAAGTCTAGCCATGCCTTGCAGAACAAAAATAATATCCTTTGGTGCTTCTTTGCATTGATTTCTTGTTCTATCACCAATGCTAAGTGGCTCACATTACAGTATAGGAGGGACTGCTAATGCTGTTTTTCAGACATTTTTCTTGCATTTTTTAAAGTCATCTTAATTGACTAATTTCTTCTAAATTCAGTGCTGAACTTCTTTAGATCAAATATTCAAATTTAAACTCCAGTTGAACAATTACAGGTCTATAATGAATTTGAGTTGTGCAGATTGAATAGTTCTTGGTTTCACAGAACATGTCAGGCTCATACAATGCACCTATGCAAGTATCAGTTCCATATAGCACAGTGCAGTTTTCTAAGTGTTTGTGGAGTTTGACTTTGTGTCTTAAAATACACATTTATGAAGATGGTAAAATACAGATTAGAGTCCTCAAGGACGTACTTGGTGAGACCAGATGGATGTATCCAGGTTTTAACCACCATTTACGGTGTATGAAAAATGATCATTTTGGAGTGAGTGCTTTATTTATATCCTTTAGGGCTGTATTACCTCCAAAGGAGAGATGCATGGTCTTGGGAGGAGATGACTGTCTTTGAATCTGCAGTGACAGGGACTGTGAGTTTCTCATTGCACGTGTGAAGGAGCTTAGCAATGAAGTTAAGGAGTTTTCCACCCCTCTCCTCACTTTGTTTTTCCTTGCTGCTCCTTTTCGCACTTCCATTTTTCTGTTTGCATCTATTTTTCAGGCTTTGCTTTTTAAAAATCTTACTCATCCAGTGCCCTGGGAGGTTGTTTTGCAGAACAGAGGGGCAGGGCTGGGTTTTGTGCTGAGCCAGTGAAGAAGCCCTTACATGCAGAAGCCCCAATCAGGAATCAGAGGCTCTTGACACCTCCTGTCTTGCAGCATCATTGCCCTTCTGAGACCCTCACCCAATTCCCACCTAAGCTGTCAGTCCTTAGTGTGAGAGAAGAATGTTAACAACATCTGGGGGTTGGTGGTTTGTTTTTATTTCTTCTCCTATTCCTCCACCACATATCAGTTGCTGTGTGGGGATTTGAGCTTGAGGATTTAGCTTCCCTGGTTCAGAATAACAGATCCCTTTAAATGCTGTTTATTCTAGAGATGACACATCTGTGTGGCGGGCTTGTATTACAGGGAGATAAAAACATTGTGGAATAACCTGCAACCACTGGAATTGTCTTTGATACTTGAAAAATTGGTTCATGGAAGAGTTTTTTGCACAAAATCATGTTTTGCTTTTAGCATACAGTAAAAATAGAGCTGTGGTGGTGGTGAGATTCCAGAGGGGAAAACTTTCAGAGAGCTGCCAAAATGAATAAGCAGTCTGATTGCCTGAAGCATTATTTTGTATCCTACACAATCTGTACAAAACATGTATGAAATAGGTGCACTCAGAATGTAAAAGTTTGGGTTTACCTGCTGAGCAACTTTTAAGATGTTGTCACCTCTATAATTATTGTGCACAGTCTTACTATAGAGGCTAAAGAGCTTGTCTTTTGCCTAGAGTTTGAAGAGTTGCTTTACAAGTGTGCTGAAATACATCTTAATTCTGTCCTATCTTTCACTCCTGACAAAATATGAGCACTCATAAAATACACTTTAAGTTAGGTTTTCACTTTGCTGCAATGAGCATAGTAATGGGAAAAGTTTTGTTTTCTGTGTGTAAATCATTATCTAGTTTCATAGCAATGTGTTTTTCTCACAGAACAAATTTAATTATAAGCTTTGGGCATTAAGTAAAAAATGTGTGGTATTATCAGAAAGTCAAACCTCCTGTTGAAATGTAGTTTTGGGCTGCTGTGCTCAAGATGTGTCTCAAATCACTAGTAAGGTTGTTGTTTATTGTTTCTTACAGTATAACATGCTGTAAGGCTGAGAATTAAAAGGGATTCTTCCCCTCTGTCCTCAAGGCCCACAGCTGCAGGCTGGTCAGCATGTAGTAAGAATTTTTGGTTATATTCACTGTCTGTTTAACTTTGTGTTTCAGTATTTTTCTGTGTATCTATTTTCATTACCTGTGTTTCTGCTGGAATAGTTTTGCTTTGTTTAGAGTTAATAAAACATTCACGTTGCTTTCTTTTTGAAAAAGAACTGACCTTCTTGTTGATCTCTGTCTGTTGGGTCTCTCAATGGTTAACCTTCTCCTGTTCTTTCTTCCTCTTTCCTTTTTACATCTAACATGCCTTGGTATTTCAGGGATGGGGGCTTTTTTTGTTGTTTGCTCTTTACAGTGCAATAATCTACGAGTTCATGCTGCTACAGTTAGAGTTAAGAAATCTCTGGAAGTTAGCTTTGATATATGCTGTATAATCTTTTGTTATTTCTTGTTATATTTTTTCTGCAATTCTTGTACTTTTTGCTAGTACCATTCCTTTATGTTAAATGATGCTTGTGCGTTGCATTTTTTGGCCTTTTCTTAGTAGCTTTTTAGAATTCTGCTTTAAACATTCTACGTCTTCCTCCTTGTCTTTTTTTTTTTTTATTTACCTTTCTTTTTGCCTCAGTTCCTTGCTGGGTGCAATGCAATGACTTCGCTCAGCTTCAGTCAGGTAAGACCTCTTTGTCACCTACATGCCTTCCTCGTGCCAGTGCTTCTCCTGCAGTAGATCAGACGGTGGGATGGACCCAGCTGAAAGCTGATCTTCTTGCTTGGTTGGTTTCTTTGGGGCTGCCTCAATTTTTCCAGGTTCCCCCCACTCAGGCAGGGTGGAGAGTAGGGAAGGAATGAAGACAGCAGTGTCAGATCCGTTCTTGGTTGCTCCTTGTCACGCTGCACACCCTGGGTATGGTTTTATAGCTATGGACCTGGCTGAATGGAGAAGTTAGAGGTGATGTGGTGGCTGTTAGCCTGAGGGTTCCTGATGGGTGTGAGCTGACACCACAGCAGGAGTGAGTAGGAAGAATGCACAGAGATTATCTTTAGAAATGAGTAAATTGCTGCAGATGTTTAAGAGAGACTTTGCATAAACCATGAGGCAGAGGAGGCATATCTGGTGCCCCCTTTCCCATGGGACTGCTGCCCTGACGAGGACTCGAGAGCTGCAGGGTTGTGGAGAAAACCTGTTGCCTCCTGTTTGTGTGGGTATTGGTTTATCCCTGATAAAAATATTATTTAAAGCAGATATATTACATCAAATTTCAGTAGTGACCCTGCCTTTGCTCCAGTGCTTTTGAATGTGTGAAGCAAATGTAGTAAAACCTTCTGCACCTTGGTCGTGGAGCTGGGGGTTCAGTCTAGGTGTGTTTTTCCATGGAACAGATTTTAATAGCAGCAGGATTTCCATTACACCAGGAATTTGTTGCCTCTTACTGAAAGAAGAGTGGCTGAACTTTGGAGGAAAGAGACTTGTTTTCCTGGAATTCATTTCCTGACCTCTGCCGATACCTGAATCTTTTACATTATGAGCTTGCAGAAAACAGCTTGGAAGTTGCTGTTAATTAAGTTCTGCTGCTATTTAAAGTTCATAGAAAGAGTTAGTGATAAGATCACATCAAGCTTTACTGTTACAGTATTTCCTTTTAATTGGTTGTTTGGTCTTTCTGCCCTTAAAACAAAGAGTAAAATACAAGAAACTGCAGTACTTGCCTCCTGGAGCAGAGTCTTCTGATGAAGTAACATTTAGGAAAGTGCTGCCAAAATCAAACCAAGGAAATGTACAGGCAGAAATACTTTCTTTTTTAATAACTCCAAGTGTCAGTCCTCTTTTTCAGGGGCCCTTGTAACAGCGATAATTTGATACCCCAAAATTTGCTGATTCTTGGCAGAAACTGGTTTGGCACAGGTCTGGTGCAGGCAAGGATGTTCAGCTCCTCAGGACCCACCAGGGTTTTCAGCCCTGAGCTTCTGTAACAGAAATGCCCCCAGCTGGCTGCATGGTTTTAGCAACAATTTGTTTACAGATGTGCAAAGTGTTGTACAAGAAGGGAAAGGTGGAGGAGAATGATCTGACTAATGCATCTGTAAGAAATGTTCTTATTGTTTTCTGTCCCTATGCCAGAACCTGATATCTTAACTTTCAATACTCCTTGTGAGTCCTGGGCAGGAACAGGGTCAAAATCTTGCCTTACAGTGTTGACACCTTTATCCTTTGGAAAGGAGATTAGATTTTAAAGGCAGTTGATTTTCTGAATGATTCGCCTATTGTTTCTATACTGTTTCGAAGGCAGGGGTTTGTCCTAAGCAGCAATGATATCATGGCATAACACTTGTACCTGAAGTAATTTTTTTTTTTTTGGTCTTCTCAGAATGGTGGGAAAAGGAATACTTTTGGTACCTTTTTCTATTTGAATCTAGCCATCATGAGGAGTAGTCAGCATGGGGGAAAATCATGCTTGACCAATTTGATAGCCTTCTGTGATGACATGGCAGGATGGGTTGATGAGGGGAGAGTAGTGGATGTAATCTGCCTTGAATTCAGCAAGGCTTCTGACACTGTCTCCCATTACATCCTCATAGGTAAGCTCAGGAAATGTGAGTTAGAGGAATAGACAGTAAGGTGGGTCAAGAACTGTTGAGTGGCAGAGCTCAGAGGGTCATGGTCAGTGGAGTAGAACCCAATTGGAAGCTTGTAATCAGTGGCATTCCCCAGGGATCAGGGTCCAGTTTTATTCAATTTGATTATTAATGACCTGGATGAAGGGATAAAATGTACCCTCAGCAACCTCAAGGACGTTGATAGGCTGGAGAGTAAGTTACTGCACCTGGGGAGGAATAACCCCAAGTACCAGTATGGGTTGGGGGCTGACCTACTAGAGAGCAGCTCTGGAGAGAAGGATCTGGCAGTTTGGTGGATGAGACATTGTCCACAAGCCAGCAGTGTGTCCTTGAAGCCAGGAGGACTAGTGGTATCCTGGGGTGCATTGGGAAGAGCATGGCTAGCAGGTTGAGGGAAGTGGTCCTCGCCCATTACTCTGCCCTAGTGAGGATGCATCAGGAGTTCTGGGCTCCTCAGTACAAGAAAAACAAGAAACTGCTGGAAAGGGTCCAACAGAGGACGCAGAGATGCTGAGGGGTCTGGAGCATGTCTCTTATGAGGAGAGACTGGGGGGAGCTCAGCCAATTTAATCCAGAAAAGAGAGGACTGAGAGGGAATCTCACTAATACATATAAATACCTCAAAGGTGAGTGCCAAGAGGATCATGCCAGACTCTTTCGATGGTACCCATTGACAGGACAAGAAACAATGGCTATAAACTAAAACACAAGAAATTTCACCTCAACATGAGGAAGAACTTCTTACACTGAGGGTGGCAGAGCACTGGAACAGGCTGCCCAGGAGTCTCCCTTTCTGGAGATATTCAAAACCCACCTGGACGTGTTCCTGTGTCACCTGCTCTAGGTGATCCTCCCTTGGCAGGGGGGTTGGAGGATGATCTCTAGAGGTCCCTTCCAACCCTAACAATTCTGTGATTCTGTTACTCATACTTAGGCCTGACTTTTGTTAGTATTGTTCACTATGTATGGTGGTACTGGTACTGTCTGGCATGAAGTGTAGCATCTTAAAATGGAGGCACCAAGTATTAGAACAGCTGCAGCCATGCAGGATTAACTCATCTGATGGGGTACAGCAGGAAAGTAGAAAAGTTTCAAGATTGGCTTCTCATAGTGCAGCTGGCCATATGATGAAACAGCAGCAAGGCAAGCACGTGCATGTACAATAGTCAGTATGTCTTTTCTTCCTTTAAGTAAAAGTGTAGAAATTCACTTAATTTTTATTGAAGAATGTAACTAACTCAGTGTATTACATGTAATTTTGTATGTGTTAGGGCCCATCAGAGAATTTCACTTCTCCCATAGCGTTCCAGGTACCACCCCACATGCTTTGGAAACAGACTAAGTACACAAATAAATACTTAACATACTGTTACTTGCCTGAGAGTGACATGTGTGCTTTTTCAGTGTAATCTGGTTTCCAAAACCCAAGTGGTCCTCCAAAAGGTTATCGGTTACCCACCTGAACGCAGGGGTTGTAGTTTCACATCTTAGCAGGGCGTCTTAATTCAGGTTTTATGTCGCTCTTCTGCCTGTACTAGTCAGAGTTGCATGGTGTAGCATTACCTTTCTGACTGTCACGCCAGCTTTCATGATCTTCTTCTGATTTCTCCACTTTTTATTGGATTGTTGTATCTAGTCAGCACGTGAACCCCAGGTAACTTTTCTATATCTAAACCTTTTTTACTGGATAGCTGCATGCAGGAATATTTTGCTTTGTGCAGTGTTTCACACATATAGAAGAATTTTAAGTACTTTTTTGGGTTAGAAAGCAGACTCTCATGTGTCAAGCTACTAAATGCAAAGAAGATAACCAAGAATTTCATATCTGTCCTATACTTCCAGTTTTATTCTTGAGATGTCCCCTGGGTTCAGAGCTCGGTGCAGCAAGATTTTGGCAGAAGGAGGGGGCAGGCTGGTGACAAAGGCTCTCTCAGTGCTTGGATTCGGTGCTGCAGCTGCAGCATGTTGGAGGAAATGAGGGTTCACGTGGAGGGACAGAGGGACAGTCCCGCTTGTAACTCTTTTTTTTTTCCTACTTCTCATTTTTTAAATATTATTATGCAATTATGAGATGTGGGCATTTAAAGAAAAGGTAAGTTAAAACTTATTGTCTTGAAGGTACACAGTGCTCTTGGACTCTGCTCTTAGTAATGGCCATGCTTTGGTCCTGCTGCTGTGTTCTCATCAGCTCTGTTAGAAAAGGCAGCCTTTTGACCAAGAAGACTCATTAAAATAGGCTTTGGGGACTGTAACTTTATTTTTCTCCTGTGGAAGTATAGAGTTGGTTTGAGTGCAGTACACAGACAGAGATTATAGGAGTCCCTTTATTAAAGGGGAGTACAGTTTTTCAGACCTTCTTGCAGGTGGCACTTGAATAAGAGAAATGAGACAAGAAATGAAAGCCAGTGTCCTTGTGGCCCTTTGGACTTAGCTTTTGACTCCGATCTTCTGAGCTCTCTTTAGTTTCCCTGGCTTCCTGAGGCCAGTTTTCCATTGTGAGTTGCAATAAAAAGAGGGAGCTTCAGATTCAAAGAGTAGCTGTTAATAAACACTGCCATACTGCTTGGGGAGGTTGGAGCAAAGCTATCTAGCACATGCTGTGCTTTGGCCTTCCTTTCAAAAAGGTCAACTTGTCGCTCTTGTGCCATGTGAGTATTCTCCCTGTTTCCATCTCACCTAGTTTGCTACAGATCCTCTCTTTTGTTTCTTTCCCATTTAGAAAAAAAAAAAAGGCAGTTCTTTAACCCTAGCCAGGATTGTCTGTGCAGTGTCCTTGCACATGTTGTAATTGCAAGCTATTACAGGCACAGCAGTTGAATAACCCTGTGTGCTTTGACTTTTCTCCCTCTGCATTTTATTTCTGTAAATACTTTTGCACTCTGCACAAACAGCACCAGGGGTATAAGCTGGCAGTGGTGAGCAAGTTTCCAGCATTGCCGTGCTGGACTCTGGGTGCAGTGGCTGGGCACAGAATACACCCCTGAACTCTTTATTCCAGGAAAATGCATGCTGTTGAGAAAACTGTAGTGCTGAGGGGTACAGGACCTGCTGCTGTTAAGGTGGACTTTGCAGCAGGAGAGATCCTTATTTGTAGGTAGATGCTGGATGCATCCTTCTGGGATGGAGAGGCAGTGGTGAGCCGTTTTCCACTGTTCAGTACTTCCCTGGGTGTCTTTGTGTGATTGCTTCCAACGTGCTCTTCCTGCTTGGCCATTGCCCTTGGTGTTTTCCCTCTGCCTGAAATAATCTCCTGCCATATCAAGAGCTGTTGACTTCAAGGGGATGAATTTTGTGTGAATATCCTAATCCTAGGATGCTTAGATTGTAATTCAGGCTAGTTTAGATCTGGTCAAAGTGTGAATAAAACTGCAAGGACCTATGATTTTTCTTAACTCTTCTATATGAAGATCATTAGATTCTGATTTTATGAGGTATTGGGTATTGAGCACAATTATTTACTCTGTTTTGCAGTATCTTTTTCTTGTGTTTGTTTCTGTTTTGTAAAATACTTTAATTACCTCAACTGTGTTTAAGTATGAAGGTAACCATTACTGAATGATTTGGGGAGGGGGGTGGAATGACAGGAAAAGTAATGGCATGAAATTACCCCCCTATAGTTCACTGGTTGAAGTCTTCCTTTACCCTCTACATTTCCAAATGGTTTGAAATGCCATTGAGGTTAAACTGTTTGAAACTAGCTTCTCTCCCTTGTCCTGCATTTTTTTACGCTTCCCTGAATTTTATACAAATGATTTATTTCTAAGCTTCCTTATGCTGGTGCTGCCAGGGAGTGTGAAAGCTCAGCACTGTGGGTCCTGATGTGTCAGCAGCAAGCTGGAGGGTTTGCTGCTGATGCTAGGGGGCCAAAAATGTGCATCACTTTGCTAGAGATACAGATGCAAAGGAAAGTTTAAAATAGTTTATTGTATTTTAATAAAACTAAAGTGCAAAATCTGCAGCACTTATGCTTCACCTGGTTTCCCATAACAGTTTCAGATCAATAGGGACTATAATTTATTCTGAACTCCTTTTTACTGCTAACATTAAGCACGCTTGAGACCTAAGAGAGTATTTAGAAAGGGGGGAAAAGGGTAATCTCAGGTTCGGAGGAAGATGAAAGACAACACATGCAAGGGGTGATTAAGGCTTTGGGAATGGAAAGGAGAAACTGAGCAGCTTTGGCAAATGGACAGAAAATGGTTGACAGCTTTGATTATCAATGCTGTCTTCCGACTCTCAAGCAGTCAAGCATTTTCAGTTCCAGTACATCTACAAAAGCAAAAAACTGTGTGATTGTTGGGTTTTTGGATGAGGGATGGTTTGTACTTCTGGAGGAAGAAAAAGAGGAGTCACCTCTGCAGTTGCAGGGACTGCAAAACATCACTTACAAGAAAACACAAATCAAGATTTCCAAAAGCAAGTGCCTAAAATTAGGCTTCGAAGTCCTAATTTAAGAATGATGAAAGTGGCTGTTTTCCAAGAAGGCTGAGCAGCCAGGCTTGACAACGGACTGCTCTCAGAAGCCAGCACAATTATTTAGATGCCTATTTTGGGAATTTTTTTGGAACTCAAGTTCAGACACTTAGATGTGAAAGCTGGGATCAGTTTCAGGGAGTTCTTAAGCAGCAGGGTGAGAGCTGAAGGATCCTGCTTGAAGGGAGCAGGCTCCCAGTGCTTTGAGCTTTCAGCTCAAAATGTTTTTCTGCTGCTGTTTGATTTGCTTAAAAGGGTGCCATCGGACAGAGGGCAAACCTTTATATTTTTGTGCATCATCTTTGCACCTGGAAAGTTACTTCAAGAAGAAACTCAAGAAACAACATTAAAATGTGACCAAGAATTCTTAAATTACTTTTTGGCATAAACCCCCCAGAATGTGTTTTCAGTGCAAAGCACAGGAGAGAATTTCACTTTGAAAGGTAGGAGCTGGTTGAAATGCTTCAGTATTTAGTAGCCCTTTCCTCAGAGAGTAACTATATGCATTAGAAGAGCGTGTTGTCAATGCTTGTAGCCTGTATGAAACACTTTATTTATAAATAAACTTAGAAAACATATACTGCAAGAAAAGGCTTTGCACTGTATTTTTGATTGTCACACTGAGAAGCACCAGGGCCATCCATGCCTGGACTGAGCGGCAGGGAGAGCTCACATCTTCTGCCCAGACACGTGGCTGGCTGCTGGAGCATGGTGCATGTCTCAGCTCATAGTGTCAGAAGTGAAACAAGGATGCAAAATGACCTGTGGAGGTCCAAAAAAACCTGTCAAAATCCAAAGAATTATTGAAAAAGTGGGGCTTGATTGTGTTGGAGCAAGGTACAAGTTTAGCCTTCATTATGTTTGTGTTGCAGAATTGAAGTCCAGTAATCTTGTTTTGTTTAAAACATCAGATAGGTTTTCTCTGGGTTAGATATTTGGACTTGAAGGAGTAAAATCTTTCAGATTGTAAGCCTGAGTGCTTCCAGACTCTGATCCAAATTGCCCTAGTGTTCTGGGGCCTTACTGCAATGGTAAAATTTGGTAGCAGAGAGGATAATTTTTTTTTTCCTGTCCATTGTAGAAACTCAAGAAAAAATAACCAGTGTATATAGAGGTATATGTTTAGAAAAGGATTGTCGAGCATAATTGGATTTTCTTTTTTTTTTTTTTTTTTTTTCTCCTAACTGTAGGCACTGAATAAGACTACAGATGCCTTCTGTCTGGTCTTCTATAAGGCTTTTGACATGTGCCCCCACAAGATCCTTTTCTCTAAGTTGGAGAGATATAGATTTGATGGATGGACTGTTCAGTGGATAAGCAATTAGGTGGGTGATCGGATCCAGAGGGTAGTGGTCAGCAGCTCAGAGTCTGATGGACAAGTGGTGTCCCCCAGGGGTCCATATGGGACTAGTACTGTTTAATGTCTCCATCAATGACATGGACAGAGGATGGAGTGCACCTCCAGCAAGTTTTGCAACATCACCCAGATGAGTGGTTGTGGTTGACATGCCTGGGGTGCTGTCCCAAGGGACCCAGACAGGCTCAAGAAGTGGGCCCTTGGGAACCTCATGAGGTTCAAAAAGGCCAAGGATAAGGTCTTTCACCTGGGATGTGGCAATCCATGGCATCAGTATGGTTTGGGGGATGAAGGGATTGAAAACATCCTTGCTGGGAAAGACTTGGGCTGCTCACAGCCCAGAAAGCCACTTGCACCCTGGGCTGCATCAAAAGGATTGTGGCCAGTAGGTCAAGGGTTGTGATTCTCCCCCTCTGTCTGCTCTTCTGAGACCTCTCCTGGAGTACTGCATTCAGCTCTGGAGGTCCCAAGACAAGAAAGACATGGACATGTTAGAGTGGGTCCAGAGGAGATCAGAGGGCTAGAGCACCTCTCCTATGGAGGCAGGCTGAGAGAGTTGAGGCTGGTCAGCCTGGAGGAGAGAAAGCTCCAGGGAGATCTTATTGTCGCATTCCAGTACCGGCCTACAGGAAAAATGGGGACAAACTTTTTAATAGGGACTGCAGTGATAGGACAAGGGGCAATGGTTTTAAACTAAAAAGAAGGCAGATTTAATCTAGATGTAAAGAAGACATTTTTTTACAGTGAGGGTGTTGAAACACTGGAACGGGCTGCCCAGAAGAGTCATAGATGCCCCATCCCTGAAAACATTCAAACTCGTGTTGGATGGTGCTCTGAGCAACCTGATTAAATGGAAGATGTCTCACCCATTGTAGAGGTGGTTGGACTAGATGACCTCTAAAGGTCCCTTCCAACCCAAACCGTTCTGTGATTCTGTGAATAGCGTGCCTTGCTCTGGGATGACTTCCAGGTAAAGGAGCATTGCTGCTGATCTGCTTGTGTATGTGGTCAGCTGCAGAATTTGCTTACTTTCAGTATTAGGAAACATGCCGATTGCAGTGTTTCAAATGGCCACTGGTTTAATTTTTCTGGGAGTCGATGTTCCTCTGAATTGGTTAACTATTCTAATTAAAAAAGAACCCTTGTAGTTGCTGCTGTTGAAGCAGTGTTTAATGTTGTGTGGCTGTTGGCAGGAGACTTGATGCATTTTCACATGACCCCCTCTGGAACAAAAGCAGATTGTTTCCTTCTGTTTTTCTGTTACACAAATGAGTTCCTTTTGAAACCATTTCTTTTTCTGGAAATTCTGGAAATCAGCACCAGGAGTAGTTTTTCCTTTGCTTTGCCTATTTCAATATGCTGTCTGATAATGCTGGCTCAAAAAGCTGCTTTGGGGTACCAGCCCAAAAAAGCTGAGACCTCTGCAAAAACACTCATCCCTTTGGAGAATGAGTTTTTCTTCCAATTTTATGGAAGGGTTGAACATGGAGTTTCATTTCTTCCTATCTTTGCTATAGCTAGGCAGAGTTTGTTTCTGCTTTCCTAGTTTCTGCATTTTTAGTGTCAAGCAAACAACAATATGTAGCAAGTCAGTTCTGAATTGAGCCTTTTTTGTATATTTTTGTATAACGAACCCTTATTTTTGAAACAAGCTCTCCCCTCTGAAACCTTCCCCCGTGAGGAGGGGAGTTGAAGTCAGACACAGTTGAGGGTTATTGGCTGATGCAGTGCTCCTTAACTAGATCAATCAGTACTGGATCAAAGGAGCGACAGACAAATTGAGTAAGTGGGGATTTCAAACAACAAAATGAGTTATCCGCCAGGCAGTGCTTTTCCTGGTGATATTTAATAGCTGACAGATTGGAAAAGAAAAAAAAAAAGAGCTGGAGTGAAAAAAATGCTTTCTCTCATTATCTTTCTTCTCCTTGGAATTACATACTAATTTATCACAGCCTTTCTGATGCTCATGCTTCTGATAACATAGCATAGGCTTTCTCACTTACATTTCCTTAATCCTAGGACACCAGTGTGCCAGTGCTGTGGGCATGCACACAAATGCTCAGTTTGTGTACCGTAGCTGGTGAAGTGATGTAATCCCAAAAATGCACTTTCTTGTGAAGTGTTTGCTTACTTGGGCTGGGCTTCTTCAGTCAGAAAATAAAACCAGTATGAATTGGGACTACAAAATACTTGTAACACTTCTACTTATTTTGATCGAGCTCTTTGTTTGCGCCTGGTGACCAGATTCCAGGGATGTTTCTGTGGCTTTGTGTAGTCCAAAGCGGTTCAACACAGAGGGGAAAGCCTTATTTTTTGTGTCCCTGAGAGCCCTGCAGGGAACGATTGGTTGTGGTGCTGCCGGAAGTCCTTGATGAGCGTATCAGCCTCCTGCCGGGGGCCTGTGATGGAAGGGATGTGTTCTTCTGTAGAAGACCACACGATGTAAATGCATTTATCTAAGCCCCTTGTATTTTTTTGGTCCCAAGGGAAGTCAAAGCCCCTGTGGTTGCTGGGTGCCTCCCTGTCCTGCTTCTTACCAGGGAGAGAGCATTGTTTGCATCCTGCTTGGCTTTTCTTGCAGGACCCGGAAGAAATGGAGTTTTGAGTCTGAGCTGACTAAAACCGGAGGACATACTATTAATTTTACTTGCATATATCAGAACCCCTCTATAGGTGAAGTTTTCACAGGTGGAAGAGAGGTGTTTGTTTGGCTAGAACTGAAAAAAAAAATAAAATTGAGATTAACTTTTTTGTTGTTATCAACTACATGAAAGCTCGTCTGATGGTTTCGGTTTGTGCTGTGAGTATGCTGACAGCTTGTGTTGCTTCTGTTATTTCCCCCAAACTAAAATTGCTGCTAATATTGGTACTTTAATGAAGGAGAACCATCAAGCAGTGAAAACCATCCTGTTAAAAATAGATACAATTTTATTAGTGAAAGCTCAGTGCAGTTCTGGGTAGAAAAGAGGAAATTTTTTCTTAATCAAGAAGAAAATCACTTCCTCTTCTTTTGAGAACGGCTTCATGCACGATTGTCCCTGCTCATGGGAAGTGTTGCTGCTTTCCTGCTTTAACCTTAGGGAGGTACAGCAACTAAGTACCCCAGTGTATTGATCATGTGCTACCAATAATTAGTGGCCATGTGAGGAGTTGGCAGATGACATTTGAATTCACTCTACTAATGTCGGATGAGTTTTATCTGGTAATGTTTTACCAGTAAGCAGTTTCTGGAACTGGAGATGCTCATGCCATGAACTGCAGTGTTTCCTCCCTGGCCTCTGCAGCCCTCTCTGTCACTCGGTGACTGTTGATCTTTTGGTTTTATGGGCTGTTAATCAGGGCTGTAATCAGTCACCTATCTGCAAGTGATGGCAGAGCCAGTTTTCACTTTTTCCCCCTTGTCTCGTTCTCCCCAGCTAGCATTGCCAGCTATTGGAGTCTCTTTGTTAAAAGAGCTTCATAGTGTATATTTGAACATTTCACTGTTGCTGCCTTTCTCAAAGTCCAAAATCTGAGGGATTTTGCAAGATTCCATGTACAAAACACAGAATTAAAAAGAACTTTAGGTTAATCTGAACTCATTACTTTAAGCTTCTGTACATCTAGATCTATGATGAAATACTTCAGTGGGAAATACAGCTCATACACCAATGACTCTGAGAATAAAATAAGCTTTATAGAATTTGTATCTGCTGAGAAAGTCCAGTATGTTTGCTGGAATTTTTCTTCTTATTTTCCTAGTTAGTGTAATATTTTCTTTGTTAGCCCTAACAGATGGTGTTCACATGATTAAACTATTTTCATGAGCTAACTTTGTCCTCTTTTTTCTATTTCAATAGGTTGTAGAATGGAAGTTCTGGATAAAACAATCAATAGTTACTTTGATGTTTGGCTTGGACCCAGAGGTAAGATTTCTCAAAAGTTAAATACATAAATAAAACTGATCTTACTAGAACATAAGAAACAGCTTCTCTCTAACTTGACATTGACAGGTGACTATTTTCCTAAGGATTGTAAAGCATCAAAATGCATGACAGTGTAATAAACAAAAGCCTATTCAGTGCTTCTGATCTTTCGATCTGAAGAGTTGCTAATTTTTTAGCTGTGACCATTATAGGTCCTGTTCGTCTCACTATCAGTTTAGATCCTGTTGTTCATCTTATTGACTGACATACTGACTTACCTCACTCAGATCTTTGCTGCTTTCTTTTTTTTCTTTTAATGAATTTAATAATAGCTTTTATTAAAAAGAAAAACTTTTTAAATTTGCATTTAATTAATTAATTGAAGAAATAAATCTTGCCCTCACAACTGGAGCTGCTTTGGAATTTTTCACTACAAATATCTGTAGCTTTTGGAAAACATTGCTGCTTTGAAACCATTCTGTTTTAAAGAGATAGTGTTCTTGGTAGGTTTTTCATTGGGGAAAAAGTCTGCAGGTAGAGAACAGCAATTCTGATCAGCATGAGGAAGGGAGAGGCAGCGGGACCAGGACAGGCAGTGGCCTCATGCTGAGGCCATGGGTAGGGATGGCTCCATTCCACCTCATTCTGACCCGGGGGGGATTAAATGTCAGCATCTCGTGTGCGTTGTGCATAGCAGTGCTGCACAATAGCCCGTGCTTTCTTCCTCTGACTGCTGCAGTAACACCTTCTCTGCCTCTTTCTTTGTCCCAGTGAGGCTCCGGTGGTGGTGCCACTGCTTTGCAGGACAAAGTCCACAGGAGGTGAAACAAGCCTCTGATTCTTCAAAGTGTGTTTTCTATTTACTTTTATTAGTATCTTTGGTGTCTGTGTTGCCCCTCTCTTCATACTAAGCCTGTTTAAATTAGTCTCAATGTTCTGATATAACTGTGAGTGCTGGCATATGGTCTGTATTTGCTGTGTGTTAAGAATAATGAACCATAAAGGTGGCAAATCAAGACAATTCCCCAACTTGCTTACTTACTTTCCAACCTACATTTTAAGGCTTCATTTCTTACATTCAGGATCCACATACGAGTCCTTTAAGTCAAGACTGTGAATGCTAGCAGTACTTGAATTGTTCATTTATAGTTTGGTAAACTTGGTTTCAGTACTTTGGGCTGACTTTAGTGAGAGGAGTGTTGCGCTGTTGCTGGGTATGGACAACACAGTTGTGGTTCAGAAGGATCACCCATTGTTCCAGGTCTTCCCCTGAAATCCTCTTGTTCTATGTGATTTATTTGCTTTTCCTGAGAAGTCATTGCATTGCCAGCGGGGACTGGTTAGTCAGACTGGACTGACTGCTCTGTGTTTCATTGCTCATTCAAGGTCTCCAAAATTTAATTCTTTTAAATAGCACATATATAAGTCTAATTGTGTTAGTACTGATTAGAAAATAATTATCAGGATCATCCCCTGATAACCACAAAGGGATCTGCTTCACTCCTAAGTTTGCTGACTCTGTAGGAGGTAAGGTGTGCACCATCGGGAAGGGTTGGTTTGAGAAAATAAGGGGAAGAGATTTGTTGAAACTTTTCTTTATAGTTTAAGCTCATCTGTGGTATTCAAATGGATGACAATTCTGAATGGTAATGAGTATTTAAAATTATAGTAATAAATTAAGGTAATAAAAATATTCTTGCCTTAGGAAGAGAATTATTTCTGCTTTGTTTAACAACTGTACAACTTAAGCCTTGTTGTTTGTAATTAGCAGTGTGGCCCTTAGTAAAAGGGCTTGCTGCGCTTCCTTCATCTTTCTCTGGTATTCCTGCACTGGATGCATTTTGCGTACAACTATTTTTGTGTGCTTTGAATTCTTCCCCTTACAATATCCAAGTGTTTGTATGTTTTTGTTTATTCATTTCAGACCCCAGAGTAAAAGGATGGCTTCTTCTGGAAAACTATACACCTACCTTTATCTTCTCAGCCTTGTACTTACTAATTGTTTGGCTAGGACCAAAGTACATGCGGAACAAGCAGCCGTTCTCATGCAGGGGTATTCTAGTGGTCTACAACCTTGGACTTACACTGCTTTCTCTGTATATGTTTTATGAGGTAAGAGAAAAAGGGTTGGGTCAGGCTTATTTTGCAGTATCTGTTTTAATTATATTGCCTTATGTTGAAAATTATCTCTGAGGACAGTGCTCCTTAAATTGGGGAAGCATTTGCAGAAGTGTTGCAACCGTTTTCAATGTGACTTCCGTGGGGAGAAAACTGTAGTTGTAGTGTTACCTCTAAGGATGGTGTGAAACAAACCTTGCCTTAAACATCCTTGCTGACCTTGGTTAGCAATGTTTCAAATGCACTTTTCTCAGTGGAAATGAAGGCCTGATCTTTCATCATGAAAGGCTACTCTTTCAGTAACTTCTTGCTTAGAAGTCTTGCTCAATGTGATTGTGCTGGTGGATTGTGCAAAGTACTTCACAGCTAAACTGTGGTTTGATCTAGATGGGAAAATGTGTTTTATTTACTTGTATTTAATCATGCACACACTCCTCACATCTGTTTCTGTAAGCTTGCAATAGATTCTTTTACATGCTTGTTTTGCTGAGAAAAAAAAAAGTTGCTGACACAATGTTGTCATGACTCATCTGTTTCTTGGAACTTAAAATCTAAATATACAAATATATTTCAAACTCAATTGAACTTTCTTTGAATGTATTTTCTTTCATAAAAATGCAAAGATTAAGGCAGTGTAAACTTTTCCATGTCCCAGAGAGCCCTTTAGCTGCTTTTACTCAGAACTCTATGTTCTTATTCGAGTGAAAATGAAGAACTGTGATAGTCTAAATAACAACGCAGTTAGAAAATGACTGCGTCACTTTAACATACAGGATACTCTGGCTTGCTTTTAACCAAAGTATTTCTCCTTTCTGTAAGGAGATACTTCATTGTCAACATCCTCTTTTCAAATCTTTCAATATGCTCTTTTCAAATACAAGCTAGGGCTAAAACTACTAATCTTTTTTTTTTTTTTGCCTGTATAAACAAGCTGTAATTTTCCTTTAAGTTTGTAGTTAATTCTACAGTGTTTTACAAGGTGAGTGTTTAGAGACGAAGCAATCTAAATGTAATGTTATTTCTCTTGTGGAGTGAATTGTCTAGTCAAAAATTACTGAGTTGGGTTGTTAAGAACTTAGATACTTAATTGTTCAGTTGAGAGCAGCTTTGGATTCAGTCGGTGCTTGGAACAACTTGTGTTCTTGATGTGCTTACATTTCTAACCTCCCTGTAAGGATGTTATAATCCAGAAAAAAATGTGTGTTGATCTATTTAACTTGTATAAACTCAGTGTTGATGTGGACTTCAATGTACATTTGCATTATTTCATGCAGATATTATTTACAATTATATAACTATCTGTTGTTTTAACCTTTTGTTTATTTACATTATTGAGGGTTTACAACTGTAGACTTCCCTCAGTTGTACCAAGTGTGGATAAAACTCTCAGGATAGCCAGTCTTTTTTTCTTGAGTATTTGAAATAATACTTATAGTTTTCAAATTACTGTAACATTCTGCCATGCTACAAAACCTGCTGATAAATTTAAGCAAGAGAAAATAGCTGAACTGTTGGTCTTATAAAAGCCTTTTTCTTGCTAACAATGAACTTGGTTACCAAGAAAGGACTGTTGATTATTATATGCCAAAGTCCTCATACTTGTAACCAGATGAATAGCTTTTATAATGTGAAGCAATGAGGCAACGAAAATACAGTGAATATTAAGGATCCTCCTTCCTTTATAATGATATGCTTTACATCAAAGCGAGTGTTGCTCTTAATTTAACATTATCCATATGGAAGTGTTCATTAGGATTGTTCTCCTTATGAACGGGCGTACATGAAGCTAGAGCGTTATGAAGACTATTAAACTCATGACAGTTGCAATGAAGTGGGGTTGGCAGCACTTGCTCCTCATGTGAGGGCAAGTGATGCTCTGCAGCAAGGTACTGATCCCCTAAAAATGCTGCAAAGCAGGGTCTTGTGCTGACATAACGCCATGTTGCTTGATGTTTGCAGGGAGAGAGCCAAAAGCTGTAGGGAAAAAATCATGTCGTTGCACCTTGAGGTATGTTCTCAAGCTGAAGTGCCTACACAGTTACCTCTGTTGGTGCATGGCATGTGATACCTTTGCTTGGATCTCTTCCGTCTTGGAAATTTGGCTTTAAAAGATTAGCCATGTATCAGTAGCACTGTATAGTACACTTACTTGCATTTAAGATAAAATGGTGATGAGCAGCATTCAAGAAATTTATATAACTCCCTGTTCTCTTTCTTCTTGTCATTTTAAGTTTCAGTTGGATTAAATTTTTTTCAGTCCTACTGTGAGGAAGGTCATAAATGTCATCATTTATAAACTTTTTTACTAGCCTCTCTGAAAAGAAATTGCTTTAATAGCTTGTATTCAATACACCTGAAACCCTGCTTTGGAGTTTTTCCTGAGTTATAGCTGCGGTGATTCAGGTCATGAATCATAGCATCACAGCTTAATTTACATATTATATGACCAAAACAAGATGCTAAAGTGGGGCATCCTCCCATCTAGGATGAAAAGGATAAGCTGCTTGGTTTTCTGACCTTTACCTCTGAGTGTTGGTAAACAGTTACATGGGGAAATTTTGCATTGTAGGATTTGTGTAATTCTAGGTATTGTGGTAGTGTACTATTTGGCCTACTGATGTAAAATAATTCAACCTTGTTCTCAAATCACTAGAAATCTTAGACCTCTTATTCAGAATTCCTAGGAGTTTCTGTGTGTACTTGCTGTAACTTATTTGGATATTTAATGAGCAGGTTTTGATACTAGCAGAACAGAGTAGTGGACTGCACTTGTCCCAGACAGTATAAAAGGCAAGGCAGATCTAGAGCAGGGAGAGTTTTCTCCAGGCTGACTTGTCACTCCCATACTGCTGGTCAGTGATGAGGGCTCACTTTCTTAAGGAATCTCTTTACTGTCTTCTTTTCTTCATCTGAAAAATTAATTCCCTCTGAATCAATCTGTGAAATGTCTTGGATTTTCCCGATGAGGGAGGTTTGCATATCCTGTATGAAAAGCATCCTAAGATCTGCACCCTGTTTTAGGAAGGAGGGGATTCTGTGAAGAAGTGCTGTGGCATGTGAGCCACAGGTGGCAGCTAGGCTGCTCTTTCCTCTCCCCTTTCTTTCTCTACCATCCTGAAGCCCTTATCTCTGTCCTGGAGATAAAATGTAAAGATAAAATTCCATAAATCTGCATGCATTTGCTTTCTTTGATCAGAGATGTGAACTTTGTTTCTTCTCCCTGTAATCTAGCTGTATTTTGAACAAAGCTTGTAAACCCATCACGCCTTGACAGCATGATGAAGTGCTGGTCACCTTATCTTCCTCACTCCAGTGAGTGTCAGACTTTAGTTTTATCACAAGAAAAAACAAAATCCTCCCCAACAGCACCTCTCATACATCGCAGTTAGACTGGTGTTACTGTGCTGGTGTTGGTGTGTTGGTTTACTTTGATAGCAGAGTTGATAGAAATAGCATGTGCCCACAGTGTTTTAAAGGATTCAGAATGGGATTACAAAATGAAAGCCATATGAAAAAAGAAGATTTCAGTGCAGGGGAAGAAAGTGTGAGTTGCTTAAGCACAAAAGCGACCTCAAGCTGCAGGGTCTTCTCCGGAGCCAAGGGACTTAACATTGACTTTGAGTGCCATTTTAATTGGCTTGTTAAGGAGCTGTCTCTTTTTATTCTATTTAGAAACCACGTACTCTGGTGAAAATAGTTATAGTTGGCCTTTTCTGGGTAAATTAATTTCTTAAGAGAAGATGTGCCTGTGGTTGTGCATCAGTGGTACTATTAGCAAGCCTGGACTCCTGCCAACCTGGAGATGAATGACTTCCTCGGGACAGCAGGCTGGGAAAGGTTGTCTCAAGGCTGGATTGGCTGAGGAGCCACCAGCCTGTTGCTGGACAAGTTTCAGACCTGCTGTACAGTGGCTGTAAGAAGGGCTTGGAAATTATGGCCATCCAGGGAGCAGACCACAATAAGCATGAGCAAGGACTTGAATGCACTAGCTGGCAACTTCTGACCCCTCTTATTGCTTCTATGGTGGCAGGTAAGCAGATCCCTGAGGCTGTGCATAATGGAGCCATCTGGGGGACATTTGTAATCAGGTCTCAGAGTGACCCATTGGTTTTGTTTTCTGAAGCTTCCAGCATGTGCTGCAAGTATTGTGGGTGCAAGAAATAGTGGTGCCAGGCAAAGGAGCAGCTGGGTAACTGGGGAAAACGATTATTTACGTGTTGCACGTTGCACTGACCAAGGTTTATGAGCAGCACCAGCAGTTCGTGGGCAGCTGTAGCAGCTTTAGCAGCTTTTTACCAGTTAGTTCCTTCTGGAAAGGGAGGAATAAGTTATTTTTGTAACTATACTGATTATTTATATGATAAAAGATGTTAGCACTTTCTACAAATGTTGCTTTACTTCTGTCTTTTAAACCCCCATGGCTGTGAGAGTTTTACAGCTCCTAGCATATAACATGTTCTTTTGGAAACACGGGAGTGTTCTGGTTTAGCTGAAGCTGTTGCCTATAGCCATATTGATGCCATTCCCTTCCAAGAGGTGGGATCCCTGCAGACACCTGTGGTTGTGTTTCTCTTTGGGTGATGAACCTGTATTGTTTGCTGGAAAAGCTCTTTGGGTTTCACTATGCTCTCTTTACTTGGGAGAAGGTTATGGAGTGCAGCATTAGTGATGGATGTTGTTTGGTTTAATTACAATATAAACATTGTGATTATCCTTCTATTCATAACACTTCCTTGAACTATGAGAACTGTTCGAAAACATCTGTAAGCTCTTAACAACACAATCACAGCACAATGTGGTCTTCTGTCTGAGGGACGGGTGGGCACTGGCAAGGCTACAGTCCTTCCCTCAGTGCCCTGAGAGTGGCTTGGTGCAAAGCTTGTTCCAGGACGTAGCTGGTCCTTTAGCAAGGTACCACTCTTAAACTGGTGTCCTTTGCACAGCCATGCCTGCCTTATGGCTGGAAGAGGAGTCCTTCCATGGCTGACTCCCTTTGCTGCTTGGCTACCAAAACTGCCTGGGTTGTTGATGTGCATGGCTGCCCTGCTGTGGCTGTGGCTGGGTGCTACTGATTTGTCTCTAATACTGGAGATAATTCCAAGTCTATATGTTATGATATAATTAGATGCATTTTTCTCCCCCTAAATAGGGGTAATAATTTTATCTCAGAAGGTCAAAAATAATGACCTAGGCTAACGGGGTATTTTAAAAGCTAATTTAGGGGGGAAATGAGGCATGAAAGAAATAACATTAGGGAAAGGTAGATCATTTAAGTGATAATCTTTATTGTACCTTCTAAAATTAGCTTCCTATTCACAGTTCTGAGCAGCATTTAGTCATAGCAGTTTTTGTAGTCCTTTAATCAAGTGATCCTTTAAAATGACTTATGGTACAAGGTGTTTCCACAGTAGCTTTGCAAAGGTGTTTTTTATCCTGCAGGAGAATAGATCAGGCCAAAAATGGACGGCTTGCTTGTGCAGGATATCTGTCCCTGCCCAGCCTATCTGTCCCTGCCTTTCAGATGTTCTTTTTGGGATACCTAGCAATTCTTTTTTTCACTTAGGAGTCATCTAAAGTTGTTACTCCTCTCTTCATTCTATTCAAAAGAGGAAAAACATCTTTATAAACAATGTCCAGTGATCCCTTCTGCTGAGATATTAAAGGGAGCTTGCTTGTTTTCTTCCGCCTGCTCTCTCCTCTCATTTCACCCTCAACCTGTCCCTCCATCTCCCACCCATGAAAGGATGAGATGTGAACAAGGTTGCATCTTGCTTCTCTGGAGATTTCAGCCAGCCCCACTGCAGCACCTCGTCATCCTCTCGTGACTAATAGCTGGTCGATACTCTTATTAAAAATAATTCCGTTATGTTTGAGGTGTTATTTGTTATGCCAGGAAGTCAGGCAGGCAGTGGCATATCTTGCAGAGGAAGTCACTTATACTGGGAAGGATATAATGTGCTTGGCATGAATGAATTGCTCAAAAAGATCTTGAAGAATTACAATGCAGTGAAACATCCACTGTCGGCTGTCAAAGATAGCAAAGCTGAAGATTTGCTGTTACATGGTTTAAAAAATTATAGTCACATCTCTGTGTATAAAATTTCTTAAAAATATAACTTTTTATTTCCAAAAATAATCACAAGAAACATATATGTATTTCACTTTGATCGTTTACTTTCTCCAACAATGAGATCATCAGCCCAGAAGGAGAATTCTTGAGAATCTGTGTGGGATAAGTGGGCATAAGATGCTACCTCCTATTTTTATTCTGGTATACATCAATAGGAAGAATTTGTTAATTCACCCTCCACTGTGATTGGATCACTGCTTGGAACTTGAATTCAACCTGGTGCCACACTTGTGCCTGTGAATCTCTCAACACCAGATGTCTGGGCAGAGCTGCAGTGGAGGTTTATAGGTGCCATGGGGTTCAGCCTTCTCTCCAAATAACATTTTATTTTTTTATTTGCTCAGCTGGTGACAGGAGTGTTGGAAGGAGGATACAATTTCTTCTGTCAGGATACACACAGTGGAGGAGAAGCTGATATGAAGGTACCATAATCGAGACTTAGAACTGGTAACATTTCAAATTGTCTACTTTAGTGTAAGTGAAGAGCATAACAGTATTGATTATGCAGATTCTGCTTGAACTATATGCTTTTTTTCCTCCTTTTGCAGTACAATGGACAGTGCACTGTCAAATATAATAGTTAATATTACAATAATCATACGATTTTTGGTTGGTATTTTGGTAAGTAATTATGTGTAAATTTTCAAGTGTTCCCAGGTCAAGAAACAAGGACCTGGTCTTCAGACCGTGTCCAGCTGTGTGTTGTTGCTCCCCTTCCCTTTCTGAGATGTGATGACTTCTTCTGGTCACACTTCTGACCTCTCCTTTACAGAGACCACTGTAGCACCAGCTCTGGTTAAATATTTTCTTGTTTCTCCACTCCAGGTGCACAGCAACAGCCTCATAAAACAGTCTTTGTCCTCCTGTTTTCAGCTGTAGCTATGGGTTTGTACCCAGATCTCCTACAGGGAGACCTGAGTCAGAAGCATTATGGAAGATCCTAGCAGTGTCTTCAAGTAGTGCAGTACAGAATCTGGGTTTTAATTACTTAGGTAGCAGAAGGGTTGAAAGCCCCCACAATGTGCAATGCTTCTAAAACTTGTTTCCTTCTTTCTAGATCATACGTGTCCTCTGGTGGTACTATTTCTCCAAACTCATTGAGTTCATGGATACCTTCTTTTTCATTTTGAGGAAAAATAATCATCAGATCACTGTTCTGCATGTCTACCACCATGCAACAATGCTGAACATCTGGTGGTTTGTTATGAACTGGGTGCCTTGTGGTCACTGTAAGTACTGGGTTATGGTGGGGAACATCTGCAACATGGGCATCGTTTTGGTTTTCTTTTGGTCAAATCAAACATCTCCGGTCCCTTCATCTGCAGGATTTGTTCTGTCCCATACTAAGCTGCTTTGCTGAATTGCAACTATTGCAGATAGTTGCAGGAATTAAGCTGCCAGCACAGCATCTAGAAAAGGAATGTCTTGTGTAGTTCAAAGAATGTGTGTGGCATTATGGCCTTCATGAGCTGCAGTAGCCCAGGTCAGATATCTGTCAACCTTGCTCTCTCTGTTTTTGTGATAGTTGCAGACCCTCTAAAGAAAGAATACTCTTTTTGAAGTCAGGACCAGAAGCTTGTTTCAGCTGCAAGATGACTAATAGTGACTCTTGTCCTTGTATCTGTTAAGTTCACTTGAAATGTTCCTTTCTTAATTTAATCTCATTATACCACTAGCCATAACAAATTATTTCAATTAAAATCTTGTTCCCTGAGCACTAATGAACATGACCAAATACAGTTTAAGTTGAAGATTTCCATGTCTCTCTTGTCTAAATCCTGCTAACCTCTGGCAGTGTGGCTTTGATTCTCTACTTTTATTCTGTTTAGCTGGTACCTAGTTTCCTAACTGCATTAGCATTACTTACCTGTGGTTCAGATGTGCAGTTTAGAGATACTGACTGTTGAACACTCCCTCCAAGAGAAACCTTTTCAAATCCAATGGCTGTGAACTACTGGCAGTGCAGACCAAGAGGCTGCATTCCTCAGGAGTCTGCTCTCTGAGCCAAACGACATAGAAACCCGTATTTGTTTTGTGTTGTCAGCACAACAGTGAGTAATGCTGAACTTATAAAAAGTGTGCATCTGGAAACATATTCTGCTTCAAGGAAGTTTGTATAGCAGTCAAAAATGCAGACACTTAAAGAGTCTATCTTGTGTTTGTGTGGTCTTGAAAATACTTTTGTGCTACTTCTAGTCGTCTGGTTTTCTTCTTCCAGGCTTTTTGTTCTGCTTGGTCATCACAGTTCTGTACAGTTCAGTGTTAAGCTAAAAGTTTTTTTTAGTGACTAAAGGTGCTGTAAACAAGGACCAATAAAATGGCTAACTTGACGTTTCTGAAGATATCTGTTGCTTTTGGCTATAAATGACAAAATAGGCTCCTGCCTGGAAGGAATGAAATAAGCCTAAAAGTAGATGGGTGAAGTTGTCAATTCTTGGATATGTGAGTGTGCCTCCTTTTTATCAGCTTCCTTAGTTCTCTTGAGAAACCGTAATGTAGATGTGAAAAAGAATGATTTGAGGAAACAAACCAGAAAATTGGTATAAAGTGCACAACTGCAAAGCAGCTCAGCTTGGGTGAGCAGAATAAAAATTAAAGTGGAAAAAAAAAAAACAAACCTTCTTGCTTTTCTTCTAAGAGAAATCATATTTTAAATAGTAACATTTTGAACTTGTTATTTTTATAGGTTCCATGAAACAGCATGTTCCTTCCTGATAATGCAATGTACTTTCTTTTTCCCTTGCCCTTTTTTTAGCTTACTTTGGTGCCACACTGAACAGCTTTATCCATGTCCTCATGTACTCCTACTATGGACTGTCTGCTGTTCCAGCAATGCGTCCTTATCTGTGGTGGAAGAAGTACATCACTCAGGGGCAGCTGGTGAGTGATTTGCTCTTCAGTGCTTCAGCAGGCTCTTGTCTTTTTGTCTTTTCTGAGTTAGGAAATTTTGGAAGGGGATAGAAGAAGGGATAATGAGGGCTTGTACATCCTGCATCCTGTAGTGCTTACATCACCGTAGAAATCCAGTTCCTGGCCGTTCATTTGCTCTGTTTTCGGGACCATGGGGAGCTGGGGACTGATGGTGTACATGAATCAGTGCTGAGATCGGTGGGGTCGTCACCTCACCGTGTTGTATGGCTAGATTTATTTGGGAGTTGTGGTGCTGGGTTTTCTGGGACTCAGTAGCCAGGGAGGAGGGAGAAGTTTTTCTTCCAAGGCCCCTTGAGCTAATGTGCTCTCCCCTGTGCTTGGTTGGTCAGGCTGATGACAGACCAGAAACTGAGTGCAATGCAGTCCACAGCTAACAAGGCCCATTCTAGTCCTGTGGGACAATGCCTTTCCTGTCTTACTTTTGCATGCAGTTGCAAATGGTTTATTAAAAACTATTCAATATTTCTACTCTCTTTCTGCACTTTAAATGGGCAGATTTTTTTCTCTTGTAGTTCTGTGTTGGACTCCTTGTATCCATTTGCATTGTTTCCCGTGTGTACAGTGATGAAGCCTGAATGCTGTGTACTGGAGCTGAAAAGAGCAGTGAAATTAAGCACTATGGCACATGTCAGAACACCACAAGGAAATGTGCAATGGTGCTGTGTTTTCTCCATTTTGTAGGGGAGGAAACTGAAGCTGAGAGATAGACTTTTCTCTTATCTTCCCCCCCACCCATCCTCCCTTAGCACCCTCTCAGAGTTGTGAATAGTTTTAATAACATTCCTGGTGATGATTAATAACATTTGCTGCCAGCAATTCAAGTGTTGATTCTTAACATCTTTATTCTCTCCTTCCTGAAGGATGGCCAAGTATTGTAGCTGTGGGCTCATTTTTTTCCCCGGGACAGATGGGGCAGTTGCCTTGGTTTGGGGTTTGGTTTTGTTTTTCCTTCCAGATTTAGGCTCAATTCTTCGTACTGGTTGTTCAAGTGCTACAGAGTGCAGTGTCTCAGTGCTTCAGTTGCTCCCCTGGCTATTGTCAGAGCTGCTTTCACTTCCTTGCCTGCTCTTCATGCATAGCTGTTAGAGCTGCAAAATAGCAGAGCAGAACAAACAGTATTTCCCTTTTTAAATAAACATTCCCTAATCTGGTAGCCTTCATGTAAGGGTGAATTTTGCTTAAGGCCCTCTGCAGCCCTTAAGCCCAAACTCTGTTTTTCCAAAAGAGATAATTGTAGATAATTGGATCCCAATCCTGCTTCCTGAGTCCTCAGCTTCCCTGCAGCCTTTGACCACAAAATTCCTTCCACTGGAGCCATATGCCAGACAGTTCCTGTCTGTGGGAGAGATTTGCACTGTCTGTGTGTAGACCAAGTGACCCCAAATCTTTTGCAACTGAAGCAGTGAGATGCAGATCTACTTTGTTAGAATGGTAGAGTCAAACCCCATTGAGCTATCACTAGGAAGGTGGTGGTCTTGTTCCTTGTGTTATCTATAAGTCAATTCTACATTACTTGCTCTACTGTTCTAAAATGGAACAATATAAATAAAATAAACAGGCTTAAAAAACAGAATACCACAACCAAAATCTCTGCTAACTCAGGTTTACAGAGAAGATAAACTTGTTAGACACAGTATTACATATTTTTTACTTGATTTAGAAATACCTGTTGAGATCTTGGTCACTATAATTTTTTTTTCCCCTCCTTCCATTAATGTGGTCCATTTCTCTTTTTTTTTTTTTCTCTTCCCCAGATTCAGTTCGTCCTGACAATCTTCCAGACCAGCTGTGGTGTTGTTTGGCCATGTGCATTTCCTCAGGGGTGGCTGTATTTTCAGATTTCTTATATGATTTCTTTGATTATCCTCTTCACAAATTTCTATATTCAGGTAAAAGTAATATTTGTCAACTCAGCATTCTGCTGTCAGTATCTCTCTGGAAAGCTGTTTACAGAAAGATATGCTTGAAATGTCCTTTTGCTGTCTTCCACTAACATGCACATGGTTCCTAAAGTATTGCACTTGTTGATCTGCTTTTCACTTTCAGATCTTCTGATGTTTTGTATCTGCAATTCAGAATGATTAGTAATTTCAGTAAGCAGAGTGGCACACGAAAGTGGCTTACTAGTGCAATTTTAACTGCAGATAGGGAGAGGAAGAGCTTTATTTGTAAGAAGCAGCTTTCCACTCTGAAATAAACCCATAGCATGTGAACCTGTGAAGCACCCGAAGGAATTGTTCATTACTGCTTTTACAAGGGGAAATTCTTGGTTTATATCCAGGGAAACTTCCTAAACTCGCAACGTAAAGAAATCTGGTTCTGCTTCACCTTTACAGGCATTTCTTTGTATTTTGGAATTTTCATATGGAAAATTAGTGTTTTGAGTTGTGTTTCTACAAAGCTGATTTCATGTCTGAACAGATCCAGACTTGGTATGTGTTGTTTTGAGCAGTTCATAATTGGGCTCTATACAAAGATGCACCCATCTTCAGAAAATCAAACCAGCACAGCCTGCCGTCCCCAAACAAGCAAACTCTGTTACATGTTCTAAATGTCTTTTGAGAGATTTGAGCATTGTGATTCTGGTAAGAATGATTCGTGGAGGGAAACACTGCAGGCTTTCCCGTCTGATCTTTTGCTACTACTTAAAATCAGTCCCATGATTCCTATCACTTGCTGCATATGAACATGCTAATTAAACATTATAGTATATTCCAAATATTACTCAACTTTCTTCATAAATTTTACTCATATTGTAACTTTTAACCATTTAACTTCCTTTCTTGCACAGAAATTCTGGGAAATACGCTCTTGTCAGGCAACTGAGCCCCTCTGAAAAAACTAATTAATGTATATTTTTTTTCCATTTTATTTAGACAGAGTCCCCCATATCCTGTTAGTTTCTTGATTCTCATGTTGGCCAGTGGAAAGTCCTTTCCCATTGCATGTCTGAACTTCCCTCATTGTTCTTGTTTACCTACTTCTTGTTCTGGCTTAGTTCAACATACTGACACCTGCAGTGCCTCAAACCTCCTTTCTCACTACTTGTTTTGAGTATATTCTTGTGCTGCAGTCTGCTCATAAATTCGCTTCCCTTGTTCCTAATTTACAATTAACGTAACACTAGCATCATACTGCCAAGCCTTTTTCTTTTCAAGTGAACTAATTCTTTTGCTGTGATGAATGAAGGCATAGTATAGTTTCATACACAAGAAGTGGTAGAGCTTGTTAGACTCTACCACCGGCACAAGGTCTTAAAAAATGATGAATGCGAGTTTACTTTTGTGTTTCTAGAGTTACTCTGAAGAAGTGGTTATTTATATCTAATTAAGCAAAACCATGTGTCTTTCCTTATATTCTAGACTTACAACAAGAAGGCATCCTCGAGGAGGAAAGAGTATCAGAACGGCTCTACTGCCTCTGCAAACGGGTACACAAACAGCTTTTCTTCCCTTGAGAACAATGTGAAACAAAGGAAACAAAGGAAGGATTGAAGACCAAACTGAAAAACCATTTTGATAACCCCAACAACAAAATCATCTGATTGTAAGCACAATGAGAGTTGTGCACTAATACTCTAATGGCTACTGTAACTATTCCTGCCTAGAATAGTGTGATTTATGTAGGACTTAACCAGTGCAAACACCCTAGAAACTGTATACAGAACATAAAAGTAGGTTAAAGTTTAAAAATAATTCTGGGCTGTCACTGACCCTGCTATAGACTGTGGAAGGGAGTATTACCATATTATCCAACACTGCTGTTGCCTTACTAGTCAATATGATAGGTGCTGAATTATGATTCACAATTTGAAAACACTGTAATCTAAACCTCCATTTTTTTTTACAATAGATCATGCATGTGATTGTAGAGGTAATTTGTATGATGCTGGTTTCAGTAGATAAACACACATGCCTTAAATTAAAAAGCAGGGCCCAAAGCTTATTACTGGTTTAAAAATTAGGGTTTCAACTTTTCAGTTGACTGACTTTTTATTAAAAAGTCATTTAGAAGAATCCATTGATCATTTTACTGTTCTGTATGCGATACACAGTGTTACGTATCTCTTACTCAATACAGTGAAATTGGAAATGGCACATTTAGTTTTGTATATTTGGCTTTGACTAAACAGTCACAAACCAGATGGAAAAGTTATTTTACCTTTTTAATAGATCTTATTTTTTTATTTGAAGTATGTCACTGATGTAAAAGTAATTGGCACTTACACAGTCCAGTAAGATTTAAATATTGTCTCTAAGGTTTAGAGTATATACAGGGTGGACCCATCTATTCTATTCACTTTTTTTTTCCTTTTTTTCCCCTCCTTTCTTATTTCTGAGAATTCTTAAATGCTAAATGAAGAGTGAATTTTAATATGAAACTGGCAGAGTTTCAAGTGTTATTACCATAGCCATATCCACGTTTTAGCAGCTACTGTAGAAGTCTGTGACATATCCAAAGGCGTATTTAAAAGAGGAGACAGAAAGATGCTTTTCTGATGGAATTGTCTGTATTTAAGTTGGTATCTGAACTGTTCTTCATGTAGCATATGTTCACTTTTAAAATGTGCCTAACACAAAGGTGTTATTTTTCCCAAACAAGCAAGTTTAAACAGTTTAAGTCATACCTAATGTTTTTTAAATGTTACTGAAATGTGCTGGAAATGTCTGTTTCTGTAATGTGAGTTGTGTATATCACTGGTAATGTTCTGGCTTGTTATCTGAGGAATTGGTTTGAGTGCTGGTTAAAGTTACTCCTTCTTGTAAAATCTTGCCTTGCACATATGAGGAGTCAGTTGCAAAGCCAGTATCTGTTGCTGGTATTCTGGTATCTGCCACGGTGGAGTTTGGTTTATGAGTATTTTATTCATTAAGCTCTGAAAAACTGAATTGTGCAAGACATTCTGCTGGTCATTGCTCAAGTTTAACTATTTGTTTTTTTGATATTTATATAAATGCCAGTTTTAACATGTTTAATTGTTTTTAAATCTTTTTTAAAATTTTTGCACATCTCTTAAGGAATTAATAAGTTCTACTAGCCTCGTGGGTTTTCATTCCTTGTTTTGAAGGAGACAGTGTCTTTTATGTTTACATTGTCAAAGCTTGTGCGTGTGTCTTCATTTCTAGGTACTGGTTTGCAGAGTCTTTACATAGCTCAGTACAGCAGCTATAATGTTCAAAATAGGCTGTCTAAACGTGCTAGAAATAAACCCTTGGCTCGTCTGAATATACTTCATTGTTAATGTTTGACATGGTTTAATCATTAAAACACTTTTGATGATCTCTGCCTGAATTCTGTGGTTTGTACAGATTTAATGCATTGCCCCGTCCTGTGTCAGGCCAAGGAGGAGTCACCGGGATGAACAGCTGCAGATATTCAGAGACGTTTAGAGCACCACAAATTTGGTAACAAATTCTTTACAGAAACCCTTGGCTGTTACTGAACACTGTTCCCTTGCCTGGCTGTGGAAATACTGGTCCATGTGCTGAATTAAACCTCCCGCTGGGATTACTGACTCACTGAATGCAGAGCAGCCCGAATAGTTCCAAGATGATGAGTGCCAGGTGCAAAGCTTGATGTGTCTGAGAGGTACTTTCTGCCTCAGCTGTCCTGTCTATAAAATGGGAATAATACCTCTCTCCAGAATGGGAGTGTTTTTGCAATTTCCCTATAGCTCCCTTTGCCCTTAAGTGATTGTTTTGGAGCCCTCCAAAACACTTGAGTGTTTAATCAGGACACCGCAACAATCTCAGATAGGCTGGTGATGGACTTGGTGAAACAGAACTACTTATATAGCTGTCTGCTTCTCACTTGCAGGCTCTTAAAACAAGAACTGTAGACCAGGGAAATGGGTTTTACACTTCATGTGAAGGGCTCAGAGGTTTCACGCTATGCTGGTCTCTGGGAGGGTGCTCTGAATGCCTGAGATGGTTGCTAAGGCAGTTTCCTCTTCGTCACACGGCAATTCAGCTTTGAAATGGAGTGTTTTTTTAAGCGAGGTTCGGTAAGGTGCCCTTCTTTAGATGATAAGCCAAATCTAGAGGAAATACCTGGAAGGCAGAAGCCACAACACCAAGCTGGCCTTCCCCAGTGTACCAGAGGAGACGGGGCTGCTGCCTCCAAACCTCGCCTTCAAGGTCAGTGCTAAAACATGATGGCTTTATCATTGTTTTGCACCATGTAGACCCACTGACTTCGGCCAAAACTGGCAGGAGGTGTGATCTTGGGAACATGTATAGCATCAGTAGTGTTCACACCTGCACGGAAAAGACTGTGGCTCCTGGCTACTCTTCTGCACTCTCAGCAGCAACTGAAAGAGTGTCCGAGATGGGTCTGTGTGGGTTAGATCAGACATCAGCTTACCACAACTGATGGACCAAGGCTGGATCCTTGGGTCACCTGGCTGAGCTTCCAGTGCATTACCTGACCTGGAGTTAGTAACAGCCTGATCACCTGCAGTTTTCCTAACAGATACAGCTGTGATTGGTGCTTGGGATTATGAAAGAGTCCTCAGAAAGGACTTTCTGTGTTGTAAAGGCTGGAGAGATAAAAAAAGATCAACTGCTGACAAAGGGGTTGAAAAGCCTTCAGGTAATAAAGTCGGCTGAGGAGAAGAGGTAGTTCAGTACCTATTTGCAAGGTGAATGACCAAGCTTCAAAGTGTTAGGTTAAGATCCTATGCAGCTCATGAGCTGAGCAAATCCCTCCCTGTACTCAGGCCCTACAGCCTGAGTGATGGAGAGAGAAGTGTTAAGCTTTTATTAAGCTTATCTATCCCATTCACAGCCTAAATGTCTATAACACAGCTTTTCCTAGGGTGGTCCTGGTGTGAAGACCCCAAGTGCTGTGTCACAGATGTGCAAGCCACCCCTGGGGCTGGGATCACTTGGGCACTGGGATTCCTGACCTGGCAGGAAGAAGAAAAGCAGAGGAAACTCTGGGACTCTTTGCGGTTGATTGTGTATTTTACTTGATGCAAGGCAGGTGCTAAGTAAGTGGTGTAGCTTCTGGTAGGACTTTACCACCAAAACTGGGGCAATGAAACCCCCAAAGCCCCAAACCTAATGGAGAGCTGTTCTGGGGGCTGCTTCTGCTTTTGATATTTGGTAGCTGTATTGAGGTGTAAGGTGATAAAATGTGTGTTTCTTGTATGAAACTGGAATGTATATTGTTAAAAGGTATGCATTATTCAAAAAAGGGATGTAAAAGTAAGCTGGATGCTGAAGAGAAGTAAAAATAAAATTGGAGGTTAAATTACTTTGAATATGGGTTCTGCTGGGAATCTCCTCAAGGCAGTGCAGGAGAGGATAAAATATAGATAGAGATCTCTTGTTAGAGAAATGTGGCTTAGAGTTGCGTTGGTAAAGAAGTTTAACTTATATTGTCACTGTCCTCTTGCCAAGAATTACTGAACCAACAAAGGTGATTAGTTGTATTCATCAGGATGTTTCAAGAACTGACTTATAAAAGCAAACTTCAATTTTCAACTTTTAACCCATTTAATTTAAATAGATGGATATACAAAAAGGGGTCCATGAGTTTCTCAGTTTCAGTACAGCACATTTGGATGAGCAGGGGACACTGGGTATGGTGACCAGCAACAGAATCCATGGACAAGCAAGGTCAAACTGATGAGCAGTTAGTTTTTCTCAATGCTTTCAGCCTGGATAGAACCCACTGTAAATGTTTTAAGACAGAACCTGGTATGAAAAGTAGAACTATTTGTGATATTTGGAGATGACAACATTAGGAACCACTGTCAATGCCAAGGAAGATTACAAACCCTACAGCAACAACCACATGACCTTGATGGCTGGAGTAAGAGATGGGATTAGTGTAAATCCCCCTTAGGCACAAGTAACAGAACTTCAGCTGTTTCCACTGGAGTTTTAGTTAGACATGACTGAAGAGGAGAGAAAAAAAGATACTTGAGAACCATCTGTTCAACAAGTTATAGCTGCTACTATGAAAAAAAAAAGGCGGGGGGGGAAGTCTTATTTGTTTTTAGTAGAGGTCCGTTTTTAGTAGAAGGAGGAATGTGCTAGAGTGGGAGAATGAGGATGAGGGTCTGGTGGGACTTCCTTTTGAGGAATACACCTGCTCTCAAAAAATCTGCTTCTAAAAGATGTGCTGTACAGAAGAATTATGAGGGCAGTCAGAGAAATGGAGAAGTCCTGCAAAATGGGTATTTAGCAAGACCAGGAAGGAATGAGAAGGAATGTAGTCACAGCCAGCAGAGACATCATGACAGCAGACAGCATGAAGGAAAATGAGTTATTTTAAGTGTGTGACACAAAAAAAAAATTGGTAAAAGCTACCCAAGAGTCAACCTAGGCTAGAAATAGGGAGAGGGCCTTTGTTAGTGTAATGTGGCTCTGGAGTGTTTTTGCTGTGCGTAGGGTGAAGGTCTGGGGGATTGCTTGGAGACGGGGCACTTGGCCACTTCCAAAGCTTGTAGGACCATGGGATGTCCTGCTCTGCATTCTGACAAAAAGCAGCTGTTGATAACCTCTTCAAAAGTATATTTAAGAAAGGGCAAAACACTGCCCAGCAGAGAGGGGAGTGAGGACAAAAGTGTGAGAAACAGCCCTGCAGACACCAAGGTGGGAGAGGAAGGATGGGGAGGAGGTGATCTGGCTGCCAGAGCAGATTCCCCTGCAGTCTGTGGAGAAGACCACATCAAAGCAGATATCCACACTGCAGCCCATGGATGACTGCTTGGTGGAGCAAGTGGATGTGCTCTGAAGGAACTCCAGCTTATGTAGAGCCCACACCGGAGCAAGTTTATCCCAAGGGACTTCAGCCCGTGGGAAGGACCCACGCTCGAGCATTAGGAAGGAGCAGAGAGGAGCTGCTATGGACTGACCACAGCCACCCCCACACTACTTGGAGCAGGGAGGAGGTAGAGAGATCAGGAATGCAGCAGTAAAACAGCCTTGAAAGAAGGGGACAGGGAGATGTTTTGGTTTTGTCTTTGTTTCTCACTATTCAATTCTATTTTAACTGGATAAATTAAATTATTTTTCCCAGAACCTGTTTTGGCCATGATGATTATTGCTGAGTGACCTTCCTGTCTTTATCTCAAACCTCAAGCTTTTCATCTTATTTCCGCTCCCAATCCTGTTGAGGGGGAGAGAGAGCAGCAGCTGAGTGGCCGTCTGGCAGGTGGCCAAGGTCACCCCACGCCACCTGGGCACTTTGTCTGCTTACAAATCCAACAGTTTGGGCAGAAGGCAGCTTCCTTGATTATAAGGAAGATCTACAAAAGGCCGTGAGATACCACGGCAGCAGAAAGCCTGAAGTCCTGATACAGCTAGAACTCTTGTAGTCTGGGAAAATATGCCCCCTGGAGTGGAGCAATCGCTTTTAAAAAAGAATTTATCTTGGTTTTTTCCAAGTCTAATATATATTAAAGCAACATTTCCAGGAATCTAGCCTGTAATTCTTCGAAAGTTTTTAAAGGCAGTAGAGGAACCTCCTGTTTGTTACAGGAAAGTAAAGCAGTGACACAGTATGTGAAGGAAGCCCATGTTCAGCAGAAAGGTGCTGAATTTCCTCATAAGAGGAATTGCCTCACACCCTTCAGAGGCAGCTGGAGCCCCACCTTTTCAAACAGGGATGGTCCAGCCATGCAACAGCAAGAACTGGAAAATTGTACTGTTTGCATTTCATTTGGAAACAGGTGAAGCTTCAAGGGAACTGAATCTGTTGACATAAACATGCAATCCCGTATGAGTTGTCTACACCTGTGCGTTTGCTGCTCCTGAGCTGGTTTAATGGGGAATGCACAACCCCTGTGGCACAATTGCACTTTTACTGCCTCAGGTGTAAGTTGATATTCACGGTGTTTCCACTAGGATTACCCAGCTCCAGAGATAATGCTATGTGGGGATAAACTACCTGGTAAAATATTTAAAGTGAAGCCAAATGAAATTTCTGCCACACTCAGTATTCCACTTCCAATACTCAATCAAGGTATTGTGGTACTTGTGTAATTGGTTAGACACGCAGTGTCTCCGTCCCGTTTAGCAAGCGGGAAACGTGTCTTCATCAACTGTTCTGTCTGCCACGGGAAGCCAAATGTTTACTAAATGCTGCTAATTCAATTTTACCAGCTGTTGTAGGAAATCAGAATCTCAACTCATTAAGCAGAAATACGAGCTTTTTGAAAATAAAATTTAAAAGACAAAAGAGAAATCTGCAGCCTATGCAGTTACCTAATTGCCTTGCTTCCTTCAAAATCAATAGCATCTCAGTGCTTCAGGGCCTTTCTAGGTCTAACACCTTTCTGTATATTTACAAGGAATTGCCTCTCTGAAAGACCTTCTGTTAATTTATCATTTTGCTTTGCTTCCCACAGCACTTGGGGTTGGAAGGGAGTGTGAGAGTGGCTCTTGGTGTGCTGAGCTTGTAGGGACTTGAGACGTCGATGCAAATGCACTTTTGCTCAGTGGAATAGTGATGAGTTTGCCGAAAAGACCAGGAAATACCTCCCATGCATACAGATGGCATAACTATTATCAGCTAACTATTATCAGCTGTGTCTCCTTTTAAAATTGTTTGTACAGATTTTTGCAAATCATCATGAAAAAGACCCTTCTGTTCTCAGAAGTTTAAATAAAGAGCTAAGAAGTCATCTTTACATCTGACTCCGGTTTCCGTGTGAAGTAGATTGGAAGAATTGCTGGCCAGTGCCGCTGTTATAAAGCTGTATGAGTAGATTTTGAAATGTGTGGGAACTCCTGAAACCAGACCTGGCAATTTGGTGATGGGTGCTCTGCTTAGTTTCTCAGCATTTTTTCAATATGCAATATTTGCCTTGCAAAACAGGAAAATCGGAATAATTAAAAACTAACTCTCATTTGGTCAGAAAGGAGCAACATACAAGGTTTCAGAAACCTCAAAAAATATGGGGCCAGCTACCTGGCTCCATCTGGCCAATAAAAACGATAGTTAGTGTGAGATTTTACTTTATGAAGTATGAGTAAAAAAGTCCCAAAACCAACAGAACAAATACCTCCCCCTTAATCCTCTCACAGTCAAAACCCAACCATCCCACCCTGCCAGAATAATACTGAAACAAAACAATCAAAAAACCCAAACAAAACTACGTTCAGTTTTGCCTTTTGGCCTCAAAATTGGAGAGAGCAGCTCTGAGCAGCATCTGCAGAGGTGACTTACCTCTTGCACAGATGATTTTAAGGAAGTTTAAGACTGGTGTAATCAAGCACTGGGATTTTAAACCAAATCCTCCAATAGTCAGGTGTGGTTAAACCCAGGACTGATGTCCCTTTCCGGCTGAGAGGGAGAAGCACAGGAGGCGGCCGTGAGTCCCGGTAGGCACGGTGAGCACCCAGGACCAGAAGCCGGGTGGGGGGATAATTGGGGGATGCGCTGTGAGCCGATGCCCTCTCCTGGCGGCACCTGTGAGGTGACAGCTGGGGACAGGCTGCTGCTGCCGGCACCCTGGAACCAGGAGGGTTTCATGGAAGACTGGAGCTGACACCGGTGACAAATATACGAGCAATTACTACAAGCAAGGATGGTAGATCAGTATTTATATCATGATACAGACTTCACAGTCAAAGACTTTTTACTTGCAATTGCACTGAAATATGTTCTTCAAAGACCATGTTTAGCTCCTTCTTAAAAGAGGAAGATGGGGCAGAAAGGTAAGTTAAACAGAGCTCCTGACTTATACTGGAAACATCTGCACAGTAGTTTCTAGTAGTAGCACAGATGATCAGAGTATACTTGATTTTGAATATCAGAAGAATAAACCTGCAAGTTGTGTTTTATTTCACAGCTGCAAAGACTCTGTAATCAAGAGCATTTCCTAGTGTGGAAACAGGGGTCATAAAGGAGGAGGAGATTAAAAGCAAGCATATCCTACATAATAGCTTTTATGATGCACCTGACCTTGATTGCACCTTGGGAACATTGGCTTTCAGGGAAAAGCAAGAGCTCTTTTTTTTTTTTTTTTTAAATTATCAGGGTGCAGATCCGTGTACCCTGATATCCAGGACTGTTTCAGAGGTTTTTATGGGTAGAGAGGAACTTATGTGTTTAAGTAGGGAACTAAAAAGGTAAACACTCAAATTCAGCCAAAATCTCAAATCAAATGTATTTTTACATTAAAGCTTAGCCTGGTAATGGTTATTAACATAATACGTCATCAGCTGTTCAGCACATACAAATGGCTGGTAATTACTTATTAGCATTCAGTATTTATCATCCTTTATACTAGATAAATTTAGGTGAGCAAACCCCAAAATGTCTGGCCTTAGAAGAGGACCATGAAGTTTGGTGCTAGGACAGCAGCTCCTCTATATTATAGAAGAAAGCATCCTCCTTGCTCTGACACCTCAGAATAACAGGAGGCTAGTTAGGAAAAAATGAGGAAACACAGTTTTGAAGAAAACATTTGCAGTAAGCAGAACACACACAAACTGCCAGAAGAAAAAGTTAATGAGAGGAGAGACTCTAGCAGGCAAGAAAGAAGGATGCTCTCATGGCAGTTTTGAGAAGAGGATCAGGAAGAGAAACTTGTGAATGGGAACTGCTCTCATTTTCAGCAAGGCAAGGGAGATTCTGCACAGATGAGAACACACCACCAGATCAGAATTCTGATTGGCTGCAGTTACCGTCTGTCTCAGCAGGAGGTGTTTGATGGACACCCAAAACCATTCTTCCTCTCTGCAGAGCAGCCACAGCTCAGGCCTGATGGGTAGGTTTCCTTCAAGCAGCACCAAGAAATGTCTTCTCTGTCTTTCATCTAGGCATGGTTTTGCTTCTCAGGATGTTAGTCTGGGTCAGATGATTACCAGTTCTGCTGCTTTCCTCTTCCTGTCTGTACAGAAACCTGGTGCTGGACTTCCACCACATTCACTGATGTTTGCTACGAGCTGTTTGCTAGGAGCACCTTCTGGACTAGGCTACCTGGTCATGTTTTGTTTACTGAAAGCTCTTCTGCATTTTATAACCCTTGTCCCCAGTCTTGATGGCTTTTGTTGAGCAGAATCATTTAAATGTCTGTAGATGGAGAAACAGATCGTCATCAGAGCAGCACGAATAGCACCCCAATACTGCTGTTGAAAAAAAGTGTCACATATTAACCCTTGATGCCTTTAGGACGGTGCAGTTTGGCTAGCTGTGGGTTGTGTGGGAACACCTCTCTCCTGGCATCTGGCCTCTGTCCTGGGCAATGGGAGCTCAGCACAAGCTGAGACTAATCCTGGGGGGAAATTGAAATATGGTGGAGTATGGGGGCAATGGAAGAGGAAGGAAAAGGTATTCCTCCTTCCCTCAGTCCCACCGATCTTCCTGGGCTCATCCTCAGCACTATGTTTGGCTGGATCACCCCACAGGGAAGTGAAGATGGCCAGTATTTGGGGGCAAGTTTTCACTCTCTCTCCTCCGTGATGCTTTTGCATTAATATGCTGTCCCTTCAGATGCACTCACTGCAATGGTCTGACAAGTTCCCTAGGAACTCGTCCCCTAGGGAATACCATATCTGTTGCCTGAACACCAGGTGTCACTGAGGCTTAAAGACAACATTTTCTTGCTCTTTATTTTAGCTGACATTTTTCAGTTGTTTTGTTGAAAATATGGGGCTTTTCCCTATGGAAAAAATACATCTCCATTTCTGTCAAAGTAATCTATAGAGAAACACAACACAAAAATGCTCTCCTACAAGCAGTGCTACTACATAAATTAAAAGAAAAAAACAAAAAACAACACAGTCTTAAGTGTCCAGAAGTCTGTTTGGTATTTGTCATACAAACAAGCCTTGTCACTACTAAAATATCAAATTGCTTCAGTGAAGCAACATTTTCTCAAAATAATGATCAGAAACATATTTATGATTGGACCAGAAGTGCATTTTTGTTGCAGAACTCTAATAACTTTGCTGACTCTTGAGATGCAGGTTCCTCTCAAGGGAAAGGTTATATGTTAATCATTCCTGGTATAATGTGAAGAAACCAGGTCATAAAGACACTGAACACATTCTGAAAATAATGTAATCTGGTGGGGAGATGAAGAGGTCTGCAAGATGCAAAATTAGAGGACACTGGCTTGACTCTTTTGTCCTTTGAAACTGGAGATCCCAGATCAAATCATTCCTGGGTCTTTAGCAGCACGAGACTGCAATATGTGCAGGCAGCATCCCATGTTTAACTTTTAATTGAGTGAGGTTGGATACCCAGCCCACTAATGTTCAGAGGGGGTGACCTTTTTACCTGGCTCCACTGGGCTGTCAGGCAATTTGAGATATTTGGAAGCAGCTTGTTTATACTTAAGATGTCTGAAATCTCAATTATCCTCACTTTTCGAGGATGCCTGTGTTTCTGGGTCCTGTCTACCAGAGATCATCGAGCTTCAGGGAGCTGCACAGTAAAGTGGAGGGTGGGGGACAGCTCACTGCTGTCTTCAGCTGCCTGAGGGTGAGGAGGAGGAGGAGGAGGAGGAGGAGGAGGAGGAGGAGTAGAATTGCCTTGGAGTGGCACAGCAGAAGATCAAGAGGTACAGTGAAAGAACAAATGCATAAGTTGCAGCAAGGGAGATTCAGATTAAATGCAAGGAAAGAAATCCTTCACAATGAGAGCAGTCTGGCACAGGCTTTCCAGAGAGGCTGAGGGATTTCCATATGGAGATGTTCAGCTGTTCGGATCCTGAACATCCTGCTGTAACTTTGAAGTTAGCCTTGATGTGAGGTAGGTGATTTCCAGAGGGACCCTTTATCCCAAATTATTCTGTGATTGTGGCAGTGCTGCGAGCCAGAGGAGACAGGCATGTGAGGTCTAGTTTACGGGGGGAAGCAACTGCGATAACTTTGCTATACCAAAAAAGTGGAATGCAGTACCTTGGACTCAGCCCAAGCCAAACACGCCCGAATGGGAGCTGCTGTAATGGAAAGCCGGTGACAGCTTTGTAGCATATGAACTTTGCGTGGATGAACTCTGAGAGGGACTGAGAGGTAGCCTGGTTTGTGACCAGCACTACTTAACTACCCCATTAGTAACCCAGTGGTGCTTATTTATTCCCATATCCTGCAAGGATTCAGTCTAATAGAGGACTGAGCTTTACAGAAAGACAAGTTATAAAGATGAAATAGAAAACAAAGCTGGAAGAGAAATGTCTTGCAAACTTGGAGATAAGGGAAGAAAATGTTGACTAGGGCTTGCAAGTAATGTTTTTGGAATTTGTTTCTCCAAGGGAACAGCCTGCTATCTCCTATTGAGGGAAATAAAGGCATTTATTCAAGATTTGTTGGTCTTCTTCATCCATGCCGTTGAATCACAGCTGGGAGATACTGCCACTCTTTGTGACGGAATCGTGGCTGATGGACCTACAATTCCTTCTGTTACTGATTACATGGACGGCTAAACCATGCATGTCAACCACTCTTAAACTGGAACACCTTTCAGTCCTGACTGTCAGTGCTTGCTGTTTCCAAGCTTCAACTAGTGTGGAAGACAGCTTTGTTCCTGCCCTGGGACACTTTGTCCTCCTGCTCTGTCACAGCCCTGAGGGAACATTGTTGACTCCTTCCTGTAATTGCCTCCAAATGGCAAAGACTCCCAAGATCAGGGAGCCTGAATCGTGCTTGGTGGGGGTTTTGCCTTTTTTTGGTCTCTATTCTCAATCTGTCCACAGACTGTAAAATACACAGATCTCTATCAGTTTAATGCTGTTATGAAAGTAAAAGGACACGAAGGAAGACAAAGAAAACAAAATGGCCAGGGCAGAGGGCGGGTTGGGTGTGGTGCACACTCAGCCATGAGCACGGGGATTGAAGTGACTCACTGATACAGCAACATGGAGGCACAGGGAGCCTCTCCTGCATTTCCAGCTAGAGAGATCATTCATTGCAGTGAAATGATTCAGTGACCTTAAGAAGCAGCCAGAGGCTTTCTCTGGAGACTGCCGGAGAGGCAAAGCAACCTAATAGATGGGAAACTGCACTGAATAGTTTTTTTCTTGGTCTTGTTAATAATCTCAGCACACACAGCCCATTTTAGCTCTCTGAAAATAGCTGGCAAGTTGTTCTTGAGATTTTCCAATCATTTTAGGGCTGGTACTCAATTACCACCGAAGAGTATAAAGTATATTTTAGCTGTGTCGTGTTTATTTTCCAATGTAATTTTTGAGACCTTTTGTAACATAGGTGTCCACTTCTTTTTTATTAAGGTCATTACAGAGAACTTCCCTCTCAAAAAGTAAAAATAAACATTCACAAAGGCAAAACTGGAAAAACATTGTGTATTTGGGCAGAAACTGCACACAGCTTGGAGTAGAAAGAAGCAATTCAGACAAGCAGGGAGTTTAGCTGAGTTTCAAAGTTTGTTACTCCCATCTTTACGATTCTGGAACATTTTTTAAATTTCACATATCTGTGCTAAATATGAAGGCACATCCAGAACAAGCAGACAGTGTCTGTCCAAAAAACAATTTGAGCACCTTATACACATCCTTTTCAAACTTGTGGTTAGGGATTGTTGGATTCAAATGGGAATTTGCCCTTTACACGGCTTAGGTGACATGGCGATTCCTGAAGTTATGCTGGAGCACTTCCAGCACTGTAGGGCTCTCTGTGTCGTCTCTGTGGAAACTGCTGATTTCTCAAGATCCTGAAAGTCAGTCCAAGTCTTCTGCTGCCTGTAGACTACAGCAAACCTCTGTTTTCATACTAACAAAGGCACAATATCAAGAAAGAAAGGAAAGCAGGAAAACTGACACCAGCAACTGACTGCCCCACAGGATTTTAACCAGTGATCCTTACAGGGGCTGTTTAGCCAAGGAAGGGTTTGAAAATGGTTGGAAGTAATTTTAGATTGTGAACGATCTCCGTAGGCTGTCAAAGACAGTGACAGAAAACGGACCAGAGCATGTTGAGCATCTTGCACCTGCAAAAAGTCCTTTCCCATCTTGTCGTTTGTTTTCCCTCAGTGTTGTGTAACATGGTGGGTATGATATTAACAGTGGATGTTTATCCCAAATCCAGCCATTTATTTTATTATTTTCCCTAAGAAGATGTTTGTTCTGAATGAGATGACTGATTCAACCTTTTTTTCCTTTTAAAGAATTTGCTGAATGGGAGTGAAAGACGCAGCTTTCCCTGAATGCGTAACCACTTAAACTTTGCATTCCAAGAAGTTCCATGGTTTAGCCTTTTTTTTTTTTTCTGCTGTTATGCAGCTAATACATGTTGTAGTGATTGCTGTAGTCATGGCTGAAAACCCCCTTGGCACAAGTTCTTTATATATAAATGAGTTTCATGGCTTAAAAAAAAACCTTGGCAAGCTCAGCTGTTGCTGACAGCAGCAGTCTCCACCCCTGGGATGGTCACTCACTAAAGGACCATTACCCAATCCCAGTCCTCACTTTCCACATGTGCCTCAGAGAAGCTGCATGACCAAGTTTTTATGCCAGTAGCCAGCATGGCCCTTTTCTTCATGTTACTTTTTTCTGTTTTTCTGTACAAAAACTTCTTGGGATTAATTTCTGTGATTCAACTGCCTTAAGGGTCAATGCATGATAGAAATTTTATGTGCTCCCAAATATGCCCAGTAGCAGCAAGATTAGAAAACATCATCTTTATGTGCAAGGTAATTTATAAGAGCATCTGTTGCCTGTACCTACTTAAAACTTATATATTTCAGGTATTTTTCATGAGGAGGAAGGTGAGCAAAATGAAGCGGGTGAACAGCAGCTAAGAATGGAAATCACTGTTTGCAAAGCCAGAGGACTAAACTGTAGTCAATCCATGTGGAAAGGAGAGAGGGCTCACCTGGTGAAGAGGGGATAGTGGAAATTTGTTTCTGACCAGAGTGCAGGCATAGACTTTTGAAGAAGGAATGAAAACTGCTGCCTGTTAGAGCACTAGGACACCACTATTTTAGAAGCATTCTTGAAGTTGTAATTTTTCATATGGAGCTTCCCAGATTAATTTGCTGCCTCTTTCAAGGTGAATTAGAGTCATGCACATTCTGTGGAAGGAACAGACAAGAACATCCTGACTTTCTTTGTCTTTATCACTTTGTAAGAATTTCTGCCTAGCAGCCTTGAAGGTAATTGGGAAGGGAGAAGGGTGCAAAAAGCAATTTTCACTTGTGTATCACCAACAATAAAAATGGCTTTTTGCCATAAAATTAGATGATCCCCAAAGAATAATCTATCTAAAATCCAGCTGGAAGATAGCTAATTCAGAAAAGAGCAGTAAAATTATTTTGGTATCAGTGCTTTGTAGTGAGCTGTACAGCATCACGGGTCCATTGTTTCCATAAGGTTAATATATATAAATAACACCACAGAATCAGTAAGGCTTCCTGCTATACCCAGGCTGTGGGTGTCCCCACAGGCTTCTGCCCAAAAACACAGGTTCCCTGTCTGCTGCCACCTCTCATTCATTGTCTTCCTGCTCCTGGTGGTCTCACAGAGGGGAACTGGTGCCAAGGTTTGGGATTTCAGGAAAGCTGATGACAACTTGCATTTGCTCAATGCACACTGTGCTGTAGCTTCTGTCCTTGATCTCTGCTGTCCTATGTCAGTGCCAGTAGCAATGTCTCTGGCTCTGTGGCACCGGGACCATGCTGCACAGTGCCCTCCTCGCTGCTGTCACAGATACAAGTCTGGAGGCTTTAGTTCAGTAACAGCCTGTGCAGAAAAAGCTGCTGGGCTTCACCTTCATGAAGGACAAATGGACAAGCAAAATGCAGAGACTGTGAAAGACAGGCTTGTCCTTCTGTGCTGGTAGGAGCATGAGGTGTAAGGAAACCCAGTGGTGCTTATCAAACTCCTGCTGCAGTTTGTGCCACAGCATGACAGTGCCTACGTAGGCAGTCACTGGAGTGTGTCATCAAATTACCTGAAAATTGCTGCACCGTGTTATTAGATATGCTGAAAACTGTACTGTATCTGGTTTCAAACATAGAGTCCATCTTCTGAGAGGGCAGCAGTTTGTTTGGAGCAGACACAGAACAACCTGCAATCCCATGCCGCTCATGTGGGTAAGCTTTTATAGCAAGGCTGGTCTGACGCTCGTCAAACTGAGCAGAAAGACAGAAAGACATTCTCCTGTCATGATGTAGTGCCAGACACAAAAACTATAGCCAGCAGAGCTAAGTAACCTTGACACAGCAACCTGGTAATGCAGCTGCACCGTTTCCAGTACCTAACCAGCTACCTTCCTTTATTAGAGACATACCCGGTGAGCTTGGTGTTCAGGTTGCAGGAATGCCTGAAAAGTTAGTCAGTCATTCTGCAAACATGACTCAATCAAGGCAAAAGAGGGGAGGTCAGCCTCAGAACTAAAGAACAAAGCAGCCATCCTAAGCTACCAGTTTTGCTGCCTATTCTTCTATATGTAAAAACAACTGGGAAAAGCTGTAGGTGCTGTGGACACTGCACTGTGCACTCTCCAGCTAGCTGGGGGATAGGTGAGTGTGAGTGAAGAAAAAAAGCAGGGCAAGGGACATGACTTGGGGAACAATTCTGCTGTCATCACTTCTAGGAAATTCATCTATTAGCATGTGAGGACCTTAGCTGCAGTGGATTTTTAGAGAACAAGGTGTTGTCTTGTGCCATTGGATTACATGACTGGAGTTACAGGTGTCCTGATATGAATCTGTGCTGCAAAGTGGCTACCACAGCTAGAACCAGGAAAAAATACAGGAAGGGTTCATAAGCCTTTTGTAGAGGGAAGCAAACGTGGGAGTGAATTCCTTCCTGTGGGGATATTGTGCGTGTCAGACACTGGCTCAGAAGACTGAGAAACTCAGTTGGGCCCCCAGCTCCTGGGGTAGATACAATAGCAAGAACAGACAAAACTTACAAGAAAGCAGAGGGGGGTTTTTTTTCAAGCCAGTCTTGAGAAAGAGACAGCTTAGAAGTGCACTAATGTGATAGACGGACATTGAATGAGAAAAGGTCACTTTGGCCATAATGTTGACAAAGAAAGAGGCAATAATCATCACCTGATCAGTACTGTCAGGGACTACCCATGTGGGTGGAACATATCTGTCCGGATCTGGCTTGTTTCCAGTTCCCATAAGGCAGAAGCGCAGCTGCCCTTCACAAGTTTTGCTGAGTACCTACAGAAATAGTTGCTGGGAACTGCTGTGAAGGCCAGGGAGAAGATGTTTGCAAAGAGGATATTGGAGCAGCTTTTGTTGGGTTGCAGTAGATGAGGCCAATGGCATGTAGGGAATTCCAAGGTGTGACAGAAACAATCTCAGGAAGCTACGCCAGACTGCCAAGCCTAGGCTTATAGCTGGGATTCCTCTCTCCTAAAGCAGCGCAGATAGCACCTGGAATCAAAAAGATAATCAAGCATAATCTGGCATTCCTCAAACTGATCTTGTGTCACTGTTAAAATTTCCACCAATCCCTTGGATACTGAGCCCAGTAGCTATAATTTCTCAGGAGTAAAGCAAGCTATGCCCTGTTGCAAAGTAATCAACCAGAACAAAACTCAGTTTCTCCCACATGATGGGAGTTGCCCAGGCTGTGGGAAAGTTCCTCTCATTCTTGAAAGCGTGGCAGACCAAACTAGTTAAAGTTTTATAATTCTGCCTGAACATTTGAATCTGTGAGATAATGTAGTCTATAAAAAGGGAAACACATATAGGATCTCCCCAGCAGATGATTATACCAGAAACAGTGGTTCTGAAGTTAGGGCATGATTAACTGATAGGAATTTATTTTGGAATTACCTGCAGATGAGGATGGATTCAGTAGATATTATACTCCACCTGACCATGGAGAAAAGCAGTATGTGCTGTCAGAGATACCAGAAATGAGTCAGTTCCTACAACACAAAAATTAGAATGCATATTGCAACAAGAGAATGGGAACAAGGAAAACAATAATCATAGTGAAATACCAAATTCCTGTTGTGAAGCAGATGGACATGAAGACAACTCATCTAGCAATTACATATTCTTTAAATCACAACAGGCAAAATTATAGAATTACAAGGAAGAGAAAAGGAAGTGTCAATCTGCGGGATGGGATTTTGCATGCATGCGATGTTTGTGCCAGGCAGAATTGCAAAATTAAATGTATTTGCACCAGATGCAAAACCAAGATGAGAAATGGAATGCCAGATCAAGAAATAAAATGAGTGAATGCACTAGGCTTTGAAAACTAGCAAAATAAGAAAGCAGAATGGCCATAAATTAAATTTTAAATTACATCATAATACTGTCACTAGGAGATTGTAATAGTTAAGTAGATGACCCATAAAAAGCACTCCAACTAAAATTTTAGATAATCCATAGAAGCCAGTGATTTCAGCGAAAGCATGTGAGTTTGTGATCTCAATGAAAAAACAAACAAACAAAAAAAGACACACAAACACAAAGCCAAAACCAAAAATCCACCAATATATATGGTTTATACAGTCAGGAACATCACAGAATCACAGAATATTCTGAGTTGGAAGGGACCCACATGGATCTTCAAGTCCAAATCTTAAGTGAATGGCCCATATGGGGATCAAACCCACATGGTTTGCAAAGTGTCTGATATTTAAGAGAAAAAAATTAAAGAGATCACTAAAGTGAATAAAAGGTAGACTTCACTGCCAAAGCATTAGAGCTTAAGCTTTAATAAAGTGCTGCCAAGAAATAAAGTAAATATGTATTTGCATACACTCAAGCATCCAAAAGATGATTAAAAAGAGCTCAGGTCCCAAACCTTTCACTTGGAGCTATGTTCTTCACATGGAAGAAAAAGATACATTCATAGCAGTTGATACTAAAACACTGCCCTGGAGAGAGAGAGAGGAAAAAAAAAAAGAGCTTTCAAGGGATTATTGATAACATTCTGTTCAAGAGTAAGTCATTCAACTACCAGGCTACCAGCTGAGAACACTGCTTGGGAGATAATGCATAAGTGGAGTAACATTAGTTTCCTCAAGAAGAGGGACTGAGAGGCCTGGAAGAGATATTTACTCTATGTAGTACGAGTGGGTGGATGTGAAGCTCGTGTGGCAGAGCCTCTGAGCCCCCAGTTGCACCTCTCAGCTGTAAACAGCCAGGGAAGTAAATAGAAAATGAAAAATGAGCATGTTGAAGCTGAATGACTGTTTAGTTGACACAGAGGAAAAACTGAGATGATTGAAAGCTTGTTCAGTAAGAGCAGTTCAAGACATTACCACATCAACATCAGGATTTGAAAAATTCCCTTATTAAGGTGCTACAGTGTGCATCTCTGGTCTGTGCAACACCAGCAGGCAACACGCAACACCTCCCAAGTGGTCTGGCAGAGCCACCTTGAGCAGCTGCACTGGGTAGTGACCTAACCCATGAGGGCAAGGGTGATGCAAGCTACATATTTGTAGCTTGATAAAAAAAGAGTCCAAGACATTCATCAGTGTCTGAGCTCTGAGGTGAATTCTGTGCTAATCTGTCTGGTTTATAATCTATGATGCAGATGTATCTGTCTAACATGAAGTGACCAGCAGAGAACCCTGCAGAATACGTCACTTGAGACAGCACTCTAGAAAGACAATGTCTGAAAAGGTAGGAAACAAAATTTTTAAATAAAAGCATTTTTAAAAAATCGTTCAGTGAGTGTGACTGAAGCAGCAAAGCTAGAAGAACTACACTATCTGCTACTGAATTCTTCTCTAGAGCAGTCCAGAATTCAGAATTATGGTAACTGAACAAAAATATGAGGTCATCAGCTGGTTCTAATCTCAAGGGCCAGTTTTGAGAAAAGAATTAAAGAGAAACAAAGGATACACAAAACCAACCAAGGATTTAAAAGTACTTCCATCTACAAATACGTCCATCTTTCTTTCAAAGAGCCAGACCACAGGGCTGAAGCTTTCACTTTTGGATACTGAATGGTGAAGACAGCATAAGCATTTCAAATGATGTTTAATATAGGGGTAGCCAACCTGAGGATACAACAGGGCAACCTGGGAACAAAAGTTTGTCTCCAGAAAATGAGCAGCACCCCTAGTGCATTTTTCCACAGGCAGAATCTTTCTTATTACAAATGAAGTGTCTATTTGTAGTGAGTTTATGCTCCACATCTGGGAGATAATCATAGTGCTTCATCCTACTGCTTAAGTTGATCAAATAGCGAGGCTGAACTGGAAGATAAAATTGTTACTTTTAATTTTACAGAATGTTTTTTGGGGAAAAAAAGACAGAGGCTAAACTGGAGAAATATCCCTCAAGGAGTATCAGCAGCACCTTGTTATAAGACTTGTAGTCCAAACGTGCTTGTTCCTTGGTTCCTGTGATGCTGCATGATGAAACTCTGCAGTAGTGAAAGTGGGGCCAAAGAAGGGTGAGAAGCATGCAAAGGAAAACACCTGAAGTGGAGGAGAGGCAGGAGAGCTCCCACCAGCAGGGAGAAACTTTCAGTGTCAGGGCAAATCATGCACTTGAAGGCAAGGTCAAAGCAGCCATGGAAGATAGTGCAATAAAGGCTGTTGGCAGGACAGGTAACTCAGCTCATGTACACGTTCACTCACTGCACCTGAGGTTGTCATTGCTGAAAGCTGACACCAAAGAGCAAAACAAAGACTGATGGGAGCATTGACAAAAGCACCTTCTTCGTGTGGTGGTATAAAAATACAAGAAAGGAGCCCGACTGCTCTGTGACAGGTGACATCCACGTGTTCCTGGTGCCAGCCCCTGTCCTTCAGCAGAGCTGGGCAGACAGACAGCAGAGGGCAACCCCTGCAGCAACAGCTGCTTTCCTCAGTGCTGCTCTGCGGGGTTTGCACAACCCTCTCCAGAGCGGGAGCCTGAATGCAAGAAGCTTTTTACAGCTCCAGGGCTTTTTCCAGTCCTTGATCTCCATGTAGATGGCTGATGAAGAACTCCTGACATCTGTCTGTGGTTATGATCTGCCAGACTGTTCTTCCACATGAGAGCGTGCAGATTATATTGAATTGATTTAACTTGTAAGCTCATGTAAATTGGTAATATACGTAATTTCTTTTAAAAATTCATAATTCTTTTCCTAAATGGTCAACACCAAATACTTCTAAGGAAAATAGAAGAAATCCTTGCTAGTTGAAAATTTTCAAAAGTCATGAAATACAAGGCTTAATATCTCTTTCTAAATGTATTCCTCAGTGTATTATATTTCAGATGTTATACTGATTAAGTAGCAGATCTTCAAATATTATTTCTTTCCTATGTTTTTGATTTTGTCTAGTGTTAAACCTTCATGAGATACTAGAGCAACACTAGTAGTAATGCTGTAGCATAAGAGTCTAAAGAAATAAGTGCAAGACTTGTAGGAAGAAGGAAATAATCTTCATTAGACAAACCAATACTAATTACATAATGATCAACAAATACATTTATTTGCCTCGTTTTTGAATTTACCAGTTGTTTTCACTCTGTGCGCCTGGGCTTTTAGGCAGTTAAATGAGAATCACTTCCTGCTCCCTCTACACCCTTCTGTATTTTAGGAGGGGGAGGGGAGGGGAGAGAAAACTGTATTTCAGACCTAAGAAGTTATAAAGCTGCTACATTTTAGTAATAATTAAAGATACACAAATAACAATCGGAAATTTGATATGCCACATCATCCTGCAATTAGTGCTCAAATTTTTTGCTACTATTTGAGCCTTAGCCTGCAAGTAGCTAAATATGCATGATTCTCTCTACCTTTATTTGTGTGTGTGTGTGTTATTATGCTGTTATCTGTATATTCCATTAATCTTTAAGGTAATATTTAATTATTGTTTTATCTCTATCAATATTGTATAAAGAAGAAACACTCCATTTTCTCTAATGAAGAAAACTAAAAATCAGTTTCTAAGTCATCTCATTTTGAAAAGTATTGTTAAAAGCAATGAGACTATAATTTTGGATTGTGTAACAAATCATTTCATGTGTTAGAGCACACAATAATCAAGGGTCATTTGCTTAGCAAATTCAGCTAGTCTTCTAATGTTGTCCTGACTTTACTATCTCCATCTTTGTTGTAGCACAATATGAAAATACATGAAGACCTGATATTTCTTAAAGCTGTTAATATTTCCGAGTGGCTGTGTTCCCTTCTCTTCTGGTGTAAAATCTCATTTGAACCTGTGAGCTGCCCTGCAGAACTGGCCTCAGTTCATATTCCTGAGTGCGCTGGTCCTGACTACCAGGCACCCCTGTGGGGGGATCTTTTTCCATCAAGGGTGTTTTGTTACTTTCTCCCCCACTACCACAGTCTGGGCCACAGTGTGGGGCTGTGGGGCTCTGACTATGCTACCAGAGCACCATATAGCCAAATGTTTCAAGTGTTCTGCAAATATCCACAAACTTTTCCTTTAGAGGCGATGATATAACAGATCACAGGTATTTTATAAATAGGTCTTGAATCACTTTCCAAGGACCAAGAAACAACAATAAAATAAATTATTCTTAATGAAGTCTATGAAATAGAATTGCATTAAGTAGATTTTACTTCTCCCACTACTCAGTAGTCTTTAAGAAATCCTTAAGTGGCGTAACTACAACGACCCTCCTGAAAACATTGAAACTTTCCCAATTTTCAGGACAAGAAAATTGATTTGCCTTTTCTCTCCTTAGCAAAAGGAACAACATTTTTCATGTATGGGATCCCTGAGGATCAAAACATCACTATACTATCAGCCCTGTCTTCAGCACAGATCAAAAACACAGCCCCCATACTAGCCACTGTGAAGAAAATTAAATCTATCCCAGACAAAACCAGCACAACAGGTTATTAAGCTAGGCTGGTACTGAAATTCAGAATAGGACAGCCAGTTGCCTTTATAAGACTTCAGGCAAACCCTGTTAGTTTTAACAAACATACCTTGGCAGGGTTCTTTTTTTCTTCAGTCTGCTATGCAGGTAGCCCAACCTCCTTTGCTACACTTCCCTCATGCAATTGGTAATCTCTCAGATACCAACAATATGTTAAATGGTTGAGCACTACTTCATCAGAAGTGATGAAGCAGACCCCTCGTTACTTGTTTTTGTCACAGGCAGTGCACAAAATATCTAATGGGTAAGCAGTGACTCAAAGACCCCTTAACAGTTGCTGAGCTGTTCAAACAGTTTGGCTCTGGAAATATTGAGCCAGAATTGAATCATATGTACAAAGAGCCTGTGAGAAGTTACATGACTATAAACTTGGTATGACAGAAGATTGAGCAAAGCAAAACAGATGACACAGGCACAATTTGCTTGCTGCAATTGATGTGTCTGTAACATCACAGGTTATCTCTAAGCTATATTTTCCACTGCCTTGCTGGCTTACAAAACTTTTAATGGAACAAGTTTTTCTGGCAGAAGAACACTGATTTTTATCTTTAATGAGCAGCCTCTGTATCATTTAGCTTCAGGAAACAGCTTCCTGGTTGTAAACTGCTTGGGAGTGCTGACAGCCAGGCAACTTCAAAAGCAGCCAGGAGAGACTTTCGCACTAACTTTGGGAAGGAATTCAAAAATGCTGAAAGGTGCAGATGAAGCTGTTGTGGAGCAGGAGGACTCTGCTTCCCAACATGGACAAATAACAAGCTGGGATATCAATGACATCAAACTTCCCCAGGTATGTCTGTGATTAGAATTTTATTTTGTTCTGACCAATCATCTCTGCTACTGATCTTAAGTGCTTTCTCAGTCACCTATGCCTCATTGCCTTTATTCTCTTTGTCATTTTGAGGTATGGGGCAGTGTTTTACTGAAAAACTAGAAAATATTGACATTTCCATGCATTTTTCCTTAAAAGTATTATTGAAAGAGCTGTTGATGCATGAAAAATAGCAATGATGAAGATATATTGCTTTTCTAGCCCACTGGTGGATGAGGTGCAGAGAAAACAGGGGGGCAAAAAAGTTAGTTCAGCTGTTGGCATTCAATCAGAGATGTCCAGAACTTGCTTCTTGCCCTACTACTTTATGAGAAGGGAACACAACACCCACAATTGCCTTGCAACTGTGGGTGCTCAGTCTCACTTCAGACTGGGCTTCAGGCAGGCAGGCTGTCTTCCCACACGGAGGCAACAGTCTTTCATGAGCACCTGGGAGAACCTTGCTTAGTGTTTGCAGAGATTTGCTGAGAGGCAGAATAGTGATCTTCCCCTCCCTCTGTCCTTTTCTAGTTCTCTTATCTAAACGTTTCAACCATGCTCTCCAGTGAAAGCCCACACACGCTGCACACCAATATCACCTCCCTGTCCCTCACCTCACCATTTTCTGCCAGATTTCTCCTGCTGCAGTCCTTCAGCATCCAGCTCTGCCTTTCACCTCCCAACCCTGTCTTACTGGATCCCAGCTTCTTCCATGCTATACCAGTGCTGTTTGCCCAAAGCCTCCATGTTCCAGGATGTCTCCTTCCCTGACCTTCACCCCAAGGTCACCTTCACCTGTATTTGAGTCTGGAGGCTTCCTTGACACCCTTTACTACACTATCCAGTGGCTACCAGGAGAGCATGGGAGTTGATTGATATTCTTACTGCTGTCATGGATCTCAGTGACTGGGATTAGCAATTCAAAGGAAATTCCTGCTAAGAATTCTTCCTTACAAGACCTTTTCCCTCAAAACCATCAGCAGGTATGTTAGGTGCTTTAGGGTTTACTGCATTTTACTGTGTTGACTGTACCCACTGAGATGATGTGTGTTTGGTCATTTGGGGTTTTTTTCCAGTTTTGTTTTTATTGTTCCTTATTGTGTTGTCCTTTGGTTTTTTGGTCATTTTAGCAGTGAAAATAAGACCTGACCAGGATGTCAGGTTTCTTTATTTTGGACTTAAGAAAAATCCCTGTGTAAGTCTTTCATGGCAGTTAGGTCAAAATGAACCGAAATTCAGAACTGAAGACTTACAAATATGGGCGTAGTCTCAGCCTGATTCAGTTTTTGCCCTTTTTCCAGCAAGTTGAGCCAAATCAAGCCAAATGATTCAGCGTAACACTGCTTTGAACTGATTGAAAGGCAGAGCAGGATCTCTGCCATGAAAGCTAACAGAAGTTAACCAGGCAGTGACAGCTGCCTACAAGGAAAATCTCTGCTATTTTCCATCAAGTACCTCCCCTTCCTCTCCCAAGGAGGTCCTGCACTGAGCTGGAACCATGGATGAGTGAGAACAACCTCCTGGTCAGGCCTTCCTGATGCTCTGGGGCTTGTGGGGAGCCACAGGGAACTGTGCTTTTTCTGTCTTTCCTCCTGACAACCAGCATCACCTGCTGGGGTGCTGGAGTTACCCAGGCTAGAGGACATCCAGCAGGGGACCAGCTCTGCTCGGCTCTTGCAGAAGCTCTTCTCTTCCCCAGCCTAAAACGTGGCCTGCTTTGGTCTTTCCACAGGATGTAAGACAGATAGACTGGTTTCAAGAATGGCCAGATTCGTATGTAAAACGTATCTATAGCTCAGAGGATAAAAATGCTCAGAGGCACCACAGCAGCTGGGCAATGAGAAACACCAACAACCACAACTCTCGCATCTTAAAGAAGTCCTGCCTTGGGGTGGTGGTTTGTGGCAACGACTGCTCAACTTTGGATGGAAGGAAGATCTACCTAAGACCAGCCATTTGTGATAAAGCCAGACAAAAACAACAGCGTGAGTATGAACACAGCTGTTCATTATATGGGCAGTTCATAAGTGAACACAACATAAATGAAGTCCAAGTGTTGGATACTCTTTGGATTATCCAGCCTTCCTTCTGCCATTCCTTATATTCCTTTTGATTTGGAGCAGTGCATTTTACATTTCTTACTGTTGGGGAGTAGTTGTCTGCTTGTTTATTTTATTTTTCCCCCCCTAATCCTTTTTTCATCCCTATTTCTATTAGTTAGGGATTCTTCTTAGGCCCATGAGGGAGGCTACTGAGAAAGCTGTGCAGTGCAGGCAACTTCCTGCTGTGCTGTTCTTGCTGACCTGTGTGTTGACTTCATGATTGCACTGGCCTAGGAGTAACTCAGGAGGCAAGTATTGCAGGAAAGAAGCTGCTCATAAACCACGATGACTGGAAAACTGGCCTCAGAGTCACGTCACTGGCACAAGACAATGCAAATAGAAAACACAAGCCACAGACACTTTTTTTAATGAGCCCGTTCCAAACAATTGTGATTGCTCAGTAGAACTAGCACATACTGATTTCTGGATCTGATGTACATTTTGGCCAAAGAAAGATATTACTCATGCACTCACTGAGGCCATAATGATGTCCTCTAGAGAAGTCAAGACGAGAACACATACGACATTCCAAACACTGACAAGAGAAAAACAACTAAAACTGACCATAGTAATAAATAATAAAATAGCAATAAATCTGTAATAGAAACAATTGTTGACAGTTATATTTAATAATTGGCAGAATATTAGTTTGTTTATATTGATGTTTGCTTATGTTTGAAAGTTTTCTGGATAGTTTTTCTCAGAGTAATATCTGAGCCCCACCACCAATGAACCATTGTATCACGTGAGATTCATCTGATCACTGTTGTATAGAAAACGTTTCCCACTCTCTTTGCTCCAGGGAAATGCTGTCCAAACTGCAATGGACCTCTGCGACTCCTTTCCTGCCGAGGCCATGGTGGTTACCCAGTTACCAACTTCTGGAGGCATGAAGGCCAATTTATATTTTTTCAGGTGGGTATAAAATTACCTAACATTATGCAAGTTAATTTTAAAGACTGTTTTTGTAAGTTTTATTAAGGATTTTTTTTGTTCCAGCAAATAAGGGTCATTGAATATGGCAAGGTCAAATGACTGTAAGGAGAAAGATTTTCACAAAGTCCTAAGCAACCTGATCCAACTCTGAAATTAATCCTGCCTGAGCAGGAGGCTGAGCTAGACCTCTAGAAGTTCCTTTCCAGCCTAAATTAGACTATATTACTATGATTTTACAGTATAGTATATTTTTTATTTAGGCTACTGGGAAAACCTGTTGTTTTTGAAGCATTTTGCCTCAGGTTCGTAGGAACCAACAAGTCTTCAGAAAGCCAGAAATGCCATGTTATCTCTTCTGCAAGGCACCATGCATAAGCATGAGGCTATCTTGGAGCAGGAAATGGTTGTACCCAAGGGATTGTCTATGGAAAATGCCATCTGTGCTTTACATGTAATTTATATCTGGAAAGCAGTGTATGCAAGTGTTTAAATAATGAGCAATGTTTCTGGAAGCTTTAGTCCTAGTTTAGTACAATAACCACTGAACTATCTCCTGCTTTCCAGTCTTTCACTTGTGTACAGGCTAAATAAAATTAATTCTCTATGGAAGCTAATGGAAATTAACATTCTGGTTAACACATCTAAAGTGTGAGAAGAATGGAAATAACTGCAGGGACACTCTAGCCAAGCTGCAGAAGACCTCGTGGCTTCAGCTGGGGCTCTGGAGTGGGGAGTATCTTCTACACATAAATGTGGTGCACTGGTTTTATGATTTCAGAGAATTTCTACTCCATCCCACTTTATCTGAGATATGTTTGTTACCTGAGCTCACATTAAATAATTTCTGTTAAATACAAAGCATTAAATTAGGCCATAAGTGTGGTTTTGGCCTGTGCTACAAATTTTGCTCCCTTAAGATTAGTAACAAGGTTGTTTCTAACTTTAACATACCGTAATTACTTTCTAAAGTCCAAAGGAGCTCATGATCATCCACGTCCAGAAACAAAACTAGAAGCAGAAGCAAGAAGATCAATCCACAAAGCACAGACAGCTTTTTCTGCATCTTCTCTAAGATTAAAAAGAATACAGGAGATTGAGGTAACCCTTGTTATTGATCAGTGACATTTTGGGGTCAAAGATCTGTGGTTCAAGCCATGGTGGAGGCTACCTGGGCTTTGGGTCTGGGTGGTGGTAGGGTTTACATCTCCACATTCTGCCTCCCCATGATCAGGCCAAGAGGGACCAGGGCTGTCCTGAGCATCATGACCTCCTCAGCACTGCCATCCACTGCCAGTGCCCCCTCTCTGGAGCCAATTTTGGCCTGATTGACAGCAGGAGATTACATCTATACTGGAAAACAAAGCAGGGCTGGAGGGAAGGCTCAGTCATGTCACTATTCATGCGGTCCCTGATGTGGATTTGGTCAGTGCTAACTCATGCTCACAGACAAAATGCTCTAGCATAGGTCAGGAGGAGAGTATGTGCCAGAGACCATTACCTGGCAGAATTTTTGACAAGGTTAAGTCAGGTTTGGGTCCCTTCACTGTACACAGCTGGCTTTGAACCTATCTGTGCCCCTAGGTGCCATCATGGTACAAGACACAGACAATTAAGAATCTCAGGCTGATGCTGTGAAAAACAGTCCTTAGTGGGCTGCAACACAGCTCTTGCATCGTTTCACTTCAGGTCCAGAAGTTGCCCAAGGCCAGGAGGTAGTGTGGACACTGATAGGCCATGCTTTTGGGTCCTTGTTACCAATGACAGTCCTCAGTCTTATTTAATTTAGCAGTATGGACATAGCTCTAGAGCACCAGCTCTTTCCTCTTTTAAATGCAAGAGTTACTTTTAGAAAAATTTTTTTAGAAAAATTCTTTGTTAGTACTGCTCCATAAATAAAATTAATTGCAAAGAAATCTAAGAATAAAGTAATTAGATATTTAATCTAATCAATATGGACATTGAAGGAGAACATTAGCAGCTTTTTATTGAATTTAACTTATAGTATTGATTGCACCACCTCATGAGAAACTTGTAACAAATAAACACTTGAAAAGTGGGAAATACTTTTGGCAATACCTGAACTCAGGAGGAAGATTTGTGTGTGTGTATACACATACACACAGGCACAAACTATTTACTCTCTGAGTCCATTGAGGGCAACAAAGATGATTAGGGCACTGGAGCATCCCTCTTATAAGGACAGGCCGAGGGAATTACACCTGTTCACCCTTGAGAAGGGATGACTGAGAGGGGACCCCATCAATGTCTACAAGTATTTGAAGAGGGGGTGTCAAGAGGATGGAGCCAGGCTCCTCTCAGTGGTGTCCAGCAATAGAACAAGAGGCAATGGGCAGAAACTGATGCACAGGACGTTACACCTGAACATGAGGAAGAACTTCTTTACTGTGCAGTGACCGTGCACTGGAACAGATTGCTCAGAGAGGCCATGGAGTCTCCCTCACTGGAGATATTCAAGAACTGTCTGGATGCAATTCTGTGCAATGGGCCCTAGAATGACCCTGCTCAAGCAGGAAGGTTGGACCAGATAAACCACTGTGGTCCCCTCCAACCTGACCCATTCTGTATTTCTGTGAAAAAGGGTTTTATTACAATATATAGCATTACCTATAGGATATGCCTGTTATATACTGTGTGTGGTATCTTGACAAAAAAAAACCCTTATAATTAACAAGGCAAAATCAGAAATCCTTACTTCTTCTTCCCCCAGTCCCCATCCATTACTTAAGAAAACACAGTTACTTCAGTAGCAAGCCTGGATAGCTTTATTCACAGACAATGTCCATCAGTGAGAGAGATGCTCCCCTGCAGGACAGCTGCCCCTGAACAGAATTTGGCCACCTGCAGACCATCAAGGGCTGTGAAGACATCCTCAGTTGCAGAAGGCACTCCCCCACCTTTGGACAGACAGGAGGAAGTCATGTTTTCTCCACACTGACGTGTCCCAAGGTCCTCCACTGACATGCAGAAGGTGCTGCGGAAAAGTGAGGGCACCCCTCCACCTCTGCTTATTCCCCTTGGGTTTTCCCAGGTTTGAAACGGTCAGGTTATACTATTTACCCTCAGCTGGCTTTCCAGTTCATGGCTCTTCAACAGGTTTTCCTTGGGAATAACCCATCATATCCATGTTCTGTCAAAACTGGCTATGATACAACTAATTTAGGAATCTGATTTCACAGACAGAGCCTGTGTCGCTCAATCTGCAAAAATGTTTTCTGAGAGGATTAAATTTTAATGTGCTCACAAGAGATGAGGAAGGAGAACTTAAGAAAAAGGTATGAGATGAGCCCAAAATAGAGCAAGTGATATACAGAATGTTCTCTCTGTGGCATCAATGGGTCTTTTGTTGAAGGTGGGCTGGGTCCTATACCAGATTGTTGGCATTTCTTCTCACGGTGAGTGGAGAACAGGAGAAAGGAGGTTTGCTACTTTGCAGTCAGAAAAATCACTATAATTAAATGCATGAAAAGCCAGAATTATAAAGAAGAGAGACCTGCAAGTACTCATCAGAAATGAAAGCACAAATGAGTGTTCTGAGAGGAACTGAAGTTTGCATAATTATAATCCAATAATTAGGGCAATTAAAGAAGTTGTGAAATATCTAGAACAAAGGACCCAGAAGAATAATTCTTGTGTGCTGATCCAGCCCTGAATGAAATTTCTGTTTGCAGGGTAAAAAAATGTAAAGATAGTAAAACTTATCAGTTAGAAATAGAGTCTTGAGAAGTGAAGCATAATATTATTGTAGTGAAAAGATCACTTCAAAACAATCAGTTTTTAAAAAATCATATACCTAGCTTTTCCAAACTCCATAGAATAAAAATAATTCTGTGGTGTCAAGTGTGTTAGCATAACTGTATTTTTAGGTCCTTCAGGATATGCTGGCAGTGGAGCCCAAGGGCTGTGAAGGCAAGGTTTAAGCAATTCTTTCAGTGTAAAACAGTCTTTGGGCAAAACCTGGGGAAACAAACCCAGACCCATGAGCTGGGAGCCCTGTTTGGTTTGTCCCTAAAGCCCATGGGCACTCCCCTACAAGGAGGCTCTGCTACACCATCTGCTTCGATACCTGTATTAATTGAGTGCATTTGTGAGGGTCTCACAGAGGAGGGTTGATAAATTACACCTTGTTTTACTAACGCATGCCTTGCTTTCCCAAGTCTCTGACAGGTGCAATGCCGATGCCAGAAGCATTGCCTTTGCTTCTTTCCAAGCCGGATGCTTATGTGGTACCTGCTAAGTTCAGGGGTTGTTTAAGCAAAAGCTCCCAGGAGCCAACGCTGAGCAGCTGCTCTGGGCAGCTGCTATATCCAAGGGCAGCTGGGGAGGATGAGGGCTCCGGAGAGGCACTGACCTGGAGCCGAAGCCCATCCCTCAGGAGGATCCCCAGTGCCGAGAGGCTGTGCAGTGGCCCTGCTGTCCCCTGCACAGCCCCTTCCCCCCAGCACTGCGCCCACTTCAGCACCCAGCATGTCCTGCCCGTGACAAAGGGTGGCTCCTTCACGCCTAACACTGGTCCTCTGGGAGATGGATCCTGCGGAGAGAAATCCCTGCTGACCTCCAGCAGCAGCTGCCTCTCTCTGCCACCCTACCCTGCACTGCAGGGTGGCCTCTGCCCCAGGGCCAGTGGGGCACAGCCCCACCGCCAGCTCTCGGCGCCTCTGAGGGGAAGTGAAGGAGACATGGGCGAGGGAGGGCCCCAGGCAGGTCTCAGCTGCTGCCACAGTGACATGTCTTTTAACCTGTACCCCTTACAGTGACTGGGTTTAAATGTCTCTGCTCACCCCTCCTCTGGCAAAGGGCCCAATTCTCCATCTCTGTCGCAGCAAGGATGTGAAAGTGCTACCACACCACTTCCCGCCTGAGCTCCTCTTGCAGGCCCCAGGAGGGACTTTCATACCTGAAGGCTTTCTTTGCTCCTTTTTTTTTTTTTTTTAACTGTTATATTCTCCCCCACTATATCACTGATCTAATAAAAGGTATCAAATCTTACAGACTGCCTCGCTGCCATTCTGGTTTGGTAGCATTTCAGCCCTCCTACATACATAGTTTGTTCGAGCTGTGGGACTGTGGAAGGTGCAGATGAATGACCTCAAGGATGAGAGCTGTCATGTATAACCTTCTGCACTCTTCCAGCTTCTTCAGGAAGTGATCTAAGTCCCTCCACTGCACCAACCTTGCACACATGTTTTATAGAATCATCACACAATGTTTTTGGGTTGGAAGGGACCTTCAAAAATCATCCAGATCAACCCCCCTGCCCATGGGGAGGGACATCCTTTACTAGACCAGACTGTTCAAAGCCCCATCCAGCCTGGCCTTGAACATTTCCAGGAATGGGGCATCCACAACTGCTCCGGGCAACCTGTTCCAGTGCCTCACCCTCCTTATAAAAAAATCTCCTTCTCAAGACCAATTTAAACCTACTCCCTTTCAGTCTAAAACAATTCCTGCTTGACCTATCAGTACAGGCCTAGGTAAAAAGTCTTTCTCTGTCTTTCTGATAAGCTCCCTTCATTTTGAAAGGCTTCAGTGAGGTCTACTCCAAACCTGCTTTTCTCTGTGTTGAACAACCCCAGCTTTCTGAGGCTGTTTTCATGGGAGAAGTGCTCCAGCCCTGTCTTTGATCAACTTTATGGCCATCCTCTGGGCCCTTTCTGGAAGGTCTATATCTTTCCTGTGCTGGGGACCCCAGAGATGGATGCAGAACTTCACATGGAATCTCATGAGAGCAGCGTAGATGTGAGAATCCCTTCACTTGAACTGCTGGTTACACTTCTTTTGATGCAGTCCAGGATACCACTGGCTTTCTGGGCTGCATGTGCACACTGACAGATCATGTCCAATACACCATTATCCCTAAGTCCCTCTCTGCAGGGTTAGACTCAGTTTCATATATGTATATTTTCAACATATATTGCCTTGCTGCTTTCTCCAGCCACTTTTTGTTTCTTTTGTTGCAGACTGTAATGAATCCTCCAGTATCCTTTCCATACAGCAGCCCCTTTTCTGACCACTACCATAAGCTGTATTTTAGCCGGACCTATCAGTTCCCTACATTTCTTTAAAAAAAGTAGGGTGCCAAATATGAATTTTCTTGCCTGAACTTAGTGGCCAGCTCAGAGATCTTTAGCAAAGATTTCTTCACCTTTTCCCATAATTGACATCTGCATGACTTTCCTGCATGACTGGCCTCTGCTGCTCTCTGGACTGGGTTTTAGGGGCCACCTACCCGCCCTGCAGAGGCACTTAACGCACATCCCCGCTGCCACCTCTGCAAGGAAGAGCGGGGGGATGTCTTGTATGGCATTGCATGGCTGGTTCCTTTAACCACCAAAGGCAGAGATCCTCATCTTCAGGATCTGCCCAGCTGCCAGTCGTAAACATGCCCTGCCCTGCCTGTGGGACAAGTCATGCCCCAGAGATCTGAGGCAAAATAAACTTTCCATTGGGATGAATCTGGAAGGACAGTATGACAAAACAAGTGGCAATAAAAACTTCACAGTACCTCAGACTGTGGTGTATCTCATGTTCGGTCTTTTTTTCCCTATAATTCTAATTTTTTTAGATTCCCTCTTTTTTTTTTCTTTTTTTTTTTTTTTAAGACTTTGAAATATATTACCAGGGAAACTACTCTCCTGGTGAAGGGTGTAATTCAGAGACATTTACAAGACAAGAACAAATTGTCTTTATAGAGTGTTTTAAAAATGTTTGTTGCAATTTGTGAAACAGGGGATGCATAGTGATTTGTTTTATGTGGAAAAAAATCTAAATGTAGATCACAAAGTAACAGTGTGCTATTGTATGTAAAGGTCAATTCACCAAACTTTTTTTAGTCAGTGAGTTACTCTCACACTTTTTCCAAACTTTGTATGTTTTATGATTCTTCAGATCAGTAACTAGGAGAAGGAACCTTTGATCAGGGTTTGTAACAACCTCCACCTCTAAGACAGAAAAAGTAAAATCAAGAGGAGCCATAAACACTTGTGCTTTGGGAGGTAAACTGGAGGATTAGGGACAGACAGGGCCCCTGGGGCTTCATCTCCCATAACTGAGATTCCTTTGGAACTGCCAGACCAGTCACACCCCTGAGGGATCACACAGGGCATGCTGACTGCTGCCATGGCTCTGTCTCATCTTGCCTCTCCTCTGAATTCCCCTCTTCTCTGCTGCAATACTGCCAGCACCACCTCTCTCTCAGCAATAGTACCATACAGAGGTGTGGCCAAAAGGCTCCTTGGACAGTGCTCCCACACCAAAGTACCATCAGTTCCCTTTACACCCACCAATCCCTTCCTCTGTTTTTAAAAACTGCCAGCAAAAGGGATTTGATAACTAATCCCATAACCTGTTTCACGGCTTTACTGTCCCAATCCCAACTGTTAGCATTTTTTCCCTCATGTCTGATTTTCTTTCCTGCAGATCAACCATTTCTTCAAGTCTTTGAAGATGGGTAGTGTCCAGTTACTGTTTCACAGGCTTCTTAAAGGACTGTTACTACTAAACCTCCCAAAAAGGGAGTTACTACCAACCTTTCTTCCTGCCCAAGAAGCAAGAAGCTTTTTGTTGGTTTGCCTTTAAGTCTGAACCAAAAGGTTTCCAAAATGAAACCTATTCCTGCAATCACAGCTCCACTCAGTAGCTACCTGCCAGAGAAGGGCTGTGCCTTCTGCAGCTTCCATGCTTGTAACCCTGTGCAACCAGGACGGTCCCACAATGTGAGGAGACACCAGGTCCCTGTTCATGCAGCATTCATCACGCCAACTATGTTTCCAAAAGAAACACATTTCAGGTTCGAGAAGGACAGGTCATTAATTTTTAAAAAGGAGGAAACTAAGATTTTATGGTTTTTCTATGGTTAAACACGGAAAGGCTTTCTAGATTTATAAACTGGGTCATTTTGACCTTTCCACGTTTTTGTAGTGACTTCTGTGCTGGCAGGAACTCCCTCCACTTTAGGTACATTCAGAACAGTGCGTTGATACAGCACCAAATTTATATCCATTTAGCTCAAAATACAAAGATACCTATCCCATCTCTGACCTTCACAACAATAAATTTTTGCAATGTGTTTGAGATACATGAAAAGAAACATATATGTGTTACTGCTTTAAGTCTTTTTTAACCAGGTCTAACGTATTATGCCCAACTGGGCAGTGATATAGAATAGTTTGGGTTGGAAGGGGCCTGAAAGATCACCTAATTCCAACCCCCCTGCCGTGGGTGGGGACACCTCCTGCTAGACCAGGTTACTCAGAGGCCTATCCAGGCTGGTCTCGAACACCTCCAGTGATGGAAGGTGTTCAACCACTCCAGGTAACCTGTTCCAGTGCCTCACCACCCTTATAGTAAAGAATATCTTCCTAATATCTAATCTAAACGTACCCTCCTTAAGCTTAAGGCCATTCCCCCTTGTCCTATCGCTCATTACATGCCCTTGTGAAAAGTCCCTCTCCAACCTTCTTGTAGGCCCCCTTTAGGAACTGGAAGGTGCTCTAAGGTCATCTCAGAGCCTCCTCTTCTCCAGGATGAACATCCCCAACTCTCTCAGCCTGTCTTCATAGAAGAGGTGTTTCAGGCCTGTGATCAATGTAGTGACTTCCTCTGGACTTGTTCCAACAGGTCCACGTCAGGGGCCCAGATCTGGACGCAGCACTCGGGGTGGAGTCTCACAAGAGCAGAGGAGAGCCGGAGAATGAAAGGTGAAAGAGCACTGGATGCGTTATCCTCTATTTTAAGAAAATATACTGAACACTGTGTTTATTCAGGGTAGATTCATGAAGAAACACCAATTGATCTGTGAGGATCCACCCATAGAAAACCCTGTAACCTTATTCTCTGCTGCAGAAAATGTTTTTTTGCGAGGCACAGCTGCAGCAGAGCTTTAGGCAGGCAGCAGAGATGCAAGGAGGTCAGGGTGTGGATGATTACACAGGCAAAATGGTTTGTTCTGGCTTATTGGTGTTTCTGATGGCTGTACCTACTGCCAAAGCTAACACAAATATCCATACGTGACACTACATGACCTACACTACTTTTGCAAGGTCTTAGCTCTAAAAGCACCGGCATCAGTATTTAAAGCTAATTCTCTGGAAGTAATCTCTGTGCTTGCTCCAAAGCAAGTATATTTCTATATAAGGCCATCAGAAAACTACAGCAATGTTCCTCAGAATTATACATTGGCCAGACTGCATCTTACAGAAACACAGCTTTTATGTTTGGGGCTTTTTGATTCATGCAGCATTTAAAGGTGAAATCTAGACATATTTAGTGTATTTATCCTGAGAATATCAGTTTGAGAAAGGGAAATGTTTCTGTATCAGTCACACCAATGGGGAGATGAGAAAGGCAAAAGAGGGATTTGACCCCCATCTCTCCAGCCCTTGCAACATACCTGGTGTTTCTTCTGGCCTTGATCTCTCCAGGGTCACTGCCTTTGCATGTGAAAAGAATTGCAGGTCAGACTAAGCACAGACAGATATTTTCCTTTTCAACCCCTTGTAAAAAGCTCATGCCCTTTGGCAGACTGGCAAGGCTATGGACTATTTTCTAAAATAGGGTACTAAACACATTCTCTGTATTTTTAAATGAAAAAAAGTGTGTCAAACTGCTGGTGGTAGAAAGAACTCCAGCTAAGGAAGCTTTAGGGGATACATCCTGAGTCATCGCAGAGACTTCTTTCCTTGTGGCCTTTGGGACGTTTACTACTTTGTGTGTCTGGTACTCCTGGCACTTTTGCTCTGCTTCCCATCAAGGTAGTAATTTGGGGCTTTTTAATAATTATGGTCAAGGAATTAGTGTTTCACTTCATTGCAGACAGTATGTAGAAGCGGCCACTGTGGTGGATCTCAGCAGGGATACCGTTTGTCTGTGCCAGGAACAGGCTTTACACGTCTGGCGTGGGGACTCAGGGGAGGCCGAGGAGGAGGGGAAGGTGGCACAGTTTATTTAAGAAGGAAAAAAGAAGGAAGTTTGCTGATGTCAGAGTAAAAATAGATGCAATCAGTAATCAAAGCAGAGCATGAATAGCATATTAAAATTGCACACCTGAAGCAGTTTGGACCTGACTCATGCAATCTATGTGGGCTGGTCCTGATTCAGTACAGTGTCTCTTCCTCTCTGAGCTGCTGAAGTTCACAGGCACTAAAGTGTTTTTGTCTTTTACAAGGTGAACTTCACCAACATTGCTCACCTCCTGAAGCAAGAAGGGCTTCACCATCAGTGCAGGAGAAACAGGTTAGGGAACACTTCAACAAATCCAACATATGTAAGCCAATGGGCCTGATGGGAAGCTGGCAGGTGTTACTGTGAGGCCACTCAATAATCCTTGAAAAGACACTGTGATTGGGAGAGTCTGAAGAATGTCACTTCTGTCATCAAGGAGAACAAGAAGGAAGATCTGGGGAACAAGACTGGCCAGTGGCACCTCAAAATTTGCAAAGGTGATGGAAAAAATCCTCCTGAAAACTCCTTGCAAACACATGGAAGACTAAAAGGTGATCAAGAGCAGTCAGTATGGATTTATGAAGAGAAAATTGTGCTCAACCAACCTCAGAGCCTTCTACAATGACATGAGTGTCTTGGCATCATCAACGGGAAGCAGTAGACGTTTTTTATCTTGACTTCAGGCAGGCTTTCAGCACAGTCTTCCAAAACATCCTCACAAGACAAGCTGATGCTGTATGGGCTTGTTAAGTGGACAGTGAGGTGGACTGAAACATCAGCTATGCTGTGATTCTGGGAACACTGAGGATCAGCTATAGCTGTTCTCATACCAGACAGTTGCACTCTCCAGACACTGCTGCTTGAATTAGCTGGGTACAGTATGGCACATCTGGAAAGTCATCCAAAGGTCTGGCATACAAGGAACACCCTGGGCCAGCAGGACTCAGCTTTTGTGGCCCTGCAGACAGCATCATCATCAATCTGAATGACACAAGCATCCTTTGCTCTCCTTGTTGGATTATTTGATTTCTGTGAGCAACATGAGATGACTTCCTGTACGGCACAGAGAGTCTCTTGGAGGACAGGGCAAACCAGGAAGGTCTTTGGCCAGCTTTGTCTCCATGATTACTATAACTTTACCAGCTGCTATCCCAGCCTACTATCCTAGTCCTGTTGACAAATGCAGATTTATAGCAGGGGAGTGAGAGTCCTGTTTTGTTGGGGTTTTTTAACTCTTGCCTGTTCCAAGGCATCAAGCCTACTCCCAGGCCTGAGCTTCAAAACAAAATGAGAGAAAACTTAAGCTCACACACACCTTTGTGCATGCCAACCTCACTTCTATGTGAAATGCGTGTGGTTTGCTACAGTTAGGACTGCCTGGTCATGTTCTCCATCATTAACCTCATGATGAAGATATAGGGCCAGTGCCAAGGAGACGAGTCAGTCCAGTATCCTCCTGAGAACAGCCCGAATTCTTGCATGAGTGAGCTCCACTATCTGCACTGTCCCAGCTGTGTGGCTGCTCCAACCCTAGGGCAGGAAACACAGAAAGATGTAGTTTGCATCACTGTGCTTCAGTCCACCCCGCATTTAGCCATTTGCACACTGCCCAAGCCAGAAGGCATCCTCTGCACATTTCTGAAACATAAGGACTCCTGGAAAACTTGCAGATTCCTTCTTCTGTCCACATTTTCAAGCTTTCATCACCCTAATGCCTCTGTATTTTGGCAGTCATCTTTTCTCTGTTCAGCTGCCTTAAGTTTAAACTTGTTTTAGGTTACAATTGTTCTATATCAAACCATCTTCAAGGCCTGATGAGAAGCTGAATTGCAATTTTATGAAAAATTATCAGGAATGCTGCTGCACTGAACCTCAGTGATCACCAGATGATCAACACTGCACCCCATTGTTATTTTTTTTAACTCCTGTGAACGGCAATGAGATGCTGACAATACACTGTATGATTCTGGTCTCATAAAAGACACTGAGTCCTTGAAGAAGAAAGAAGAAAAACTTGATTTACTGTGTTGCAAATACCCAGACAAATATTCATCTTATTATCAGATTACTTTTTGTGGTAGTTTTTCAGGTTCTACAGACTTTGGTCATGTGAAATGTTTAAAAAGACACACTTTCTTAAAGAGGGAGCAGGTTTCAAACAAAATTGCTGGCAACTGTGGTGTCAGCTTCTATGAAAGCCCTCCACAATCTTCCCATTTTATTACCACTGGGAAATGTGGCTGACTTTAATATCTGTAAGTTTACTTTTCTCAGACTTTATTTTCCAGATCACCATCTGACTAGACACTGTCAATTACTAATATGTGTACTCAAGGCGAGTTTAAGGGTACTCAGTGTTTTCTTCTCCATGTGATTAAATTTCCAGGCAGAACTGAATCATCCCACTATATTCACATTTGTCATTTAGGGCAGGTGTCAAATTACACAAAACAAAGCAAAGATCTTTTCATTGATTCAAAGCACAAAAGTTGTGGTAAGTACCCTGAATTTCAAAGGTCTTCTTGAAGGCTGAATAACAGGAACAATCTTTTCCTTAGGTATCCCCACACCCCCCAAAAACATCAGTGAGGTGTGGAAAAGCCACAGCTATGGGGAAGAGCAGCTAGGAAAAAAACCCTAAAGCCCCTGATACATATACACTTAATGAAAACTGATTGTAACTGATTATTACGTACATACATATTTATCAAGTTTCCTTTAAAAGATTTGTCTTTTCCTCTACACTAAATCCCTGAATCACATTCCCCACCAGCCCTGAGGTGTCTGCCTCCCCAGTTGACTTAAAAGCAAAAACCAGCTGTTTGTGTGAACACAGTTGAAGTCAGAGGTCAAGGAAACTGGGCTCTAGGGAAAAGAGGAGAAAAGGGACCAATATTTTGTACTTTTTTTTAATTCAAGTATACAACTGAGAGCTAATAAAACTTAATGCCCCCAGAAATATATCTTACCTGGCCAAACCAGGTTAATAGACACTGAAGCGTGAAGTATTAGACCTAAAACCAATTTCTTATCAGCACAGATAGAAAGGAGTTGCCTGAATGCCCCTTGTACTGAGAAACCCCTACAGTATCTCCTTAAAAATGAGAAAGGATTACTTCTTTTTGCTCCCCCAAGACAGTAGGTGATGCAACGTCAAACACATGATGCAAAGATCTGCACAGAAGGTAAAAACATCTTCAGCTCATGGGCTCCCCTCTGTGCTCTAGCTGAGGTACCCTATTCATATCCACATTTGCCAGTTTTACAGGGTTTCTGGGGAAGATGTTAAAGCTGTTCTACAACAGAGAGATTATTTCCACATACTGCAGGACAGACGTCCAAACACCCCCAAAAGCGTAACCCTGGCTAGGGCCACCAACCTTTCCCCAACAAACATGGACTCTGAACAGAAATGTTCAGAGTAGGGCAGGAACTGAAACGATGACCCATGCTTTGGGGAACATACACTCTCCAAGTGGCAGTGGTTAAACACACTTCTTTTCAGTGCATCATCCTTCATAAGGATGTTCCCACATCACATATTAGCTGCCTCATATCCCATTTGGAGGCCGTGCTTCTGTTGTTCAGATACTTCAAATCATTTTGAAGAACTGGCCTTTCTGTTTATTCCCGTTCAGTTGTGTTATTGTGGATGTCATACCAGCACAGAAACCCAAAGGAGATGAATGCCTGGCAGGCTAAATGTAACACGTAACAACTGCTTGGTCCATTTCCTCTGTTTTTCCTGGAATGTTCGCAAATTTTAAATAAGTTGTAGGGAAAACTACATATGCTTCGTTTATGAAGTACGAAGGAAAACTTCAAACCGTGGCACGCCACCTCATGGCCGAACAGCGACAGTGCACACCGGCACCAGGAAACACATCAGGAAGCTGCATCCCAAAGCTCTTGTTCAGTACTAAGATGCAACAACGTGCAGGGGTAGCACTATCTCCAGAAGAAAATAAAATAAAATGGAAAAAAAAATCAATCAAGTAAATTCCTTTGTAAAAAAAATAAAATTTGCAGAATAAACCAGGCAGAACTTCTGTTTTAGCAACTTTAGCAATCTCTTACCCTTGTAGAAGTAGAATTAATTAAAATAAATTTACTTAGTGTGTACATTGAATATGGAAACGTGCCGGGATCGCAGCGCTTGCATGTATCGTCTCAAGGGAAAATTCATTCCTTCAGGAATAAAATGTGTGGAAAAAATACCTACTCATCTTGGGACTTCTACATTAAAGAATAATTTCATTTGGCAGGATTTAATAGTCTCACTTTTCTTAGCTCTGGATCATATCCAGCTATTTCTTATAGAGCATTCCAAGGCTAAATTAATGAATGTGCAACAAGTATCTTCAAAATGTGTCAAAAAACTTGCAATTGCCAAGGAAGGCTGCCAATCCCAAAAGATGCAAGACTGTTTCATGTCTTCAGAAGCAGTCATGTTTCATGTTTTTTTTTTTCTATTCATATGCTGAACATGTATTCCATAAAATCACAGTATACTTAACCCAGAGGGTGGCTGGGCGCTGGGACAGGCTCCCCAGGAAAGTGGCCACAGCACCAAGCCTGGCAGAGTTCAAGAGGCATTTGGACAATACTCTCAGGCACATGATGTGACCCTTGGGGATGGTCCTGTGTGGGGCCAGGAGCTGGATATCAGTGATCCTTGTGGGTTCCTTCCAACTTGGGATATTCTACAATTCTATGTAATTTTAACACCTCTTACTGTCTTGAATGATAGGTACACATTAGGATGGTGCAAGTGAACCCTTTCAAATGGCCTATGCTGCCAGAACTGAAAGCAGTTTTAGCTGAGAGGGAATACCACTTTTATACATCCCCAGAAGTTCCATTCAGTGACAGACTAGTTCCTCTTCCAAAACCTTTGCTTCAGTCAACATTATATAGGAGTTCTGGTTCCAGCAATTATTTTAAGGACTCAGGAACTAAACTCTGGACAGGACAGAGGCAATGCAAAGCCCTAATTGTTCCTTTTAAGCAAACAATTACACAAGTCATTTTAATAAGCAAGCTGCTGGGCTCAGCGTAACAGACAAAGCTGGAATCCAGAATGACTATCAAATGGAAGTCTTTGATTTCTTTACAGCTGCTATTAATACTAAATAACATGTAACATCCATTTCTGAAATCCAAACTGTTTTGCAAATGTTTGTAAACTTTTATGTTTTTCTCATCTTGGATGGTAGAAAAAATGGTGACCTCCATAGCTCAACCATTTTAACGTCAACAAAAGTTTCCAAATACACTGGCACACATTCCAAAGGAATTCTTTTCAATTAAAAAAATTAAACCTGACTCTATTGTTCTCTTTCTTTAAACAAAACACCTTGTGTAAACACCACATGTTTTTGAAATTCTGTCCAGCTTGGCTCAGTGTTATCGAGTGAATCAGGAGCTGAGCTAGCAGCTGGAAAACGTCTGCCTGCTGGTCCTTTGCTCAGGGCTCTGCTGTTAGTCACCTACAGCCCACATTACACTGAAAGGTTTAACTGGTGCTAATATCCAGTTAGACTGAGACAAATCACCATAACATTTGATCACCTGAGCATCTTCTGTCCACAAAACTGTGCACTCTGCTGTCTTTTATCCAATACATAGGGAGAGATCTACAGCTCTGAGAACCATGTTTCTGTTACCTCATATAGATCTCCTTGCATTTTTATAAGGGAACTTGTCTCAACTCCTTCAATAAAGCCTAGGGAAAAAGGATTCCATAGGTGTACACCTTATTGTTTTATTCAAGTTACTAATATAATTAGTAAAGGACAATTTCCCAGCTGTAAACTAGTTATACCAACTTAAGTCACTATATGAGAATAAAAAGAACAATAAAAATAAGTTATAAGAACACAGAGCCTCTAGTTCTTATAGCCTTGGACTACTGAAAAAATACTAGAATGAAGGAGAAGCAACTAGTCACCAATTCTTTGCTGAAACAAATAGTATATTAATAGTTGGACATGAACCAACAGTAGTAGTATCTGCTGACAAACTATTTTAAAAGACAGAAAGCTTGACTTTCTAAATGCAGAGGAACAATCATATTCATCACAGCTCAGTCTCACAGATAGAAGGCTCACATAATTTCCTTGGTGAAGCAGTAATTCAGATAATCTCAAAATAATCACTGCTTGAGACTTCTGTTGAAGCAACATCTTAATTTGTAATTAGCTAGCTTTTCCTTTACGCCCACACTATTTCAAACACATGCCCAAGGCAAGAAAAAACAAAAGGTCAGAAGCAGCAACTAAGTCATAGTATGAAAAGAGCTCTGAATTGAAAGGCTCCTGTATTACATCCAGCTTAGTTACTGGACAAAACTGTACCTAAAATAATAATCAGTATCACCTTCTGACTCCTAAGCAAAACTTCTGACATTTCTCAGCAGGCAGAATCCAATCGGTATCTTTCACCCCCAACAAAACCGTAGGTAATTAACATCTTTCCCTGTTTACAAACGTGGCAATATTTCAAAACATGAAGCTGATATTCTAAGCAGTTGTTTTTCCTTTCAGCAATGAGAACACAATACACTCCTTATTAAACGTTGTGTATGAAGTAATAGTGCAACTGCAAAGGACATAGGGTTGTAGGCAGAGCCTTATTACACTAGGGAGAAAACTCATGAAGTTTCAGATATACACATCCTCATTCAGAACTCATGTTCTGAAAACTACTCTACTTTCCTCAGATAACCTGTAAGTAGTGTAATAAAAAGTCATTAAAAGGCTAATTCTACCCGTCAATCTTGCCTAGCATATAGTTTATGCACGGTAGCTCCTAACTAATCACCATTAACCGTATAAAAATAATGATTTCTTGGGAAAATAAGAAATTGCCAGTAGGATTGCATGTTCAAAATCATGATTTATTAATGTACTTTTAATCATGTAGCTCCTTGCAAAGATACACTTTATTAATTATAGAACAAGTATAGTTCTTTCCACAGCTTTCACATTTTAGTTACCAAGTCCAGGTTGGTATTTTGAAACAAGAAGATCAAAGGTAAATTATGCAAAATACCTTAAAAAAAACAACACTAAAAAGCTTCAGTTCTTTCAGAATCCAAGATACACACATAATAAGCAGCATTACAATGTCTGCACTACACCCCCAAGCAATATATGCAGGAGAAGCAGCGTACAGCACCTGCACCAAACCTCAAGGTACACTTCATGATTAGCAGTACACAGCACCTGAACATCTACAGCAGCCTCAAAATTTATCTTAGTACAACGAACGCTCAAAGGCTTTACAGCATCTGTAGCGAGGTTAGATGAAGGGTTATAACACAGTACAGTCGTGTCCAAGAGAGCCCTGCTTACCTGTGCATTCAAACCTGGCCAGTGCACCAGCATTTCACCCTTGCACTGTGACGCTTCCCGAGCAAGGCCACATACCTGCAAACCCATCCTACAGTACAAGACAACAACTCACTGCCCATATCCCTCTCCCCTCCCCCACATCACATGGAGAATGCAGGCTCCACTGAACTTCTACCAAGACCAAATTACATTCATGACCAACCGACACCACTGCATTGGTGGGGATGTACCTCTGCAGATAAATTTTATACTTCGTGCTTGCTTTTCCTTGTCTGATTTTCCTTAAGGTTGATGTTGACAAAATGCCAGATCTTAAAGGCAAACAAAATAAGTTTAATTTAAAGAAAACATTTATTTGAAGTTGTTTAAGTCACACAGTTTAACAGATGACAACTTTCTCCCCTTCACATTTTAAGCTTTTACCAGAGACCATACACACTATCCCATGGACAGTGAGATTTTCCTATGATTCCTTTCTAACAAATCAAATGTCTAAGCAGATGAAGACTCACATTTTAAGCAGACTGATTTATAAAATCTGTTTAAAAAAACCCGAAACCAACACAACAAACCAGAACTTTATCAAATTCTTATCACAAATAAAAGGTGTTTAATACTCATAAGTTTGATCTGAAAAATAAATCCCTGCCATTCATAATCAAACAGAACAAACTGCCTTCATAAAATTACCCAGAATTTTAAAATGTTCCAAATATATACACATTTATAACTTAAGTGCTTATTAGCTACAACCTTTTACTCATGCAGAAGTTGTGAGAGGAGAAGGTGTTTCTTAGAGCGGCTTTTCTGAATATGCAGTAAAGCTCTTCACTCGTGCAAAGAACAAAGGGGTGTACATTTTGTCAATGTCGAAAGTAGTAACAGCTGTCTCACCAGTCGATCTGCAAAGAGCATTTAGAAGTTAAATCAGACACTACTTGCTGTTTAAGTCTCTCAATAATGCAATCATGTTCGATAGTACAGCGTGTGCACCAAACTACAGATGGAATAAAGTGCCTTTTGTACTGCCTTGTTCTGAAAGCATTTGAACAGTGGCTGAATCACATTACATAGAATTCCCTTCTACTTCCATATCAAAGAAACCACTTTCCCTTTCCACTCTTATTATTAGCTCCAACACTTGAAACAGTACAGGATGACACTCAAGTCATACCAATATTGAAGTAAAAAAATCCCCTTTCATTTGTTCACTTAGAACCCTGAATTTGAATACAAAGTGTCACTAAAACTTGCACGTTTACAAAACTTTAAAGAAAAGGAACTCAAATATTTCTGAACATCAATAACAAGCATACATCCTCTTAGCTGTGTTTTATACTCATCTTTATTCTATTTTCAACAGGGCACCGCCATACTGAGAGCTAGAGCAGAACCTGAGCAGTACAGAAACTTCATGCTGAAAAGAATACCTATGATATTGCCACTTCTTCATAGATTAGGCATGAACATATTGGGTTTTGTAAAAACAGTTTTTCTGTTTAAGGAAGTTACCTCTACTTCCAACCTCCAGTAGTTTATTTCCTAGATTTTATATTCTCACAGCTCAATAGCTGAGCTATGTCCCTACAAACATACTGAATACAGAGATCAAGAACGTCAGAAGACAAGGCCTAAATCCACCCAATGTCAAACACCTGGAGAGCAAACTTGCCAGTAATTCAGAGCATCAGGTGCAAGAACAGTGGTCATGGCTCTTGCCTGGTTAGTGACCAGAGCAGCTGCTCACACACCCATACTCTGCACTGCTTAATTATACAGTTTGCACACGTTACAGTTCTCACATGATGAGTGCAGACACTTCTAGATGGCACATCCACAGTGGAAAAGAAGTACACCTTAATGAACGTAAGTTTTCAACACCTCTTCAGTGTGGTGCTTCAACAGTGCATGCACTAAGTCATTCAATCCTGATACAGTTCTGAAATCAACTGTGCATAAATCCTTTAAAAGGCTAAAATAGTGCAGTACTACTAATAAGGAAACTTCCCTTATCATTAGACCAGGTTACTAAAATCTTCTTCTGTACTTAGTATTGAACAATTTAAGATCACATGTACTTCTACAGGTAAGTATCCTTCTTTGCTCTTGTTCTCCATTTACTCACCTGTAGGTTATGTGACAAGAATGATGTATCCACACAAGTTTGTTGAATGTCTGGCGCCCACTGGAGCACAACTGCAGTCCTACATGAAAACTGTGATCTGTTTCTTGTGCGGGAACCCGGCGGAAATACCTGTACTTGTGGTAGTCAACTGGTTTCTGTACAAAGAAATAAGAAGTTTCATGACCTACAAAGAACACTGTGCAACCAGACTGTTAAACTCTCATACTTAAAAGTAAGTACTGGTATTCCTTGAAAATACACAAACGTAGATGATGGAAGAAGTTTTCACAGAAAGCAATACAAGCATGGGAGACACCACCCAGACTGTGCAAACTCATTGTAACACTTCTACCTCTTCACAAATTTCTCTTGACAGGCACTTACTAATTAGAAAATTTTGTAATGTAAATGAGTAGACCAATCATTCAAAATTCAATCAAAAAGTACTGTTTATCTAGTTTTATTAAGTGTTGTGGAATCTCACCACACACAGTCAAATCTGATCTCAAAAAATGACCTCCTTCATCCTTCCTTTCTTTTAACAATGTTGACACCTAATAGCACCACATATGGCAATTAAGCCCAAGGGAGAGAACGGTTGTTCAAATATGAACATGGTGTCTATTTGCCTGAATAGAAGATTACAGATTTGGGGAAAAAATGTAAGAGACATCACCATCTTATTTACAGTTTAAACAACTTAAAAAAATCAAAATAATTTTTAATGCTTTGGTGTAATGCAAATCTTTGGGTCCTGTAAAATATTCAGTTCGAGAAAAAGCTTACTAAAAAGCCCCCTTGCTCACCTATTTCTCCTCTACTCTATTTTTCTACCTACCTCTTCCTTTTTCTTCATTATTACAGCAAATACTTTGGTTTGATTGTCTGTTTCCTGCGAAAGGCGATAATGACCAAGCAAGATTGCATCCGTTCTGGAAGGTTAAAAGGACAATAATGTCAAGGACATAAAAATACTCTGTATCTCTAAAGAGTGAAGTACTATTAAAAACAAATATCAGCAATGAAACAAACACTAACTGCATATTATAATTAAGGAAACTATTTCTTATTTCCATTTAGTAAAGTGCCAGGCTCATCAGTGATACCAAATGATGAAAATATTTTGTCAAGTTGCTTCTAATTTTCCTAAGTAAGACAGCAAAGATAAGTTAGTTGGTTCTACCTAGCCTATTGCTAAGTATTTTCAGACTTTTGGTGAACAGCTCAAATCTGTTCTGAAGTTGCAAATGATTTTCTATGTTTTTATGTGCAAACACCAAGAAGCAATAATTTAGTCATATCCCATCGAAATCTTCATTTTCCTTTGCTCAAGAAAGTGTGAGAAAGCAGTAATAACAAGACAGGGTTTTTAAAAGAATTCTAAACCCACCAAGTTAATAGCATGTACTTTTCCATCTACTTCCCTTAAAAATTTAAAATCACATAACCCACAAAGGAAATCTAATGACAATTATCAGGCCACTAGAATAAAAGACATCTTTGCACCAAGATCAACATTTTTTGTAGTTCTGTAACACAACATAAATAAAGCTGCATTTTTACTCTTGTTTTGCTAAGTCAGAATATAGAATCTGAGACAAAAGTAAATAGAAATTGCTAGATAAAGCAAAACAAAAATTGTAAAGCCAAATACTTTATCTCAATAACCTTGTGTTTTTAGTCCGTAAGCGAGGAACTATAGATTGAGGATCTTCAGGAGTTGTTAGCATCATAACTTGACCATCTGGAAAGAATCTCAAATACCTGCAAAAAATATAATTACAGAATACAAATCTAGAAAACATATAATTTTGCTATTGTTGTTTGTTTGTTTGCTTTTAAATTCACAGCATGTTACCTTAATTGGCAAGAGCACTCGAAAACACATTTCTTCACATATAACAAAAAAAGAGATCACAGAATCAGAATCAGCCAGGTTGGAAAAGGCCTCTAAGATCATCAAGTCCAACCCTTGATCCACTGTCACCACAGTTACTAGGCCATGGCACTAAGTGCCACATCCAGTCTCATCTTAAAAACCTCCAGGGACAGAGAATCCACCACCTCAGAAATCAACAGAGAGTTTTGAAGATTAAAAGATCAAGTTATGAAGAGTTGTGAAAGAGGGCAGAAGTTCAGAAGTTTTGTCACCTCTATCAAAGCAAGGTGGCTACCCTGGCATCAAAACTGACTTTAAGTAAGTTTCTCCATTCCTAGCATCAACTGAGAACAATGCAACACAATCTTAGTTACAGTACCAGTACAGAATGGACAATGTCATGTGAACTTTTTCAGGTTCTGGGATCTGATCAATTTTTACAGTACTCAAATACTGAGCTGACATTTGTGAGACTGTAGCAGCAGCCATGAGATTCACTGATTTCTATGAACAGTTTCCAGCCTGAACTATGTAATGTATTATATCAGAAATGTAAAGCAGAAGTGGTTTGGGGAAAGAACTCTATATCAGAGTACTACAGTTGTTACTGTTCAAGCTTTATCCACATGACATGGGATAACTGAGGATGAAATGTGTTTTTAAGCTCATTTCTACTTTTGTAATTTCTATTCTAATAATAAATCCTATTTCTTAAAACCTATTGTCAAAAAATACACATAGCTTTACACACTGTAGCAGTTCCATTCAGTTTTACAGAATGATTAGTGTCTGTGATATCAAGGGCTGGATTTAAAGAACTTAAGAGAGAGAAACATTTCACTCACTCATTGTACTACAGCTCTACCTGTAATATTCCACTTGGTGCCATGCTCTATAGAAACCATCAAGAGATTGTTCTCCTTGACGTATGTATTTTGTCTTGCTGACGTAGACACCTAGAGAAAAGGAATATGTAAGTATATGAACAAAAATTAAGAACATAAAATATTTAAGATAAAATAACAATAATCTAAAAATTTTGAGTACACTTTTGTTACTTAAACACATGAAAGTTCTTATTTTCATCCCTCGCACCCTTCCCCTCTCTTTGCAGATATTCTACAAACTCTGATGCACAAATAAATTCAGCTTAGGTCTAACAACTTCATAAGCATCAAACCCATCTAACTGCTTCTGTCAGAATTCCGTACACAGTTACAACTATTTCCAAAAGTACAGCTTACCGTCAAATCGAACACGAGGCCTCTCCAAAAACATTTCCCTCCAGGAGGCATATGGGACAAGCTTATTGCAGCTCCTGCCCCATATTTTCAAACAGACTTGATGCCAGATTTCAGGATCTCTAGTGAGAATGAGAAAAATACAAACCCCATAACTTCCCTATAAACCTTGTTTAGCTTTCATATATCAAAGTAACACACTCCATTATTTAGTCTGGATGCAACTGAAAAAAACTTTCTTTAACAAGAATAGCTCATAATTTAAAATCATTGACTAATTTACTTAATCCTGGAGTATTTGAAAGCCATTTCCTCTTTCCAGTGAAATTCAAGAACATAATGCCATTTTCAGCCAAGTGCAGAACCACAATATTGGAGCAGCCTGGCACTTTCCTGTGCGGCCATATGAGGACGACAACGCAACAGACCATATTTTGGAGACCTGCAACTCTAACATGCAAACAAGGTACAGCAAGTAAGACTTTCTGCTGCATTTTTTATTTACAGTGAAGTCATCTATTTAACATACTATTTAGTGGTGTATTCAGAAGCTGATTAGCACTGTGAGGAGTGTAACATGAAAATGTCCATGGGAAGGAAATTATTTGGATATACATGGTGCAAAGAGAAGCTTTACTCTAGATACATTATCTGCAATACCTGGCACAAATGTAAAATCCACGACAAACAAGAGATAATTGCTCCAATGATCTTAGATCCAGGTCACTTGAAACCACCCATCGGAAAATGTACATAAGTACTTCCATAGGCAATGCTGCAAAGAGAAAGGAAATCCTTGTTAGATGGCAACCTGTAAATCAGTAAGTTATCTGTAATTCCAGGTTTGGCTTTTACTTTCCATTAAAAAATCCTACTTTTTCACATTGTAGCCAGATGCCACAGAACAACAAAAAAAAGTATCTTTAGTTTAAAAAGCCACTTTACATTAGGAAAAAAGTCACATACCAAAGGAACAAAAATCAAGAACTGAAACTGCATTATGGTAAGATGATTAGATAACACATTGGTTTAGATTACAAATATCCACACCTGTAAGGTGTTATACCGAAATTTCAACATACACATTGCACACTGCCCAAAAAGCGTATTTTCTTCAAATTAATCAAGCGTGTAACATTACATCAAAGCATACTGCTTTTGTGTGAAAAGCTAAATAAACTCAGGTCAGGTTCAGTACTGGAGGCCCTAAGAACAAACTATCCACCGTGAAGTTGAAATGATATCACTGTCATATTTTGTGGTACGGGTCCAATGACTGAAAATGGTATCACACAGCACTGCTGTACTGAAAGACTTTCTCTAATGTAATAAAAAATCCCCATCAAAGGATCACAAGATCTTATGATAATTTTCCTACTATTAAAAGTTTGGTGAGGAAGCTCTGGGAAATTAAGCCAAAATTCTTTCTAATAACTTTCTGCCTCCCTAGGTCTTCTCTGTTATTCATTTGGGTATTAATCTTATTTACTAATCTTATACCATCAGGAATTACACTTCATTTATTTTAAACTCCTGCTGCTTTCCAGGATTGAATTCCATGGCTTGATCTGTATCTCCCCATGCACTTCAGACTTGATGATTTTGCTCAGTATAACTGCACTGAGATGAAAGGGAGAAAATAGCTGAGAGGCACAAAGGTACATTAAACAATTAAACAATAACTAGCTGTAAAGACCATGGTAGAGTCTGCAACTTAAAAGAATTCTGATTTTTAGTGAAAAAATATGCCTTTAAAAAAAAAAGCTGCTGCTGCACTCCCACAAATCTCATGAGACTGTTTTTGCTATAAAATGTGATGACACTGCAGTTTCACATTTCAGAATGACAACATGACAAAACATATATGCACCTCATTAGGTACCAGTTTCTGTATTCATTTAACATTCATCTTCTTTCATGAATTGGACCTAATTCTACATTTTATTATTGAGAAGTCATAAATTTGCTATATTGCCTGTATTTGCAATCATCAAATTATTGCTCTAGTATAAACAAAAGTTGTGCAGATTATTGTTACAAGGTACAAAACAGTCTCTGGAAACTTATGAACTCTTTGGTATGTGAACTCCTAGTGCCTCGCAGAATGGGAGACACCAAGGCTTACAAATCTGCTAACAGGTATGTATTTTCCATTCTGATAGTCACCAGTCAGTGAAAGTCTTCGATTATCTGTCTTAGCATCCATGTTTCTAAGTTTCTAGTAAACTAAGGGTTGTTAAGACACTTTGCTTAAGATACTGGGCACATCCTAAGGGAAAAAATAATATAGTATTTCTGGTGAAGAACGTGACCTTGGTCCTAAGCTTTACGTGTAGAAAGGAAAAACTATAAAAAACTATTAAAAAAATTGTCCAGGGGAGGGGAAGTAAATATATTCAGCATGTCAGTTACATAGCAGAGGTCTGTCGCGGGTCGAGGCGGGATCACTACACGGTTTTCAGGATACCAGCACCACTTTCTTACAACAGTGTAGCTACTTTATACCATTCTAGGCGACACATGTACAGGCACTATTGGTTTAGCACTAACATAACGACTCATGATTGGACACACAGCCACATGTCTGAACACTATAGGTGGGTTTCCTGACAGGAAACCCATTCTGTGTTACAGTCCTTACTGTCCGTGGTTAACCCTCTGCCACATGTACAGTTCCATCTTCGATATCTTAGCTTACAGAGAGCCCAGAGCCAGCTGGGCTCCCCCACAGAGGTCCAATCCTGTCCTGTCAATAAAATGTAATATGGAACACGGGATATCAATTCAGCCAAATATGTTGCTTTGTAAAGCTTCATTTTTCCTTGGGCTGCTGAGGTCTGTGACTATTGTACTACTGTGATGTTCATGAACACCTCGATTCATTTTACTTTATTTTCTTTTCTTAACCAGAACAGAGGAGATTAGACCAAGATTTCTGAGAGCAACCAACAATTCAGGATGCAAAATACACATGCTTTAAAAGCAGCTGTTTTTAAGAGAGTTCATGGCTTACATACACTCTCTATAATTTAGATCTCATAAGGAAATCTCAGGATAACTGTCCTAGAACTGGAGCGCTGCAAATCATTAACCTTCAAAAGACTTTCTAGCTTTTTTATATAGTCTTACTGAACTTGAAAATATATTTGTTGCAAAAATCTACAGAATCAGATAAAAATAGGAAATGCAAAGATGAATATTCTTCACGGAACAATTGTCTCTTATTCACATTTTAAAAATTGTAATTAATGTTTGCAAACCAAACAAGAAAAAAACTGGAAAGAAAACTGGAATATATTTACCTCACCAAGGCTGTTCCTAGAAGGTGCTACATTTAAGTATGACTCTGATCCTGAAAATTCTACTCAGTAGTAGTACTACACGGAAAAATGAGAACAAGATCTGTTTAGCTATTGATGATCTTTTTTTCCTTTATATCTAACTATAAAAGTAAATAAAGAGCTGCTGTGTGAATTTCTTCGAAGGTGGCTTTTGAATGAAGAAGACAAATGTTTTAGCAGAGTGAAACGTCTCTATAAATTTTGCCTCTGAACTCCTACAGTGTATTTTAACTCATACCTGAGATATGGGTCTGGCTGACATCAACCTCAGGCTGACAAAGTTTGACTGAAGATTCCTGAAGAGTTAACTGCTGCTGGAAATCTGACAGGAGATCAGCCATTTTGTCATCCTCTTTGTTCTCCTCAACACTAGAAGAGGGAGAATGCCAATACTGTGTTACTGGACAAAACATACCAACAGATGTCCTCATCTTGGCATCAATCCACGGCCTTACCCTCATTCAATAGAGTTGCTTCCTGTATGTTTTTAAAGCAATCTCATTTCATCATATGATAAAATAACTACTGCAAGTTTATCAAATTCATTTATACTTTGCTGGAATCCCTCTGACAGTAACAACTGGGTTTGTTTCATTTAATTCCCATCCCAGTTTCTTTCTGGATTTGAGAGTTCGCTGTTCACTTCTTTTGTTGAAGTCACTGAAGAATTTCCTGACCCCATGAAAAGAAAATCTCATCTTTCACTTCGTCTAAGACGCGGCATATGCAGGAGATAAAGTGTCAGTAATGAAAAGCTCTATTTTGTAATCCTTGTCATAATGTAAGATATTTTAAAAAAATTCAGGATTATTTTTTACTCTTGAATTATTCACTGAAGAGTGATCTTCAGTTGGTTTATTGAACAACAATGAAGGAAAACTACTTTTTTACTTATTCTGTAAACAGGCAGATGTAATAAATTTCAGGAGCCAGAACAAGATAGTAGAACAGAAACAATAAGCTTGCTACTCATCAATAAACCTTAAGGACTACTAAGTGATATAAGAACATTACCACATTAAAAAAAAAAATCTAAATTCAAGTTGTATGTCACAATATCCTTTAATAGCTGCGTGCTTGCTTGCACCAATTAACCACAAACTACACAAATTCCTTGACCTCATCACAAAACACTTTCTTTCCCAACTTGGTATACAAGCTAGTTAAGATTAAGAGATCTTCCAGTCACTTTTTAGTACTATTCAATTCTACTCTGAACAAGCTTAACAGAATGAGCTGAGAATACAAGCAAGCAACTAGTAGACCTACCCATGGGTTTCAAGGTGTCACAGAGAAGACAATTATGTTTGGGCCTATCATAACTACAGCAAAATGTTGCACTGAGCATACCTTCCTTTATTTTGATGAATATGATGGTCAGTCCCAGTATGTACAGGCCACACTGTAGACTGTTTTTTCCAAATGTAATTGTGTAATGTTTTTTCTTATCGAGTTCATATGAAACACCTACGACAGTCCTTCAGAAAGCAAAACCACCACAACTAGAATCTCTTGAAAAAACACATCTCTACAAATACTGCTTTTAAACAATTGAGAGTATTGGTTGGTTTTCCCTCACTGTCACGTAGTGCTGGGAACAGTGCAGCAACATTTAAAAAACTGAATAAAAATTCATAGAATCATTTAGGTTGGAAATGACCTCTAAGATCACTGAGTCCAATCATTAAGCCAGCACTGCCAAGTCCACCATTAAACCACGTCCCTAGGTGCCACATCTACACATCTTTTAAATACCTTCAGGGACGGTGACTCAAACAATTCCCTGAGCAGTCTGTTCCAGTGTTTGACAACCCTTTCTGTGAAAACATAGAATTTTCCCTAATATCCAATCTAAACCTCCCCTGACACATCCTGACGCCATTTTTTCTTGTCCTATTGCTTGTTATTTGGGAGAAGAGACCAACCCCCACCTTGCTACCACCTCCTTTCAGGTAATGAGCAATAAGGTCTCCCTTGAGCCTCCTTTTCTCCAGCTCCCTCAGCCACACCTCACAAGACTTGTGCTCCAGACCCTTCACCAGTTTCGTTGCTTTTCTCTGGACACGCTCCAGCACCTCAATGTCTGTCTTTCTTGTAGTGAGAGGCACAGAACTGGACAATACTCAAGGTGTGGCCTCACCAAGTGCAAAGTACAGAGGGATGATCACTGCCCTGGTCCTGTTGGTCACACTATTTTTGATACAGGCCAGGATGCCACTGGCCTTCCTGGCCACCAGGGCAAACTGCTGCCTCCTGTTCACTCACTGTCGACCAGCACCTCCAGGTACTCTTCTGCCAGGCAGCTTTCCAGCGACCCTGCCCCCAGCCTGGAGCACTGCCTGGGGCTGTTGTGACCCAGGTGTAGGACTCTGCACTTCACCTTGTTAACATCATACAATTGGCCTTGGCCCATCAAACCAGCCTGTCCAGATCCCTCTGTAGATCCAGCTCCGTCTGTAGATCCTTCCTACCCTCCAGCAGATCAACACTCCTTCCCACCTTGGTGTCAGAGAGTCTTAATAGAGAAAACAATTGTTGAAGTAAGAAAATAATCCTAAGAAAACCAAGATTTTTTACATTATGTAGTGTATCATCCAGTAGTTTTCCTAGCACACAAATGCACGGCAAAGATTTCATGCCAGCAGCCCATTGAGAAACTAGAGTAAGAGATGTAAATAAAGCACTTAGCTCATCTTCCACTCTTTTATATTGAGTCAACTGCTGCATTGGAGCTGTATTGCCCTGGGGCAACAAGACTAAACTAGTAATATCACAGGGGCATGGTTGTACTTTCCTTTTTTATTCTACATTTTAAAACTCCTGATTTCTTGTAGCTATCAGCAGCATCCATGGCTGCTCAGTAAGCAATGAATCAGCACGCTCTGTTCCATAAGCTCGTCTTCACTAGGTTATGTGAGCTATAACAGGGGTTTTGGCCCTAACCTGAATTCTGCCCTCAAACACAAGTCTTGGGCTCAATTTAGGCCAACTTTTAAGATGTTACACATCCGGTGTATTGAGGCTAGGGGTATTCTGATGCTTGTAATGGTGAAAGACTAGACTACTCAGATTATCATCTTTGAGCTTCTAAATGTATTGTTTTACTTATTGAAAAGGCTCTCATTTAGTCTGTCAGCACAAGAACAGTGGATTATTCCCTTGCTTAATTAAGATGCTTATTCCATAATACGAAGCTCTTACTAATTAATCTTTTTGCCATCTACAACTTTGTAGATGATCCTAAATCTGAAAATCAAAAATCAAAATAAAGTGACTGACCGTTTTTTTCCTCTTTTAAGTAACAACATAACTATTTGTAATCCTTTTGCCTGAAATTAACGAGCTCCAAACAAGCCTGTTACTGTCTTTGAAGGACAAGGTAGAAAAGTCTTCCTTGGACTAAAGCATCTGTAAACTTTTTGTGAAGCAGTCTATTCAACTGAGAGGAGGTAAGTTTCCCAGATATTAAGAGACTTACAACTGCATATCAGAGTAGAGTACTGATATGCTTCAGAAACAAAATATCATGTTTCAATACTCCTATGCACTTGATTAGTAAATTTTGATACTTACCACCTCTTTCCAACTCCATCACCATCTGGGGACCGTGTATAGGTGATCTTAAACTCTATATCAGGTACAAGCTGCATGGCTAGACGATAAAACTTGATGGCTGAAAATAAAGTTTTTAAATGTGTTTGATGTTTCAACATAGCTGATGTCCATATTAGCTTATCAAAAGATTGTTTTCAGAGAGACAGCTTCTGCTAAAAGCACTAAAAAGGTGGAAAGTGCCTTTGCCTAAGAAATATTATTTACTCTGCACTGTTTAGGTTTAAATTAAATACAGAAGAGAGGAACATTAAGCACCTATTTTCAAAACTAAAAATGACATGTACTTTTTCAGAATAAACAGCTATCTCAGGTGTGCTTCAGCTTTTACAAATTTACTACAATTATGGAGTGCAAAATTTTACATTAAAATATTACCAAGTCCTGATGTTGTTTGTTGTCCATCACTTACAAAGCTTTCTCAACACACCACAAAGATTTTAGGCAGTATATTTGTAAGTAACCATGAGGAACATGGAAGAGAAAAATTATGCAGGTACATGTTGTTCCCGGTAGAGTACAGGCATCCAGACATATACAGCATTATATATGTGAGGAAGATCAATAAAATATTGTTGTAATTTTAAAACTTCAACAACAAATGCAAAACAAGTCAATTTCCCTGTGGCAAACCCCTTGGAACTAAATAAAAGCACAGAAGCAAGCCACTGAAAATGCTGAGGGTGAGGAAAGCAGCCTTGCCACATGACTACGGGGCATGAAGGAAAAACTGACAGATTGGATTTTGCACGCTGTTCTTGCACACAGAAAAAGTACTTCTGCCTTTAACACTCCAAGAGATCCTACAAACCTGAGTAGAGAAAGCGGTTCAGGAAAATCACCCTGTGGGAACAAACCTATTTAAGCTGCAGAACGTCTTTCTTCTGAGTCAACTCTGTGAATCCTTCTTAATTTAAATGAATTTGCTGCATGCATATTCAATCTGTTTTAATACCACTATTAAGACCACGTATTTATATGTCTCTGTATTCCCACATGGTGATACCAAGATCAGAGGGCAATTCTTCCTCAGTTGGACTCTTAAAACCAAAACTCAAATAAAATATCAGTGAGTGTGAAGCTCAAAATTTGTCTAAGAAACCTGAGTTTGGGGCTAGTAAGCATTCCTATTTCCTTGAGTTCATGTCAGGGCCAGTTACTGACAAGTAGTATCCTTTGGCTGCTTGAGGATGAGGAACACCAGCAGCCAGCTAAACAGAGATCAGCCTCAACTTTAGCATTTAATCTTGCAGGTAAGACATGGTGTGTACTTAAGCTGCACATAACTGTCTCACAAACGTCAGTCATCAGCAGATTTCAGAAGCGGGTTGAAATGCCACTTGGATTCTGGTGACCTGGGCCAGGTCAGCAAATTAAAGTCTGCTCTGAAAACAGATGCCTCAACATGTTCTCAGTAATATATCTGTGTCTGGCACAGAACTGTGCCTCTAAGGTCTCATATAGACATGTGTGTAGAAACAGTTCAGTTTAGTTTCTTTACGTCTCAAATCAAATTCAGTTGAGAAAGATGGATTCATACTCATGCAATCCAGATGCCTGGAACACCTTTGTGAACGCAACACTGTTTGATGTTAATACTTCTCTGTTGCTATGTTTAACATACAAGGAGTGAACTCAAGCAGATGAAGCCATAGCTTTCATTTTATATACACAGTGTTTAAATAGACTGCTTTCCTCACTTTTTTTAAAATTCACTGAGAAAGAATCTTCACAATCTACTTCATGATTTCCTAAACGGTAGATTACATGCCAGATTTCTAGTTCTGACGTACCTTTTTACTGTGCATTTAATCCCACACTCAACATATATTTACCTAAAGTAATTTTTCCCTGTAGAAACATGTAATAAATTAGAAACAGAGACAACTAATGTTATTACCTACAGAGGACTCACATTTCTCTCAGTTTATCTGAGATATAAAACAACAACAAGAATCCCCTTGTAGGAGAAGGAAATCTCCCATGGTGGAGAGGAAATCTTGCATTCAGCAGGTGGCTGAGTTCAGGAGCTTCCAGAGTACTCTCAGACTTGCATATCTTAACTTTTTTTGCACATGCACTTTAAACACAGTGGCCAAAACCTGCAGTGGATGAGCAGGATGGCAAGTTGTTTTTCACAGGAAAGAAATAGAAAACTGGTATCTCCACTACTGACCTACAGGCCTTGGCAGTTAGGGTAGGCTTCTTACTCTATATATTCTGAAAACTAAATATGAAAAAGAAAACTTTGAATTTCCATTTTTACTAGTGCTGATAGCAAGAGAACAAGCAAGCTAAGCAATTTAAATATTTATGGCAAGCCTCATAAGACTACCAGATGTAAACACTCACTCCAGGAATTCTTAAAAGAGCTATCTTAGCATGCTGTGGTAATTAGAAAAACTCAAACAAAAAAAGACACATAAAACAAAACTAACCAACCAACCAAAAAAAGACACATAAAACAAAACCAACCAACCAACCAAACCAAAAAACCATCACGCTCTCCTAAAGAAAAAAATCATAAATAACCTCACAACCAAACAACAAAGAATTCCATGGATTAAGTAGTTCTGTTCACAGTGGAATGACAAAAGCTGTGAACTTACAGTATATTATATTGCCTTGATTATTATGCTAATTTTACCTTACAGAAGTCACATAAAGAAGCACTCTTATGAAGAAGCAATCCAGGGCTTCATTAAATTGCAAGATTTCAAGATACTGTTGTTTTGTCTGAAAGCTAGAAATTCTTTCCTTGATCTCACTTTAGCTTCACCTTTAGAAGTGGGATATTATGGCTCCTTTTAAAGCCTGTTTGTTTGTTTATCTGAATAATTGAGCTCTCATATTACTATGAGCCTGTAGTTTAAGTTCACTGGCATCATGCAGACTTGCACATAAATCAGAAGGTGTTAGATTCCTCTACAATAAGGGTGTTCGTTGTAAACTTCTGTGTTACCTTCATAAAGAGCCCCATTTCGTTCTTCTTCCACTGCCTTCAGGAAAAGTTCTTTTGCCTGCACAAGAAATTACACAGAACATTTCTGAAGTTCTTTATAAATACAAGTGCAATGTCCCTTGACTTAGAATTATTTCTGATCTTACCTACTGTACCCTATGAAGGAGATGAATAAAGTAATTCCATAAGAAGATATATTCATGTGGTATAAGACATAACTGAATTTCACAATCAGTTAACTACCCACATTCCAGCTGCTCATCCCTTACCTACCGTCTTTCAGAAAGTAGACTGTTAAGGTGACGCAAAGCCAAACATAAAAACGAGAAAAAACAGTGTAGGATTACGGAAGACGTTCGTATAGAGACAACAGGGTAGTGACCTCTGTTGTTTCACTGGCTTTAATTCAGCATTAGCTTTTAGGATACTTACACTGCAACAGTTACACACACAAACAAAATGTCAGAATTGTACATCTATTTTTCCGTACCTTTTCCTCTTTTGCTATCTCCTGTTTCCCTCTGGCATCTACAGACTTTACTCCCGGTCCTCTTGAAGATGCTCTGCATGGCAGAGGTTCCAACCCACTAGAACTCACACCTGGGGCAAGCTCAAACATCCACTGAGCTCTGAACATCTGGAGCTCTGCCTAAAAGACATGATTAATTAAACTCAGTATCACATAGTCAGACACTACATACTCTGAAGAGAAATTATAAAGTACAAACTTAAAAAAGAATTCCAAATTATCCTTTACACTTCCAAGTCTTAGATGGTTTCAGTGAATTTTGACACAGGGAGTTAGCAATTGTTTCACAGCAAATTAAAACAAGTGCACAAGTACTTGTTCAGTCTCATTCAGTAACACAAGTGCTTTTTTCTGGACTGTTCACCTCAGAAGAAAACCTATGGTATTTCAAGAAGGGGTTGTTAGTACTATGGTTATGACCTTAGATTCTATAGAAAAGTGTTGTTTCTAGACACGATGTTTGTTCTTGTTTATGCAGAATTATCTTAAGCAAGAAATCAATTAGCTCTTCAAATTAAAATGTAGAAAACCCAATTTTCTGTATACAAGCATACTAAACTTACATTAATAAAGGAGGTCTTTTACACAGTATACAAATTAAGGTCTTATTCCTTTCTCTTTTAAAAAGTAAGGACTATACTCTGAGAAAAAAAGACAAGTTATAATTCTTGTCATGCATTTTTTTCAGCATCTTTTAAGTTACGCTTTACACATCTCCTACAATCATCAGGACTTCTGCAGAGCAACTACACAGAAATCTAGTATTGTAAGAGAACGCACTTCTCTATTAGTCTGCTTTTATCAGCTTTCTGGCCCAGGAGAGAGTGACAACTTAAACTGGAATTTCTTCCATAGAGAAAATGCTGTCCAATTTCTATATTTCTTCAAAGAAATTCCAAATCTGTCATAAGCTTTCATCTGATAATGATGACACAGATAACTGAAGACTGAACTTGACACTTGGAACACAATACAAAATTTACCTATCTCACTTTTGGAGGGACAGACAGATTAAGCATTTTTCAGATCAACAAATGTGTGGTAACTAAATGAGGATAAGTGATGCAGTAACAGCAGTACTGTGTTTGTAAAAAACACTAGCGTGAGAGACGTACCTGAAGATTTGCTTCACCAGACCTGTCACTGTCATCAGTTCTTACCAAATCAGCGTGACAATCTTCTTCAGCTTCTGCCTAGTAGAAAGCAGTCAAACGTGATTATAGAGTCTGCATAAGTCCCTACAGCACATTCACAAAGCACAAATGTCATGGTCACACATTAAAAACAAAAAATTAGGCATACTCCCCTTTTCATGGTTGATTTAAAAACTACTAGTATTGACTGCACATCCCTATTAATTCCATGAAGGTGGGGTTTGCATTTTAAACACCTTAATCCAACACAGATTACTTATGTATCACTTGAAGGCTTCCATGCATTAGTACCCTGGCATCACACCTGAATAAATACAGTCAGTGTCTATGTCAGAGCATAGAAACAAAGCTTCAGTATTAAACAGTATGTGCTTCGTACAATAAATTAAAATTTAATCACTATCTTCTCACTGTAAAGAAAACCAGTAGTTTTGATTTGTTTAATATTTACAAAAGCACAAAAGACCAGTGCTTTGAGTAACAATAGACACTTTATAAAAACTATAGGATAATCTCAAAATTTACATGTGAAACTAATCAAGAAGTGTACTGGAAAATAAAAAAAAAAGCTAGTGTGAGAGCTTGGCAGCTGGTTTTATTTACAGTTCTGCTGTGAGGTTAAACAAATAAGACCTTTGACTAAACAGGACTCTACACAGGAAGTTAAGACAGTTAGTTTAAGAGGAAAACTTAAAAATATGCAAATGAATTCTCATTATACTAAGATTTATGTAATATTTGCTAAAACAAAGGAAAACTAATTCTGAATATCAGTGACAAGCCACTACAATGACAACAGCAGCAAGGTATCAGTAAGGAAAAAAAAACTAAACTAAGACATTCGTTTAAGGTTCTTCCTGCAGCTGAAGCAAACCCGTTTTTCTACCATTTTGTGCTGAAATTCACATCTATAGTTGTAGAAGTATATAATGCAAAGTGAGAATACAAGAAGGCAAACCTGACATTATCACAACTACTTACTGAAGTTTAGTTTCTCACTCCTTCCTATTGTAGATAGTGCTCAGACTTCAAAGTGACATTCTGTCAGTGAGATTCTACCGAGCTCTCAAAAAGAAAACTCTATCTTCTGCACAATCACAGTGCAGAAATCAAAGCATTCTTGTATTCTGAAAATTTATAAAATTTTTATAGCATCTAGAAGTTTTGATCAAACTACAGAATACTGGCAAACCTGATGGGAAGGCAACATTTAATCTCTTTGTCTCTTGGTGACAAGCACCTCCCTGGAGCTCAGCTCTACCATGCCTTCAGTTTCCCCAACAACCAGAAACTTACTGGTTTCTCATCTGTAAAACTAACTGATGTCTCAGTCAATTTATCATTTACAACTGATAATGCAGACAGGGTTGGTTGGTTAAACAGATATTGTATCTACTTCTACATTCTCACTTGAAGGCTGTACATTTTTAACTTCCCAGTAGAGAAAACAAGTGAGCCAGAACACTCCAAAGAACTGGCAGCATTAAATCTGAGGAAGGAGTAAATAACTTGGAATTTTCATGGGCTCTGATTCCAGAATTGAACTGCAGGCAGTTAATGCCCTATGAGTTACAGCAGCCATATCACATTATTTTAGCATCCAGGAAATATGTCTGTGTTGGCCAAGCAGAGGTAGTCCAGGGATGAGCTAACACTGAAACGGATGTCTGTTAACTGCACTACTAGGGCACTGAGCTGACATAAATAAGGCCTTGATTTTGCCTCCATAGAGTGCAAGGCTTCTGGTTTGCAGCTGAATTATGTCCAGTCAGCTTTCAAGTCAGGGCAGAATAAGCCTGGTTTTATCTGCAAAATGCAGAAACTAGCAATTTCCAAACTAAATCAACACACTATCTTCTTATGCATAAAGGCACGCCCACTAAAGCCTTTAACTCATGGAGTCTGTAAACACAAACTAATTTCAGAGTAGGAGTTAAAATTACTTAAGAAATTTACCTCATGTTCAAAAAGCTTATTTTTCACTAATCTGTTAAACTCTTGATTTTCCTTCCATTATCTCTGTTCAACTACCCTACTTCTTCACGTCTGACTCACACTCAGACGTGGTTCTGGACCAACTGCATCCAAAATGTCATTTGATGCTCTTTACAACCCAAACCTCAATTCCAACAAAAATTCTATGAAGACCTAGCCCACAGTCTAAAAGCTGTCAAAAAACATCACAAAGTTGATTACAACCAAAGCTTTTACTTTTGCCATTACCTCCTCTTTACTGCATTTGTGTGTGATCTGAAGTTGCCCATACCAAAGGTCTATCTTCTCTCAGCATTAGCAGCCTGAGTGGCCACCCCTCTAAATTTACCAGTAAAGTAATTAATTCACATTGCTACTGCACACTTAACTGGACTGTAAATCTGATCTCTATTAACAACCTTTTCACTATTTATTTCATCCGCTGAAACCCTAACGTTTTGCTAGGACAAGCAAGTAAACACAGGTAATGCTGAAGCAAGGACCTTCAGTAGGAGAAAGATCATGAGATCAACACCTAAAGCACACTGTAATGGGTAAAAATTGGCTCCTTGTCCCTACTCTGACAATACTTAAGTTGTAGTTATAGTTTCTAAAATTCATGGAACACTGTACTGTAACCACTACTTAGTGGATTAATCCAGACTGTTCATCTTTATGCTGCTGACCTCACTTCTGTTATAAGTCAGCTGTTACATGAAACAGTGACTTTATCCTGATTGAAAGCAAGATATCATTGTGTGTACTGATCAGCTTGATTAACTGTCCATGAGAAAAGTGGTAGTCTGTCAAGCCACCAAAAGGTCAACATGTCAAAAGTAAACACCTGAATTAAGACTGCGACCTGTAAAAAAAGAAGTCAGCTGAGTAGGTTCGACTCTCATTTGCTTGCAAAGCTTTAGAAATCATCTACCAAATGCCAAACTAGTTTATCTGCACAGTTTAGTTTTGTTTTGCAATCAGTAATTGCATGCTGATTTCCTCAGAGTACAACAACCGCTTACTAAACTATCATGTCAGGTCCTTTAATAGTTCTTATCTCTGTTTCAGCAAAATAAAGCCAAGATCAGAAACAAGTTTGAAGCTGAGTATCACCAGTTGAACAGGACTATGTGTAAACTGAACAGAACTCAGGGAGGAGCAGGCATGACAGTGACCATCAGCTAACATTCTGCTTGGTTTTATGAAAAAATGAGAAATTGGCTCCATTTTTCTGTCAACGTGTTAGAAGCAACACCGTGTTTAAAAATATGAGTTTTAATCATAGTGGTGAGCCGTTTTAAGCATCCTTATGTGATATAAATGGTTTAACTTCGAATAATCGAGTTCTCATCATGGATACTTGAATCCATATTGAGACGCAGTTAAAAAGGAATACTGAACCAAGCACTAATTCTGATTCGTTAAATTACAAACTCAGATAACTGGAGTGCCCGGCCGACAGAGCCCTTTAAACTACAAACTGACTGCGTGCCACCAGATTTTCGAGGGGAGGAAAAGGTAAGGCACACTTTCTGTAATGACACAGTGATTTGTCGGGTGTTCCTCGGGGAGAGCTCGGTCGTTCTCGAACCGAGCAGCCCCACTCATCAGCGCCGTATCCTCTGCAGGAGGCGGCCGTACCTCGCTGAGGCGGGGTGGGATCACGGCACGCTTCCCACAGGCATCACCCGGCGCCCGCAGGCGGGCAGGGCAGGGCAGGGCAGGGCTGCCTGGCAGCGGCTCGTCCCAGGGGGCCGCTCTGGGCTCACCCGCCGTGTCCCGGTCCCGCCCGGCCGCCCCTGCACGGCGGCCGAGCTCCCGCCGCCCGGGCCCGCTCACCATGCTGCCGACGCTCGGTCGGCGCTGTCCCGTCCCGGGGGCCCTGCCCCCGCTCGGTCCGTGTGTCCTCCCTGCCCGCGGGGGGCCCTTAGC